>VXBP01010631.1:664631-851531 GCA_013400115.1 Rhinopomastus cyanomelas | reverse complement strand
TAGGTGATCCTGCTGTTGCAGGCGGATTGGACTAGGTGATCTTTCGGGGTCCCTTCCAATCCGTAATGATTCTATGATTCTGTGATTCTATGAATTATATTTAAACGTTCATTCTGGAAAAAAAAAAAGAGTACTTAAATTGATGAGGCTAAGGAAAAAACCCCAACCCAAAACCTCAGTAGTTTTTAATATCTTGCTGGTTAATTTTATTAAAAATGCTAAGCCCTTTCCAAGGCTTTAGTTTAAGTTCGATTGGTTTGTTTTAGCTGCCATTTCTAACTGTTGGATATTCTTCAACTTTTTTTTTAATGAGGCATGAGTTTTATTTGCACTTTTCCAATACAATTTCAGAATTTTGCTTTTTAAGCAATTACAGCAAATAGCAAAAGCGAAGAAATTTTTTTTTAGTAGATAGTGAAGAGTTTGTGAAGAGTAGATAGTGAAGAGTTAGTGAAGAGAAGCTTGTGTTTATGTTCTGATGATACTGTAAGGAAGTGGACAGATGTGAGATCCACTGGGAGGAGATGAAGTCAAGAGGCACATCAGGAAAGTCTTTTACTGTGCAATGAAAATTTAATGCAAATCTCACTCCAACAAAAATTGGCTTATTTTCAGGGTTCCGGCTCTGTCATGAATCACAACTCTCAAAATACAGGACGGCAAAAGTTAGATGTGTTTAACAGTTGAATGCAACTGAAACTATTAATGAAAGAAGTGACCACTTTTACATGGAAGGGAAAAACCATTTTTCTCTCCATTACAGACACTGCACAGCCTTGAACTGGAAGCTCTACGCTTAAGCTTAAATAATATGCACACCTCTCAGCTTGAGCTTACACAGTCTAACTTGAGAAAAGAAAAGGAGACTGCCCTTATGGAGCTACGGGAGATGCTCAACGATAAGCGTGCTCAAGAGGTAGCAATTCTGCAAAGCCGCCATCAGCTTGAGTGGGAGAGGATTAAAGAACAGTGTCTGAAGGAAAAAGAAGACCTTGTGTCAAAGCATCAGCAAGAACTAGGTATTAAATTTGGATAGTGGCTCAGGATTTGTAACTCCATATTTTTCTTCCTCTCCAGATTCCTGTCTTGCTGTAGGGTGGTCTAAGCTTGCTGTAGTAGCTCTCCAAGAATTTAATTGGTGCAAAGAGTAGAGCTCTTACCCTTATGCTTCTTCTGGGTTCTTACTACCCTTGGTCAGTGTTTTGACTAATGTGCTTCTGAGAAGATCTGGAAATGATTCCTTGCTTGCCCTCTCTGTGGTTTAAAAAGGAGGATAAAGGATTTGGAAAGAAGCAGCAGAACCTACGGCTAGGTGTCCTTTGAGATGTATTTGATAAAAGATGTTACTCTGACATCAAGGGGAGGAAAGTTGCACTACTTTTGATGGTGTTCTTGGCACTGTTTGGGATATTTGCCTCTTTGCAGATTAGGAGGCTATTTCTGAACTGTGTGGCAGAGTTTGATGAATTTCTGGAGAGAGGTGAGGCCTGCAGCAACTCACTGATGAAGTTGAGGAACCATTCCCTCAGTTGTCCATCCCTGAAAGGAAGAAGTGGTTTAGGGCTGTCTCTTTTTGACTCTGGTAGAAAACAGTTTGTTGGCACAAGTAGTGTAGTGAACTGATTGCACAAGGGGATTTGTAAAAAGGAGGAAGTTGAGATGCACTTGTCAAGATCAGTGATCTGTACGTGTGTTTTGGTGATACAAACATAACCACTTAGGGGTGCTCGAATGTAGAGACTGAGAAGGGGAATCTGAGCTTGGATGATGCAGGAGACCTGAAGTGGCTGGAAGAAAGACATTTTAGGGAGGTGATGTCTGGGCATGATCCATTTCACATGGCTACTGTGATTTGGATTGTATTTCTTCAGATTTCTTCATCTACTGAATCATAAACTAGTTTTTTAATTTCGGGGTTCTCATTTCCCCCTAAGAGATTTGAAAAAAGACTGGGGGCTAGGGCAGCGGTACTTGGAAGCTGGTGAGAGAGGAACCCATGGAACTTTTTTAGGGTTGTGCAGACTAAGAAGGTGCTAAGGAGGGAACCAGACTGAATATGATGAGGAAGAAGGTATTGGTGTCAGTGACAACTAAGCAGATAATAGATGGGCCTTGCAGTCTGTTTCCTAGGCATTCTTAGCAGAAATTTGATGAGAGGTTCCTACTTGCTGCTGCCTGCTGCTCTTTTGTTATGTTTCTAGAAATTATTTAAACGTTTAATAGTGATGTTCATCTTCTAAAATGAAAGGTGATACTGTGATGTAGTGTTAACGTATTTCTACTTCATATTTGATCATAACATTTTATGTACTTTTATTAATAAGTATTTTATCTCACAGTTGATCAAAGAAAGAAAATAGAATTGGAAATGGAAGAGATACATATCCAGACATTAGAGGTACAAATTCTGTTCTTCATACAAGAAAAAGTAAAAAATCCTTCCAGTAAACTAGAGTTGGTAGAAATCCTGTGTCTCGTACACATTTATTGTAGAGAACAAATACATGGAGGCAGAAGGGGAAAAAAAGTACTAATTCAGTAAAGGCCTTTCCTTTAATAATTCATGTTTTGCTCTCTCAGACTCTCAAGCGAGACTGGGAATTGGAGTCTAATACGCGTTTAAAAAATACATGTGAAGAGCTCTATGAAAAACATCAAACAGAAATGACGCAACTGCAGAAAACTCTGGAAATGGAATTGGAGAAAGTCAAAGCAGAGCGGGGGCTTCTTTCTCTTGAGAACGAACAATCTAAAAGTAAGTTGTAGGAAACAGTTGTCTTAATGGAATAGTGGCAAATACAACCAAATGCTTGAGAACTTGTAGAAAGCCAGTACTAGATAAACCCATATATGCTTACTTAAGTCAGTGGCATGAGGTCGATGGTTCTACGTAGAAAATGGTATGTGAATGAAAACCTACTTAAAGACTAGTTAGCAGTTACTGTTTTGGCTTCCACAGAATATGAGGTGGACTGCATTTTTCCTTCAAGTGTGCTAAAGCAGGAGACTGTGTTTAATTCCAGCTGAAAAGTGGTTTTGGCAGTTACTGGATTAATCCGAATCATGGTTAATGGTAGTAGAAGCTTCTCATTAAAAATTGGGTTTGGGTTGTAAATAGTTAATGGAGCAGTAGTGTCACTTCCAGAATATTATTTAAATGAAGATTCTGAGACTTCATTAAGTCTCAGAAAGGAAGTTTTCATTAGCTTGAAAAATTAAATCTGGGCGAGTACCTAACCAAGTGCATGTGTTTGTGTCTTTTGCTGAGTGCACATCGGGGACAAAACTAAGAGACGTTTGTGTGGGCCTTGGAAATGGGATGCGTTTGTCAAGGTAGTGGTTGACTGGTGCAGAAGTATCAGTTTTGCTGTCAGTGGTGGCATGGAAAAGAGCTGTGACACGTGCTGTGCCATGAAGGGAAGAGAGATAGCTTGTTGGATTGCTTAGCCTCTGAGGTACTGTGCAAGTGAGAGACAGGACATAATACTCTGTACAAATAAATAAAAATGCAGTGTTAAGGGTATTGGGTGATGCTGGCTTGTAGGCAGCAAGACTAGGTTTGAGAAATGAAGAGTAACCTTTTCAGCCTGCCAAGGCCCAGGTGATTTCACAATATTTGGCTTGCCTGTGGCTGCTGTTTGTAGCAATAACTTGTTCATCTCACTGAATTTCCCTAAATCTCTGTGATTATAACCTGTTTTGTGACAATAATGTGCATCTCTTGCATCTCACTGACTGAAATGTGATCTCTCGATTGGTTGCACGTTCTTTCTGGGCAGGTCACCTAGTGACGCAGTAGTGAGTTGACAGAGTTCAGAAAGTGTTTAATGCCAAGGCAGAGCTTCTCAGTCTCTTCTACTGCCTGCTGCTGATTGTGGCTGTGGGAGAAATTTGGTGTTTGTAGGCCATAGAGAAATGCTTGGTTCCCTTGTTACAAGTATGTTTGCTTTTAGTTTGGGATACTTGTTCATGTATGCAGAGAGCACATGCTTGTCGCCCCGGCACTACTGTTAGTTACCTCTTGGCTAACAATGTAGCAGGTAGATGATAGGGAAGCACTGTGGAAATGTTTGATTTTCAAATGTTGTACTATTTTTGTGATTCCCTGTAATCCCTGTAAGCTAGCGTTTGAGTCAACTAAAATAGAAATGCATGTATGTAATAAATTAGAGATTATTCAGTAATGAATATGATGGTGTAACTAATTTTTAATTTCAGTACAATGTATGGAATTGGAGAAGCAACACCAGTTAGCCATTACAGAATTACGGGAACAGCTGGAGACTGAACATTACCAACTCCTAGAAGACATGAAGACGAAAAGCCAAGAAAAAGAACAGACTCTTCAGAAGGAAGTAAATATGAATTCTTTGCTCATGTGGTTGATTACTCTCTGTATGGAGAAAAAAAAACCCATATCATTTGGGTGGCTTAGTATAGAATCACTTCAGTTGGAAGAGTCCTTAAAGATCATAGAGTCAAACCATACACTTGACGTTGCCAAATCCACCACTAAACTATGTTCCTAAATAACATTACTGCACGTCTTTTAAAGTACCCTTGTAGTGACTTTCATGGGAAGCCTGTCCTAGTCCTTTCCAACCCTTTCAAGAAAGTAATTTTACCTGTCATCTGATCTGAACCTCTTGTGCTGAGACTTGGGGCCGTTTCTTCTTGTTCTATTGCTTGTTACTTGGGAGAAGATCCTGACACCTGCCTCTCTACAACCTCTAGACTTGTTTATGTTTAGGGATTTTATTGAAAAGCTAAAATGTGTCTTGAAGCACATAAATATTCTAGGAGATTCTGTAATGGTTGAAAATCTTAACGTTCAATTGTCTTTGTGCCATCTAGTGTCCTTTTGTCCTCTGTATTTATATGCTTCATTTTCTACTCCCTGTGTTTCATTTTTATCTAGCTAATATTTCATTTTTGGCAGTGATGGTGAATAGGGAATCAGAAACAAATTCCTCTCTGAGGAGAGGGTTCACCAGTTAGGTGTTCCTCAGTGCCTGAGAGTCCGATTGTCACTAGGTGTTTCCACCTTTTTTGACAGAACTTATTTCTGCCAGCACTGTCTGTTGCATACAAAATAAGAAATTACAACAAAGTTGTTTTAAAAAGCTTGTTTGTGTTTTGTTTATTGTGTTTTCCATAGCTGGAGAAACTTCGAGTCGTGCATGAAGAACTGAAGACTCGGTCACAAGAAGAAATTGGGCAGCTTTGGTCTCAGCTTGACAGTACCCGGGCAAATCGACAGGAGCTCAGTGGTATGTTCAAATATGATGCAGTTTATTTTTTGCCTCTTTTTCATGTGTTTGAATTGAAATGCTTTGAGAGACACATAGGTAGTCACAGAAGTGGCAGTGGGCTTATAATCTAGTGACCTGTTTCTGAAGTGCAAGGCAAGTGAGTATGAGCTTACCGAGTTGATTCCAGAATATTGAAAATCATGTCACAGCTGCGAGGCAAAGCTCACTTCTGATGTGTCTTTGCTTTTCCACACTTTCCTGCACACTAGAAGAATCTTTAGTGAAAGCCCAACGCTTTTCATTGCAATGTCAGATTAAGTATAATATAGTTTAAAAACTGAGGAGACGTTGATCATGTAATAGCGTGCTTGTACGTGTGCTCAGTATGGAGGTGGAGATTAATTCAGTTGAGAAAACCATAGGTAGACAGTAAGGCTTGCTGAGTAGTTTATGGCTTGGAGTAGTTTGTTAAGGCTATTTTCTTGCATTTGGAGATAATGAAGAGATCAGTCTACTTAAAAAAAAGAGTCAGAAATACTTGAGAATTGTGATTGGATTATATCTTGAGGAGATCTGGCTTTTTTCCCTTTTCAGTTTTGGGGTGAGTGAAATAAAATGCTTTTTCATTGATCCTCACTGTGCATCATCTTCTGAAAGACTTAACTTGTAAACATACAGAAGCCCCAGGCTATCACTAATTCAAAGATAAAATAAAACCATTGAGGTGATACTTATGAAATAAGAATGCCTGATAATGTTTTTCTGTAAGGTTAAAAATCAAGTCCTATTTCAGTAGTGATATTTCTGTTTTAGGAAATAAACAAATCCACTAAACGTAAAAGAGAAAAGTTAATCTTTGTGCACAGCAGTCAAATAAGGACAGTTTGAGGCTTATTTTTTTCAAGTAGTCTTATGTGTATCTTCAGTAAGGTTTTTTTCATAAATTGTAAAGCCTGAAGAAAATAAGGACTGGAAGAAATCTGACACTGTGTGCCTTCTGCATCTTAAAATTTGTCTTGTGACTGCACAGCAGAATACATGAGAGAAGAAGCTGGAGATCATTATGTGAACCATGACTGTGTGTATGTGTGTTCACCTTGTATCAAGACACTCACTTTGGGTGGCACTCTTAATTTCTGCTGAGGCAGTTAAAACAAAGGCAAATGAAATGTGCTTCAAATATTCTTTCAGATTTTCTGAATAATCTAACTGTGAGTAGCTTTGGAAGTATAGTGGGGTTTTGTGAGGATGGTTTTTTTGGTTATAAAATGAATTAATTATTTTTCTGTCTAGTCAGACAGATCTCTGTTTTGGTATTACAGGATTATAGCAGATAGCTCTTTATAATGTTTGCTGGAATTCTGTATATCCTCTCTCTACCCCTAATCTTTATTAACCTTTCAAACGTCTTCCAATGTTTCTAATCACCCACATTCTCATTATTTTGACCTTGTCTCCTTCTTGCTTGAGATGGTGAGACCAGAATGCAAGACCATGTTCCAGGTGAGGAATCTCTCTTTTGGTGTGTGAGATCTTAAAGGCATTATTTTGCTCTTGACTTTCTTCACTTGAGTGATCATTTGAAAATGCATTTAGATTAATCTGAGGACTTGTGGCGGATTCAAAATACAGCAGCTGGATGATGGGCTCACAGCTCTGAAATAAGAATGAAATGGTAGTTCAAAACTGTAAACGCTTTCCTGGGTTAATTTTCTACCTGCGCCAGATTTGCCATCCCTTACCCATCTTGGTGGTGGTGGTAAACAGTTCCTCCTTGTCATTTGCTTCATCTGCTTCCTTTAGAAGCCAGCTTGAGCCATGCACTGCTTTGCATGTTCATTGTGAGAATTTTTCATGCCAAGCTTGAGTTTCCTAGTGTTCTACACAAAAATGCACTGTGACAATCAGCTGGTTTGCTTTCTGGCTGGCAGCCTCTGTTTCTGCAAGAGCTTTTTGCTTTTGTAAGGTAAGCAGCTGCTTTTTTTTTCCAGGTTCCTTCTTGAAATGCTGTTCAGGCTCCAGCTGATTCTGTGTTGATTCATTTAACTTAAATAATCTAGAAAGCTGAAACTTTTGGGAAGTGGTTTTAATTTGTGTCTTTTTTGTCCTGTTACCTTTTAACTTCCAGATAGATTACTAGTTCTGTAATTCAAAATGAGGGCAAGATACTCATGAATACACTGCAGTGCTGGCCGTTGCGCTCATTCTCTGAACAGAGGATAGCTTTCTGAACAAGCCTTGACTGATGTTTTTGTAGCCCCCCCTTTTTTTTTGTTGTTAGTGTTGGGTGATTTTTAACTCAATGAATTTCACCTCTGCTTGAACAGAATGGCTTAGCCTAGGGATAGATGTGTCTGAATAGTTGTGTTTTTGTTTTGCCTCCATCTCAGAGCTAAAAGAGCAGCTCCTAGCTCGTGCGTCACGGGTGGAAGAAATAGAGCGTATTAAACAAGAATTTGAACAGCAGCGTCAGCAAAGTAAAAGTGAGCATGAAACTGAATTGGAACAACTGAGACTGTATTTTGAAAAGAAGTTAAGAATTGCTGAAGAAAACTACAGAGAGGAATTGACTTTGCTGCATCAGAGACTGCAAGAAGTGAATGAATATTCACTGTCAGAGTTGGAAGTGAGTCAAGATGAAGCAGGGCACATCAGGTGATCTATTCCTTTTTCCTTCATCTCATGTTACAACAGCATGTTTGCATATGTTTTTATTTTAGTATGAAATATGATGTTACCTTCTAAATATATTGAGGTTGAGCATTAGGTGATCCATAATGGGAAACTCAGCAATCAGTTGGGAGTGCACAGTCCTGAGTGGTTGTTATTGTTGCCCAGTACCTACTTTAATTGCTGCATCTTCAGTCAGCAAGTTCACGTAACTTAATTTGTGACACATGTTGATATCTTAAACTTTAAAACCCTTTTCTCAGTTCTGTCGCAATTTTTGAAGAGTCGGCTGAGAAAGAGAGAAGGGATGCATTTGGTCAGCTAAACCAACAGCTCAAAACACATCAGGTAGGATTTTTTATACATTATTTTACTGTTCATTACATGACCGGTGTAAAAATCAGTGTCTGCTTCCTTTCTCTTAGGGAAGAGTTAGTTATTTTGAAACAAAATTGGTTTTGATGAGTGTATTGTAAATCATCAACTTCAAATGGTTTTTAGACTAGCAGAACTGATGAAATGTAGGGTTGTGTAAATTTGGTAAGTTTGTGTCCTCTGTTTAGGTTATCCTGTGCCTACTAAGAAGCTTGTCAGTGCTCTTCCACATGAGTGCAGAATTCCCAGTAGTTTCTCTTCTCTGTAGCTTCTGTAGTTGTGCCTTTTATTGTTGTCTGTTATCTTCAAGTGAAGACGCTGATTTGGTCTTCCATGTATGCACCTATTTTCATATACCTTGTCGTAATTGAAGGTATTGACTTCTTTTTTCAGCTTACTTGAAATTGACTGAGACTTTCAAAAAAGGCATTTTACTTATTTTTGGCTTTGGATTTTTGTTTTTTCAAATTATAAGATCATGCTATTTTTTAGAGAGGGTTTGGCAAGCGGACAAGACATACACAAGGTAGCATGAGCTCAGTTTTGCTAGGAAATCACGCTGAATCTTTAAGTTACAAATGAGAATCACAGAATCACAGAACATTAGGGATTGGAAGGGACCTCGAAAGATCATCTAGGCCAATCCCCCTGCCACAGCTGCATCACCTAGACCGATGTATAGAAATGTACCTAGAAATGTATACGTGGTGCCTTTTTTCTTGCTGCTATATGTTACCTAGCTGAGTGCAGAACTGCATTCATAGATTGTTACTTGGAAGTTCTGCGGTGTGTGTGGAGGAGGGCCTCTTCATTCTGGATAGTCAATAGTTTCTCTCTCCAGGTGCATGTGGGACTTTGTTTTCTCTTATCCTTTCAGATAGCTCCTGAAACATTTAGAAATGGTTCCAAATTTAATGTTTTTTTTGAGGGGCTTTGCACCTCCATTAACAGATGGAATGGCAGGAATGGAACAAAATCACCACGTTTTTTTGTCAACCAGATTGACACACGTCAAGGAGATGCTTTGTAGTGCAATTCATGTAGCGCTTTGGTTGAGAGATTCTCAGCATGGTTTCATCAAAGCTGAAGATGTCTTTCTGACCCATTTCTTATGTAGGAAGAACTTGCCTGTTTGCAAGTACAACATAAAGAACAACACCAACATGAGTTAGATACCTTAAGATCTTCTCTTGCACTTCAATATAATGAGGACCTAATGAAAATGAAGATGGATCTGTCAGAAAAATACATATTGGAAATAGAGGAAATGAAACGAAAACATTGTTTAGAGCTTGAGCAGCTCCATGCCCGACTTTCAGGAGAACATATTAAAGGTGAGATGGTCTGACAGGCTGGGAAGTAAGCGGTAAGCTGCTTGTGTAGCTTGTATTTTTCTTTAAATAGGCTTAAAAGGAATTTCTTAAAAGGAATTTTCAACTTGTAAATACCTAAACTGTAGGGAGGAACTCAACATACGTTAATCTCTGGCACTGAGCACTTTGCTTTTTAAATTTTTTAGGCATGTTGAGTTACACTGCCAAAGATGTGGTAATGTGAAGTTGTTTATAGTAAAAGCTACTAAAGCTTGTGGCATTGCTAAAAGGAGCTGATCAGAGTTCCATTCTTGACACCTAGAAAGGGCACTGTCAAGTCCTAAATTAGTATTTGAAAATGTGTTTGTGTTGTCTGTCAGACAGATGACTGGTTCTCAATCTGCTCCACAGAGCAGGCCCCTTACTGCTTTCAGTACTTCTTTTGCCTGTGGTCATTTTGTGGTTTGAGAGCATTCTGCTCGTTTAAAGTTGATATGTGTTTTCCTCCTGTCTTTTCCCCTAGTTGGCATACATGTGGGGAAGGGTTCCTTTTGAACAAAGAGTAAAATATCTATGGGCAGCAGAATTTGTGTCGTTGTTTGTGTCATTGTTTAAGAGCTGAGCACAATCAGAATCTTCTCAGCTTTTAAACCACGACAGCGATAGGTACATTTTTGCTGTAGTGTTGAGGTTAAAGTTCCTCTCACAGCTACATTTAACGAGACTGATGGGTTTATGTAATGTCTTATGCTGCTTTTCTTGGTACTGTAAATTATAGAAATATACTGCCTTATGCTGAATCAATATAAAATGCATATGCTGTTGAGGTACAGGCCAAGGGATCACGGCAGCTCTTGCATCTGCAGTGTCTGTCTGGGAGCACAGTATGATACACAAACATAAATTTATAATCCATAACTCAGCTGTGTAACCACATGGCTATACATATATTCTCTTTATATTGGTTAAAAGCAGCAGTACAGCTTCTAAATCTGCAGTTATTTCTTGTCTTAATTTATGGATTTATTTTTAATACTAAGTATATTAAAGTATTTTTAATACTTTAAGACAGTATATTAAAGCTGCATCAGTTTAAATGTTGAAAATTGTCCTATCTGCTTTTGAGGGAAATGTCTTTTGTAAATAGCATTGGCAAAAGAGGAGATAAAGCTTCATAAATCTGCCATTCTGTTGCAGGAAAGTCAGCTCCTGTGGCTGTTGCTGATAGGAGAGAGGTCCTGTCACAGGTTTCATGACCCATCTCTATTATCCTGTGTGCCTTGGTGCTGATAAGTGTCAAAGGTGGTGATAAAGCAGAACAGAATACAAAATCATCCTGATGAGGAATTCTTGTTGGTCTGTAGTTGTTATGGCTACAGATACAGTATGGCTGATAGTGCCCAGCATTATTATGTGCATTAATAGGATCTGTTAAAATACAGTGTATTCCAGAATGCCATTGTATTGATTGATTATTTTTAAAATTTTTTTTCCTAAATTTTCTTGTCAGAAATCACAAAATTGCACCTACAGAGTGCTCAAGATGCAGCACATCAAGGTGAAACAGAGGTGGCTGAGCAAGTGACAGTGCTGGAGGAAGAGCACAAAGCTGAGGACTCTCTGCTGTCCTCTGAGAAACAGCATATTGCAGAGCTTTTGGAAGAAATAAAGCACTTAAAGGATGAGATTGCTAAACAAAAAGACTTCTCTGAGCAAAACGAAAAGCATCTGAAAGAGGAAATGGAAAAGGTAATTGCCATTACAGGACTGTTTTGTGTAGAGTTGAGCAGGCTCACATCTGTTGGAAAGACAAAGGCAGGTGTCAGCAGCACTTGCCTCTAAAGGTCTCTAGTTTAGTGGTAGTAGCTTCAGCTTTGAATGGATAGCAAGTGTGGGAATACAAGTCTGAAATTTGGAGCACTTTAATGTGAAACACTAGTTCCTTTGCAGATGAGCTTTTCTTTAAGAGCATAGGTTGTGTGGGAAGGCAGGTGTTTCAAGGGTTCTAGTGCCCCTTTATTGACACGGGCCATGCGCACATATATCACTCCAATTTAATTCATGTTCTTTAACATTTCAGCCTTACTTTTGTTTTGAAGGATGACTTTGTGACTTCACTGCAAGAAATTAATATCTCCAAGGCTTTAAATGTCTGAAAATGTTTTTATTCTGTACACTTCAGTTTGGTTTTGGTACTTCATGTGTTTTTTTAATTATTTGGTTCACAGGTAAAACATGAAATTGCTGAAGATCATGAAAATAAATTAAGGGAAGCAAGAGAAGAACTCCAAAGAATAGAAACTATGTACAGAGAGAAAGAGAAGAAGTGGAAATGTGAAAGTGAGGACCAGAGAATCCAAGCAGAAGAGAAGTTATCATTGTTGCGCGTAGAGCTGCAAAGCAAAGCAGACTATGAAAAGCAGAATTTACAAAAGGAGTTTGAGCTTCGAGAAGCTGAAATGAATCAACTTCAAGATCACCAAGCTGCCAAAATCCTAGAATTGGAGAAGCTAGTAAAAGAGCAACAGAACCATGTGCAGCAGCTGGAGGACAGCCTTGCAAGTGCACTGGCTGTGCAGAAATCTCAGGAGCAATATGATGCTGACCTGCAGGCAGCCAAAGTGCTCTTGGCAAAAGAAATGGAAAAGGTCACACTCTCTCTGCAGGAAGAATGTGCACTGAAACTTATGGAAGCACAAAACAAGTGAGTCCAGAGTATTTTAGCACTTCTGATGATCGTTTGAGTTGTTGTTGCTGTTGCTTTTGCTTATTTTTAGGTCAAGGAGTGATAGTCATGTAGGTTTGTCACTTGATGGCACCAGCTAACTTACGTATGTAGGGTTTACTTTCCCAAAGAATAATAATGCTGTCCATTACAATAAATTGCTAGAAAATAAAATTAAACGTAGTGAAGTTCTGCCTTTCACAGTTAAGAGTACAGCTCAGAGCTGACTGTCATAGAGTAGCCTTCGAGAAGGAAGTGTGGCAGGACATGTAGGTGGAAAAAGTCAAGTGCTTCCAAACTATTTGGATGAAATAGTCTAAGTCCGTAACGGCAAATCCTGGCAAATGAAGCTTGTGTTATCCACTGAATACTGAAGTCAATGGCAGTCTCCAGTTCTAGTTAGAAGTCAAGGTTGTGATGGCTCAGGTTTCTCTCCTGTTCCTCCCCTCATTGTTTCAAGTATATGAGTGAAAATTTTCCAACAACTGCATGGGGGTTTTTTTATGCAATGCTTAAAATTTATTCCTTCTTTCCTCCCCAAACATATGCTCACAGAGCATCATGGGCAAAATAGTTGCAGTAACAAAACACTGAAAATAGAAGTTTAGCCTTTATATAACCAATGGCTTTTCAGTTATTGATGTCTCTATCAAAAAACCCCTATAGTTAATGGTTACAGTAAGTTGTGGCACTTTCAGATGTTAGTCTTCTAGCATTAAGCAGACCTCAGAGATCTCAGATGAGTTTGGAGGAGCCCTCAGATACTCCACATACACTTCCACAGAGATTTCATGTCTTGGTCTTAACCAGATGCTTTTAGAGATGTTTCTTATGTTGTATGCCAGTAAGTGAACTGTCATACAACATATTTGAGATGCAGACAACGTATATACGATGTCCTAGATGCTCTCTCATGGTAGTGTTTTCTCAAATACGTATCTCGCTCTGTATCAGTGAGGAATCTAGTGGGATCCCAGTCTACCTAATAATAACTAGCTATTATTAAGTGACATTACATAAACTTTTATTTGCGTGGCTATGAAATCACCATGGCTTGTTTTGAATTAGTTCTGTGTTTGAAACTTAAAGTAAAAGTTTGTGGAGACTAGGTAAAGCCTACTTATTTTTATTAAATTTTTATGCTTTATGTCAAGTATTAAAAAACCTAAACCCAAACAGTGTCTTTTTGACAGTATTCTCTTAACTTTCTTGGAAATGATACAGGTTTATGGAGGAACACAAAGCTATGACTCAGAAATTCACAAGTGAGCAAGAGATTCTTCTCCAAGAGCTGAAAAATAACCACATCAGTGAGCTGGAATTCCAAAGTCAACAACTGGAGGAGAAGCATAAGCAACAAATTTTATCTCTTACAGCACAGTTTCAGACAAAACATGAAGCTGAAATTGAGACACTTAAATCTACACTAGAAAGTAAACAGCAGATTCAGCTTGAGGCTTGTATTGCTGAACTACAGGCAAAGCATCAGGCACAGATTGATGAGATTGAGGCTAAACATTTATCAAATCTGGATTCTTTGGAGTCATCCTACCTTTCTGAAATTCAGAGTATAAGAGATGAACACAGTCGGGCCCTTGAGAAGCTACAGCTGCAGCACGCAGAAGAGATCTGTGAGAAGGATAAGATGGATCAAGCACGCTTGGCTCAGGAGATAGAGATATTGAAACTGAAGCATGCTGAAGAGCTTAAACTTTCACAAAGTAACCTGAAAGTTGAGCTAGCTAATGCTCATATGGAAAAAATTAAAGCCATGGCTGTTAAAGCTGAAGAAGTTCATGAAGTGAGTCAAAAAGAAAACTTGGCATGGAAGGTGACATTTTGTGGTACATTGTGTGGACTCGCGCTCTCCCTTGTTCTTAGCGTATATTTCCTTTGTGCCAGTGCTAGCGCTTGTGTTTGGCCATGTTGTGAGCTGAAATAGGAAACTGAAGCTGAAAACTAAGTCCATCTGTTGCTTCCTCCCCTGCCAAATTCTCAGACTAATGAGTTTTCTGTCTCAGTCAGTGCAAAAGCTACACTGACATAAATATTTTTCATGTGATTCACATTGGAGTGGTTCTGTTTTGTGGCTCAGAGCTGCTTTGCTTAATAGTGAAGTGGGCAGGACAAAGTAAACATTATTCTGTAGATTAAGTCACATCTCTAGGGATCTAAAAATTCTCCCTGGTGGCAGTCTTGAGGGGAAGAATAGAATAAAGGTAGACCATTGGGACTATAGAAGTAATCCTGCCCCACCTCATGTACTCTTTCAGGTTTGGGCACCTCAATACAGAAAGGACCTTGATGTACTGGAGCAGGTCCAAAGAAGGGCAACAACAAGGCTGATGAAGGGTTTGGAAAACATACCCTGTGAGGGGTGACTGAGGGAGCTGGGGCAGTTTAGTTTAGGGAAAGAGAGGCTAAGGGGAGACCTTATTGCTCTCCACAGTTACCTAAAAGAGATCTGTAGTGAGAGTAGGGTTGGTCTCTTCTCACTGGTGACAGGACAAGGGGAAATGGCCTCAAGCTGTGGGTGGGGTTTAGGTTTGATATCAGGAAAAACTCTACAGTAAGGTTTGTAAAGCACTGGGACAGGCTTCCCAGAGAGGTGGTTGAGTCACCATCCCTGAATATGTTTAAAAATCTTTTGGATGTAGTGCCTGGGGGACATGGTTTAACAGTGGATCGTTAGAGATAGGGTAGTAGGGTTAGGTCAAGGTTGGGCTTGATCATCTTGAAGGTCTTTTCCAACCTGAGCAATTCTGTGAATTTTGTGAAGGGTCCCAAGAACAGGTCATGGGTGAGTGGATCATTCTCATCTTAGTGCCTTTAACAATAGTCTGTAGCTTTTGTCTTGATATGGCAGAGATTTGAGCTCTTCTGGGCTTCAGATGGGTAAAAAATTATTTAAAAACACAGAGTTAAGAAGTTCTAGCTCACTGCTAAAACTTCACACTCTTCGAGAGAGATGTACTGCTTTTCACACTTGCTGTGCCCACTTCCCAAACTCATGATACTGTGTTGTTTCTCTGCCCCAGAAAGCTCAGAGGAGGGTCTTGTGAGGGGGGGAAAAAAGGGTTTATTCTTCTGTCCTATCTTTGCCAACTCATCTGCACTGTAATTGTCTGTGAGTGTGAAAATTCAGAAAGCTGGGCGTTGTGCTGATGGGGAGTGCGGTTATGAACCGAGAAATAAGTAGGGGACTTGCTGGGTTAGAAAAATGATGATAGATACAGAGAGGGTGTATATATGTGTGATCTCATCATTCATGAGACAATACTGTTCTTGCTTACTTAAAGCTTTGAATACAGCAGGATGTGTGCTTTACAAATGGGTGACAGAAATATTTGTACTTAGTTGTTTTTTCTTCTTTGAATGATGCTTACACAGAATGATTTAAACGCTGCCCTTCAAAATCAGAGGAGACTACTGGAAGAAGAAAAACGTCTGGCCCTTGATATGTTACGTGAAGAAGTATTGCATATGGAGGAAAGGCATAGAGAAGCTCTCCAGGAACTTCAGGCTATTCATGAGGCAGAAATTAAGAAACATAAGGAAGAATTCTGCAAGGAGCTGGAAGAAGAATTGGGAAAACTAAAAGCACAGCATGAACGTGAACAAGAGGTCAGAATGTTGCTAGTGCCCAAGCCCAAAATAAAATCATTCATACTTTATGATAAAGTAAATTCAGTATTACTAGCCTTAGAAGTCAAGTTTCATATTCAGATGCTTAACCTTAGAAACAAGGCTGTATATCATAGAGTGATAGAATCATTAGGGATTGGATCTGGATGCTTCAGGAATTTTTTTGGTAGTGCCAGTAGGTAATAAGATGCAATGTTAAGATTTTGAAGCCTAAAAGGACTTAAAGTTCATATCTGTGTATTAGCCTGATTTTTAAAAAAAAAAAAACAGTTGTGTCTGCAGTGCTCTTATTGCAGATGTGTTTATTGGTGACCTTGCTTTCTTTTGAGTTCATGCAGAGTTTAATTCAAAATTTTAAAGCTGCCATTTTGATACACATCTAGTAGGTAATAATTTATGTTATTAACCATTTATGAAAAGTAACTGCTTCTGTCAAGCTTCTATATTTGAACAACGTTTGCTAACACTGATTTCTTCTTTTCCAAGGTAAATTATAGTAGGTAATGTGTTTCCAAATGTTTTCCAGTGAATTTTGGAAATCTTCCTGGTTGCCCTTAAAGCTTTACCGTTTCTTGCTGTACATTTATGTGTAAGCTTGATGATGCTTACTTTCTTACTGAAGGCTAAACATTTGATCATTTACACTCAGTTCTCTATAAATACTGAACTGGGATTTAAGATCTTGTGTTCACTCAGTCTTTTATACAGTCTGACTTCTGTTGATGCAAGCAGCCACAAGTGATCAAACCTTTTCTCTATACCCTATATAATTCACGTATCACAGTAATGATAATGTTGGAAAAGACCTTAAAGAACATCCACTCCAACCTAAATCCAAATAAACCCAGTAGTCCTAACATCTAACATCTAGATCATGCCACTCAGCGCCTCATCCAGCCTAACCTTGAACACCTCCAGGGACGGCGACTCGACCACCTCTGTGGGTAGCCCATTCCAAAACCAGATCACTCTTTCAGTGAAAAATCTTTTCCAATGTCAAGTCTAAACCTACCCTGATGGAGCTTAAGACTGTGACCTCTTGTCCTGTCTCCAGTGGCCAGGGAGAAAAGACCAACCCCTGTCTGACTACAACCACCTTTTAGATAGTTATAGTCAGCAATAAGGTCACCCCTGAGCCTCCTCTTTTCCAGACTAAACAAACCCAGCTCCCTCAGCCTCTCCTCAAGGGGCTGGAAGATAAGCCCTATAACCATTCAAGTTGCCCTTCTCTGGACCCGTTCCAGCACCTCGACATCCCTCCTGAACTGAGGGGTCCAGAACTGAACACAATACTCCAGGTGCGGTCTAACCAGTGTCGAATACAGGGGAAGGAGAACCTCCCTTGACCTGCTGGCCACACCATTCTTGATGCAGGCCAGGATGTCATTGGCCCTCTTGGCCGCCTGGGCACACTGCTGACTCATCTTAAGTTTACTGTCCACCAGTGCCCCCAAGTCTCTCTCTACCTGAGAGGTCTCTAAGGACTCCATTCGCAGCCTGTAGTTCTGCCTGGGATTGTTATAACCAAAATGCAGAACCTGACACTTAGACTTGTTAAAACTCATCCTATTGGAGTCTGCCCACCTCTCCAGTCTGTCCAGGTCCCTCTGCAGGGCCCTTCTGCCCTCTAACAGATCAACACGGGCTCCAAGCTTGGTGTCATCTGCAAACTTACTCATGATGGACTCCATCCCATCATCAATAAAGATGTTGAACAGGACCGGACCCAACACCAACCCTTGGGGGACACCACTAGTAACTGGTCGCCAACTAGATGCGACACCATTTACTACCACTCTCTGGGCTCGTCTGTCCAACCAGTTCCTGACCCAGCATAGAATATTCCTGTCAAAGCCCCTTGCTGCCATCTTTGCCAGGACTATATCACGGGAGACTGTGTTGAATTGCTTTGCTAAAAGTGTCAGGAGAGGTGTCACATCTGGAGCAATCAGAGACAGAAGTGATCGCTAATCACTGGTGCACCTTTGTGTTGCCTGGTGGACCTCATGATACACCATTTAGGTTTGTGGACATCCCCTGTGTTCCTTTGTGCTGTCAGACAGAAATCACTACCAGCTCTAAGGCCTGACTGCAGGGCATTGCAAATTCTCTCTACATTTGGGAGAGTAGCTCTTCTGAAAGTTCCCATGATTATTAAATGTTTAGACCCTTCAGCCTAGAAACAGGATTGGAGAATATAACAGAAAATACCCAAATGAACAAAAAAAATCACCAAAACTTTTCTGTGATGTTTTCAGTGGACTTCTTTGTTATATTTCATAGAACAGTTGCGTTAAATATAGCTGCATTGTGTTTAATCCCATTTGAACAAGAAAAATCACATGCTAAGAAATATGTTCTCCCTTTATTTCTTTCCCCTTCATTCATCCTCATTTCTTTCCTCTCTTATGGAAGTGTCTGTTGCAAAGAACAAAGAGGGAATACTTTGATACTCTGACCTGACGGTATTAATGAAAGCAGGACACTTGATGCCTTGTTGCTTCCTCTCTGTTTTTATTGACTTTCTGTAGTCAGCATCTGATACGTAGCAGCTTTATATGACCTTGAGGATTGGAGAGAACTGTCGTGAAAACACTCCTGGGAATTTATTTGAGCTTGATGGTTTTGGTATGATTTTATTCTTTTTCTTAATTATAGCGCAGGATAAGACATTTCATATCATTTCTCTGTGTGTAGATGTATGCTTCTGCATCGGCCTCTGAAGTAGAAACCGTGCGAACAGCTCTTTTGGCTCAATTTGAGGAGGTAAAACTGAAGCAGCAGGTTCAGTTCAGAGAAGAAATTGAGCTGCTGAAGTGTCAGTCAGAAGTACTGCTTGAACAGCAGATTGCACAGCTGAAGGTAAGTGTTTTACCAAGGGTGTGATGACAGTGAGCAGTTTGTGCATGAGATTTTTTTGGAGTTGTTCTTAGTTTCTGCTTTTTTGGGTTCATCCTTGGAGTTACAAAATTTGATCTTGATGATCCCTGAAATGTGTCCTTGTTTGGCCTTGTGTATGATGTGGTAGTTGCCTATAATCATCCGAATCTTGTGCAAAATGCCTGCATTGATGAAGTGACAAGCATGTGGAGAGCTATTACATAAGTGGAGAAGACACATCTTGGGTCACGCAAGAGAGGGAAGTGTATCAACATGCTGAGTGCAGCACTTACATCCACCTCAGTGTTGTCAATGTACTGAGCACATGCTGAGCTGAACAATTTGAGCATGAATAACTTCAGATTAGATGAAGTATCTTCTCATTTGCTTCTCCTTGGGAGATTTCAACAGATCCTTAATATTCAAAGTAGTGCTCCAATCTGAAGTGGAACTCTTCTTAACAGTTGTACAAACATCTAGAATTGGATGCTACAGATGTACAGGAAACGTACCAGCTCTGGAGCTCTGTGGAGTCCTGGTCATTTTTTGACACCTCTCTGTGTAGATCAGCTGTCTTTTGTAACAGAAGACACTAGTATATCCTGAAAAGCTACTGGAGGTGTGTTTGGCATTGCTGTCCTCAGCAGAAATCCCAGTGCAGAAACTGGGATTGTGCGCTGTTGTTGTGCACACACACCAGAAGTGATTCCTGCTTTATTCTCTCTTATGTTGTCTAGACATTTTAGTTAGCATTTGCATACCAGAAACCTTTCTTTTTGTTGAAATTTTGCCAGGTAATTCTAATGCTAGTACAGCTGCCTCTGGTATGGTTTTTCCTTCGTTAACTTGACTGGTTTTCTCGGGCTGGGCTGTGTCATGGTGTAATGCAGGTTTTTACAATAAGCCTTCCCCTGCCTACTTCCCCTGTGCTCATTTATGACAGTCATCTTCATGCCAGCCATGCAGACAACCTTTCCTCTTGCCCTGTCTCCAAAAGCAGATTTTAAGTATTAAGTTACCTTCTACAGACTGACCAACTCTTTATACTGGCCAAGAAATATCCTCCTGTTCTTTTTGTCTGTTCATTTGTACCTTACTAACAGCTAAGCGCTCTGCTATTTGAGTCTACTGGGTGTAACGATTGGGTGAGTCTTCCACAAAGGATCCAGGATAGCTCAGCTGACTGTATATGTTCTTCTTTGAAGTCTTTATTTCATGCTCTAGGGAAAAACTTGTTTTGTAAACTTAGCAATAAAAAGAAAATACAGTTATCACCTGGGAGTATATTGGTGTGTACAAATCAAATTGCATTGTTTTTTTTATACTGTGATCAAGAAGAATTATTCCCCAGTTCTGGCATTGCAGCAACATTCAGAGTTCTTTTTTCAGCCTCTTTGGGAGGGGATCCCAGGACTTTGTTTCACCTTTGTTATTTGCTGATGCAGGAGTCGGGTGTCTAACAATCCCTTCCTTTAGAATGCTTAAGAGGTAAAGCGAGATACAGTTTCATTGAATCATTGAATAGTTTGGGTTAGAAAGGACCTCAGAGATCATATGGTGGTTCCAACATCTCTGCCAAGGGCGGGGACACTTGTCACCAGTCCAGGTTGCCCAGGGCCCTGTCCAACCTGGCCTTGAACACTTCCAGGGATGGAACATCCAAAATCTCCCTGGGCAACCTGTTCCAAAGCCTCACCACCCTCAGAGTGAGGTATTTCTTCCTAAGTCTCCCCCTCTTTTCGCTTGAAGTTGTTTCCCCTTGTCCTATCACTATCCTTTATTAAAATTCCCTCTCCAGATTTCCTGTAGCCCCCTTCAGGTACTGAAAGGCTGCTGTAATGTTCCCCCTGGAGCCTTCTCCAAGCTGAACAGTCCCATTTCCCTCA
Organism: Rhinopomastus cyanomelas; assembly: GCA_013400115.1. Classification (NCBI taxonomy): domain Eukaryota; kingdom Metazoa; phylum Chordata; class Aves; order Bucerotiformes; family Rhinopomastidae; genus Rhinopomastus; species Rhinopomastus cyanomelas. The sequence continues at coordinate 830,785 of VXBP01010631.1, read as the reverse complement.
GCCTGTCATCATAGGAGAGGTTGTCCAGCACTCTAATCATCTTCGTGGCTTCCTCTGGACCCACTTCAACAGCTCCCTGTCCTCCTTGTAGTTGTGGTATCCAGAACTGTGTGATCTCACAAGAGCAGAGGAGGAGAATCACCTCCCTTGACTTGCTGGTGACACTTCTTTTGGTACAGCGTAGGATACAGTTGGGCCTCCTGGGCTGCACTCACCCATGCCAAGTCATGTTGAGTTTCTCATCCATCAACAGGTCCTCCTCAGAGCTGCTCTCAATCCATGCACCACCCAGCATGTGCTTGTGCTTGGGATTGCTCCAACCCAGATGCAGAACCTTGTGCTTGGACATGTGAAAACTTCATGCACTTCAATAGGTTCTAGATCATTTAGCCATGTACATCTACCTTATGGATTTTCAGTTTGTCCTGGTAAATCTGGAACTCGGTACTCTGCACTACTTGCAGTTGTTTAAAGTGGCTTTTGTCCTCCTCAGTCTTCATTTACTGGGCATCTGTTTTGTGTTCCTCATCACTTATCTCAGCAGTGTGCAATGACCCAGATCTCAATGAGAATGTAAATTTGCCTACCCACCTATTTTTAAATCAGCATTTTGGCATAATTTTGTTGATTGGTGCAATTTGCTGTCTGAGTTACTGCTAGTCAATCTGAGAAGTAAGGTGCCCACATTTCAACCAAAAAAAGGGAGGGAAAGGTTTTGATGGTAGGATCTTTTTGTGGGGTTGGCCTATGTTTTGCTGTTTTTTCTTTCTCTCTGTAAATTCAAGTATATGTGACTTCTGCAGGAAGAATTTGAAGCTGAAAAAAAGGCATCGCTACATGACAAGGAGCAGGTTCTCATTCAGGAGAGAGAGAAGGCACAGGCTGCTCACCAAAAGGAGCAGGAAATGTTGTCAACTCAGCTGCAGGAAAAAGCAGCAATCATTATCCAGGTATGTGTAAGTTATTTTAAGTCTAGATCCTACATACGCTGTTGCGGTTGTGCTTCAGCAAAGTGCTCTCACCTTTTGCAAGATGTATGTAGACAGACTTTGAGTAATTGTCACTAGTTTTCAAGGCTTAATACCTGGAGTCTGTCTCTTAACTGGAGTGCTACAGCAGTAACAGGGAAAGTGAAACTTGGTATCAGCATGGGAACTGGTCCCCAGCCACTTCTCAGCGAGATGAACCTGCTTTATGAGAGATGAATGTTTCCATTTTTGATGCCATCTGAATCCCTCAGATTTTTGGCCAAGTAAGACTTGTGAGTTTGGGTTCAGAAGTGGCTGAGATAATATTCACTTGCCACACAAAGCCTTGGTTTTTTTTTTCTCCTGCGAAGCAAGTGTCTAAGTTGAGTCTAGGATACCTTGGAAGCTTTAGAGAGAAAGAGAGGAACAGCTTGAAAAACTTATCTGTTTTACTTAGGTAGTTTTTGAAGTGTCAAGTAGTTTTTTCAATGATTAAAATAATAACTTGGACTCTTCAAAACAGAAGAAATAAATACATGTCAACTTCTCACATTTTGGGAAGCTCTGACCAAAATGTCAGTTTGCTACATGGGGTTGTTCTGTTAAGCAGATATACATGTATTGCAGTGAGAAAACTGGGAGTAACGCTAAAAAGAAATGCCTTGGTGAGACCTCCTCTGGAGTATTATGGCCAGTTCTGGAGCCCCCAACCAAGAAGGTTGTGGACCTGTTAGAGTGTGTCGGAGGAGGCCGCAAAAATTATCAAAGGACTGGAGCGCCTATTGTGTGAAGACAGATTGAGTGGGAGTTGTTCAGCCTGGAGAGGAGATGGCTTTTTTACTTGAGACATAACAGTGAAAGCAAACTAAGAGAAAACTAAAGTATGGTGCGAAGTTTTAAGAAGTTGCACATAAATATGAGAAGGAACTTCTTCCCAGTGAGGGTGACGGAGCACTGGAACAGGCTGCCCAGGGAGGTTGTGGAGTCTCCTTCTCTGGAGATGTTTAAAACTCACCTGGACATGTTCCTGTGTGACTTGGTGTAGGTGATCCTGCTGTCGCAGGGGGATTGGGCTGGATGATTTTTCAAGGTCCCTTCCAATCCCTGATGAGCTGCTGGAGGATGTCCAGCATAGAGCAATGAGGATGATGAAGGAAGTGAAGCACCTCCCTTATGAGGAAAGGTTGAGGAGCTGGGTCTCTTTAGCTTGGAGAAGAGGAGACTGAGGGGGGAGCTCATTGATGTCTATAAATATGTGAGGAGTGAGTGTCAGGAGGATGGAGCCAGGCTCTTCTCAATGTCATCTAGCGATAGGACGAGGGGCAATGGTTGTAAGCTAGAACACAGGAGGTTCCACATCAATATGAGAAGGAACTTCTTCACAGTGAGGGTGATGGAGCACTGGAACAGCCTGCCCTGGGGGATTGTGGCGTCTCCTCCTCTGGAGGTGCTTAAAACCTGCCAGGGTCTGTTCCTTTGCACTTTGGTCTAGGTGATCCTGCTGTGTCAGAGGGATTGGACTACATGGTCTTTTGAGGTCCCTTCCAGTCGCTGATGATTCTATGTACTGTGGTAATGTGATGCTGTGAAGTCTTCTGTCTGAATGCAAGTGAGGCATCTCCGTGAAGTAAAGCGAATATCAGGAAAGAACAGCTGAAAAAAAACCCATTCATTTTTAGTCTTTCTCATCTCTTTAATTTTGAGTACTTGTAAATGCAGATTTGCATAATGACACATGAGATGATGAGTGATGAAGAGTTAGATCATTGGGTAAAGTTTGTAGTTTTGGCAAAAAGGTGGAGTTCATATCGTTACGGTATTTCCTCAGCTGGAGAAGAAAGTGGAGTCTTTAAACCGTGAAATAGAGGAGACCAACTCGGAACTGGAGACACTGCTTCAGCGGAGGGACAGAGAAAACCAAGAAGGAGGGAATTTGGTAGCCATGTTGAGATCTGATATTGAGCAATCCAAGAATGAAAGGTTTGTACATCTTGTGTTACATAATGCTTAGTCTTTGGTTTTTGTTTGCTTGTTTTCTCACTTTTCAATCAATAACTAGGCAAAGTCAGTGCTCTAGGATAATGATATATTAATTTTATTTGTGAAGTTCCTTTAGGTTTGTTTTTTTTTTTTTAAACAACCAGTCTATCTTGATTGGAGAGCAAGAGTGGATTTTGTGTTTTTGCTTGTGGTCTGATGGAAACGTCAGTGTTTTGGGGTTTCCGCTATCTGCTGTGTTGGAAAAAGGTCACAGAAACTTTTCAGGGTAATGTGATTGGTTTGATATGTTACTGGAATGTGTGATCTAGAGCAGCTGTTGTGCTGAATAAGCTTCTAGAAGAGTTTCATCTCACCTTTTACTGGCTTCCTGTTTTTCTTAAATTTACAATGTTCTCATAAAAAGAATTCTTTTGTAGTCTGCTTTTGCAGAACACCCCTAGTTATTTTGCCACAGATAGTGTAGTGTTAAGCACATTCTCTCTTCTTACTGATGCTTCCACAGATGTGGAAGCCTGAGATCTTTCTGACTGTGGTATGATCTTGATCTACCTGTGGAGGGGAAAAAGGGTTTTTGCTGAGTCTGCTCTGTGAAGATGGCTTTGTTTTTCAGAGTAACTTGAATCACCTTCACTGGTAACTGCTACATTTTGCCTTTTTAAGACTGGCAGTTTTTCAACATGTTAAGGTATGTTTTAAATCCAAGTAAGTGCCTACAGGCTTTGAGGTGTCGGATATGCTTTTGTTCTAGGAAAAACCTGCAGGAGTCTTACCAGCATGTTTTGAAATTGCTTATGGAGTTGGTGAAAGCCACAATCACTGCTGAGGACCTTATCTGTAGCAGGATTGGTCTATGCCTTGATGATAGTCTGGCTTCTGGAGATTCTAGAGAAAGTCACAGTATTATGGAAGAAATGGGACTCCTGCAGTATTTCAAAGCCAAGGAAAGTCATCACCTTGAAAAAGGTGAGTATAAATCTGCATCACCGGATGTAGCCACTTCACACTTTTGGAAAATATAGCTTAGGGTTCTCTTGTTGGCAGTGGTTTCTGTGTTGCTTTACGCTTAAGATAGTGTCTGTCAGTGTTCTTTGAATCCTTTCAATAGTGCAGCCACTAAAATGTTGCAGGATCAGTCTAAATGGATTATAGGGCAGGACAGAAAAACTTGGTGACTGCAGAGTTTCAAGCCTCCAATGTTTCCAAATGCCATAAAAGACTTTCTTGACTTTTCAGTGTTGATTGATTGATGTGTACAAGTTTTCAATGTTATAGGTTTTCAGAACCAACCAATGTCAGTGTCTGATGTCATTTGTACTGGAGTGGCCAGTTCTGTGTCACTTGTCTGTATTTTAAGTAGCTTGTTTGTTTTCAGTAGATGAGCTGCTTGATGAAACTCTGACAGGACACAACCAGATGTCTCCAGTGACTGAGGAGGGGTCTGAGTTGAGCCAATACTTATGTGAAAGCATTTTTGCAAAGCCAGAATTGGCATGTGAAAATGAAGAAATGTTACAGAGAATTTGTCATCGTTTGCACACTGCCGTGGAGAGACTTCTGGAACTGGTGACAGAGTCAACTAAACAAGTAAAACTTTTTTGCCTGTGTTGTTGTACTGAATTGTACTGAAAGTGCAGAATCTCTATGGCTTGTGTATTTAACACCATGTGGGACTGGCTAGTAAAAAGCAGATGTTGTTTCAATACATGACACAGTTTCAGTGTGGCGAGGTGTGTGTCCCCTGCTTCTTACCATGAAGATTTTGCCCTTATTTGGTAACCTCTAATAAGTGAAACTTAACAACTTTTTTTCTTCTAGCACATCCTGTAGGAAGTTTATAAGTTGGTTGCCTTAAGTAGATTTAAGCTAGGATTTTTTGATTCATTTAACAACTTCACGACAGCATGAGTGAAGTGTTTTTGATGAGTTTTTTGAAGTCTTTTTTACATCAGTTCTTCAACATTGATATTCAGTTTCAAGAAAACTCAGTCTCTTTCTGAAATGTTTTGGAATTAGGTAGATAGCAGCAAGGAAGGATCTTTTAATTCTCTACTATACTTGTGCTAAAAGGAGCTGGGCTCGGTATCATAAAAGAAAATGTATATCCATACTGAGTTTTGCAGTGTTTAGACATTCAGCTTTAGGAAGAGAAGTCATAAATGCGGATGCCTGAATACTATCTACACTGAGAGGATTCAATGTAGTGCTACAATAATCAGTGTTTTGAGCAAGGAAGTCCATAATTTAAGAGAAAGTGTGAAGGGAAGGAGCTGTCTGAAATTAGTCTTCTTGTCAGGCACTTAGAGCCACCCAGAGATAAGCGTTTGTGTGAAATATGTATTTAGAGTCTTAAAAACATTGCCCCTAGAATGAGTTGCTTACATTTGCACTTTTGGGTACTGATGGTAGTTCTACTAGCAAGTAGCTAACTTGTGGTTAAAGCATTTTGCAAAGCTGTGACAGACTAGATTCTAGATCCCCTTCATCAGTTCCATTTGAGCATACTCTCCTTATGTTGTGAAATAGTCTGTAACAGGACAAGCTAAATATTAACTAGGTGGGGATGGGGCTGGTCTGTTCCTTTCCTTTGAACTTCAGATGGTGCATGCAGAAAAGCAAGATACAGAGTCTCAGAGAGCTGGTGCCATTCCTTGGAAACCTGATCATGTTATTGACTGCACTGTCCAGTAGACACACCTCACTCTTGAGGAATTGAAGTGTAAGGATGCACTGAATTTGAAGTGACTCCAGAAATGTTAAGTGAGCAGTTTAACAGGGAGGTATCTTGTTTTATGTACAGGAAAGAAATGTGCCCAAGACTTGTGGCAAAAGAAAGGGTTTTGTAAGTGAGAGAGTCATCAAAGTTGTCCTAGGGATTTGGACAAAGTCACCCTAGTCAAAACTTGGATCTGAATGCATAAATGTTAAAAATGAAGAAGGGTTTTTGTTTGTCTGTAGTATTATAACACTGCATGTGCATCCAAGATCTGATGCTAGGGGAAATTGGTTTGGCTTTTTTTTAGCTGGAGAAGATGCATGAAAATCACAAACAATTTGAGGAAGAATTCAGCCGCCAAAGTCAGGAAACTGCACAAGTGGTTAGTCAACACCAGGAGCTAATAGAGTCCCTCAGTGAGGAAAGCGAGGCCAAGAATCAGCTGGCACTAGAGCTTCATAAAGCAGAGGGTAAGGAAATGAAACCAACATGAAGAGATTTTGGTGTCATTTACTCATAACTCACTCCAAATACCTCTGATACGCTTTTTGTGTCTTTTGTTCTCGATTGCCTGGTTACGGTCTATTTTCTGCATTTCTGGTTACTAAATTACCTGAAGCGTGGATCTTTTCTGACAAGTCTACTGCTTACTTCTCTTTATGCATTTCCTTGGGGCAAATGTGACAGTGTTGAGTCCTGTGCTTACCCTGTGTGTGAAAAACACCATAACTTTAAAAGCAATGCTTTGTGTTCCTGCGTGTCTAAACATGGCACCTTGGGTGCCTGAAAAGATTTTACTCACAGTGTAAATCAGCCCACCTGTCTGACCTTGGAAGGCTTCAGCATGAACTAGAGCAATGCTGATGGTAGTGCAGGAACAGAGATTCTGTAAGAAAAAACAAAAAGGCTGAGGCTGTTGTTTTCAGCACTGTCACAGACAGCATATCAGCAGTCTTAATTCTCTCTTGTGATCTGAGGTCTTTGCCTTTATATAGGAGAATCTTTCAGGTATCCCACGTCCTTCAAGTCAAGCTTTTCTCCATAATCTTAGCATCTGCTTTTTTTCTCAGTTACAGTCACTTAGACTTATTTAATCTGTCCAAAATCACATGTCCTTCCTTTCTGTGAAGCATTCTGGAGTTTTTGGGCTCTGAATCTAACATTTAACCTTACTTTCTGGAGATTCTGTTTATTTATTTATCCTCATCCCCCCAGCAGAGGCTATGTCGGGCTGTCCTATGCTAAGAGGTGATCTCAGGCCATCAAGGCCTAATTATCCCTATTCTACGTGTTTTAAGGCATTTTATGACATGATAGCCCTATGGACTCTGTTAGAGTACATTGACTAGTGCATTTGGCTTCTTGAGATAATTCAGAAAGCCCATCTGCGGTGTAAATATAAGTCACCTTGCACTTTTTCCTTTCTGTGCTGTTTTCCATGGTTTGCAAAAAATTCTCTGCTCATGTTTACAAGCTCCCTTTTCCCAGTAAATGAGTTTGTCTATTGCTTTACTTGCATTCTGACTTGGGATTTTAGGTATTATTGAAGGTTACGTTGCAGAAAAAGCAGCATTAGAAGAGGCTTTGAATCTGAAAGAAGAATCTGAACGTCGCCTTGTTGTGGAGCTGGAGAACATGCGTGAACGCTTCCAGGAGCTAACTCGGGAGCAAGCAATTCTTGGTGAGGAATGGGTATGACACTGTTAGCGGGAAACAAAATTGTTTGTGGTCAGTGCACAGGGCAGTGTGTTTCTGTAATGTGTCAATATTTACTTATGTGACCTAGTGATGACCTACCTGCCCTTTCTGGTACAGAGGTTGGCAGGGGCTTCCTGTAGAATGAAATAAAGCAGCTGGTTCTTTGCTGGTAAGACAATAGTACTGCTAGTTAAAAGTCCTGCTGTAGTGTTATACTTAGAAATGGAAAGTGTCTGAGAAAATAAGAGCTTTGTGTTTACTACAGGTAGATGCAACAGATAATTAGCTCTTAGCAACCAAAACAATGTTTTTTTGATGCTGCACTCAAGAAGAAGAGTTGCAGACTCAAGCTTTTGAGTGCTCTCAGGATTAAGGAGATGACTTAATGACAGAAGTAGTAAAATACTTCTGGGAGGTTATCTGAATTAAGAAAATGTTGTGTTGCTGATGATGTTTTCTTAGTTTCATACATAAGCTTTTCTCCTGCTTTCCAGCCTTCTCCTGGGAAGACACACACATGATCAGTAAGGGTCACTGTGGAAAGACTTTAGTGATCAAGCTCCAAGTCTGTTTAGGTGTTCAAAGGCAAGTGTATGGGTTCAAAAAGTAGAGTAAGGTAGTATTGGAGAGGATGAGATGAGGGTGGCTCACTACAAGCCACACTCGACCACTGAAATATCAAATTGAACTCAGCTAAGTACATAAGCAATTTACGTAACTCACTGCCCTCCTCCATCACACCTTCAGACCCACAGAGTATGTGATGTGGTATGTGAGCTAACTACAGGATGCTTGTGTAGGGAAATGGATTTGGGCGTGGGGTGACTCCAGTAGTACTGGATGGAGTCTAATGTTGCTCAGTGAGTTGAAGTTGGTGCTGTGATAACTCACTGCAAATGAAGGAGCAAACATTTTAACGAGGAACAGCAGTAATTTAACAAAGACCCTGAAGAATCTCAGTGTAATAAAGCTGGCTTATGTAAGATTTATTTTTGTTTCGCGGAAGAAAATGGAGATGTTGTGTGACTTGCACTGTGCAGGAACTCAAGACTAGTTATGCTGGTTCTTAACAATGGATGTGTGAATTATTCACATAGCACTATATAGTCTTAACTTCTTGAATTTGCAGTCTTAATGTCATTCCAGCACTTCCGTAAGTGAATTTTTCCATCTTGCCTTCCAGTAGAAGTGTTATTGCTTGGGATCACAGTCTTTCCTTTCTGCTAATGCCAATGTTACACTGCCTTCAGCCATGTCACCACAGTGCCACCTTCAGCTATGTTGCATGGCTCTTTATTGCTTCAGCAAAGTACATAACAGGTAGTTTTACATAGTCTGTGCTTAAGTCAGAAATGAAGATGTCAGGAATCAATGTTCTAGTGAATTTTTCTGTTGTTGGCAACACAGGAATGTAAATCCTTCAGATTTCAGTATCTGGTTGCAAATTCTGTAAGAGTATATTTGACTGGATAGTGTCTGTATTGCAATTATCTGTCTGCTTCTTAGGAGCCTCTGTTGTAGCCTCCTACCCGATTTTCAGCCCACTGGATCTTTCTCTGCAGTTTTTTTTCTGCCTCTCATCTCTCCCCAACCTTATTTTCTTCACCTCATTGCTCTTCCCCTCTCTTCTGACTCCTGTTTGTACTGTTGTCCTGCTCTCATGGCCACTGTGTTTCCCCATTCTTCCTTTTGGCTCTGTACTTAACCTTTCAACTATAGTGCAATCAAAATTATTGCCTTGTATGTTGGACAATAGAATGATTTGGATTGGAAGGAAGCTTGAAATGTCATCTAGTGTAACTCTCCTGCAATGAGAAGGGCTGTCTTCAGTCAGGAGAAAACAGAGTATGTTTGTTTGGAAGAGTCTTAACAACCATCATTTAGTTCAGCTGCCTGACAACTTTTGGTCAGCCCTGAAGTGAAAACATGGTACTAAAGGCATTGTCTAAATTCCTCTTAAACACCAGCAGGCTTGAGAAATCGACCACTTCTCTGAAGCCTCCAGAGTTTTACTGCTCTCCTGGTAAAGATTGCATCCTCCTGTCCAGTCTGAACCTCCCCTGGCACAGCTTTGAACCATTCCCACTTGTCCTGCCCCTGGATATCAGGAAGAAGATACCAGCATCTCCTTCTTCACTTCTCTACTTCTCCTCCTCAGGAAGCTGTAGAGAGCAGTGAGGTTGCCCCTCAGCTTTTTTTCCTCCCAGCTAGATTGCAGAGTCCTCAGCCACTCACCGCAGAACGCATGTTCCATCCTTTTCATTAGTAAAAAGCCCTGTCCAACCTGACTGTGACTGTTTCCAGAGACAGGGCATTTACCACCTTTCTGAGCAACCTGTGCCGCTGTTTCACCACCCTCACTGTAAAATATTGCTTCTTTGAATCTAGTCTGAATTTCCCCTCTTTAGTTTAAAACTATCACCTTCTGTGTGGCATCTTAATAATACCTTAGTATTAGCCCAGTTCTGGGCTCCTCAGTTCAAGAGGGATGTGGAGCTGCTGGAGAGGGTCCAGCGTGGGGCAACAAAGATGATGAAGGACGTGGAGCACCTCCCTTCTGAGGAGAGGCTGAGGGAGCTGGGTCTCTTTAGCTTGGAGAAGAGGAGACTGCGGGGTGACCTCATTCATGTCTACAAATATTTGAGGGGTCAGTGTCAGGAGGATGGAGCCAGGCTGTTCTCAGTGTCATCTAGTGATAGGACAAGGGGCAATGGGTGTAAGCTGAAACATAGAAGGTTCCACATCAATCTGAGAAGGAACTTCTTCCCAGTGAGGGTGATGGAGCACTGGAACAGGTTGCCCAGGGGGGTTGTGGAGTCTCCTTCACTGGAGATGTTCAAGACCCACCTGGATGTGTTCCTGTGTGACTTGCTCTAGGTGATCCTGCTGTGTCAGGCGGATTGGACTAGATGATCTTTCAAGGTCCCTTCCAATCTGTAATGATTCTACGATTCTATTGTATGATTGTTTTAAGAGAAAGTAGAATAATAGTTTCATGCAGATTGTCCTGGTGTATAGACTCCACACTTACTTAGTTGTGGAGTCTCCTTCACAACACATCCAGACCCACCTGGATGTGTTCCTGTGCAACTTGGTCTAGGTGATCCTTCTGTGTCAGGGGAATTGTACTAGATGATCTTCAGAGGTTCCTTCCAATCCCTAATGATTCTATGATTCTGTGATTAATCCAGTAATCAGAGCAAGAGGTAGGAGAAGACCTCCTTCCTTCAGGGAAGGACAGTAGAACAAACAACAGAGTCATGGGCTTTGACTGAAACTAAGTGCCTGTTGTGCTTGTGGCAATGAAAATGCCCCATAGGAGCGAGTTACAAAGTTACTGCACGGTACTGTTGAACACAAATCCATCTGTGTGTCATGGAAATGCACGGCAAATAACAGACTCCGTAAGTTTGTGCCAGTGAGTGCTGCTGGACTGAATCCTGCTTTTAGTACCCTGGCAGGAGCTGAAAGGCTGTTTGAGGCACTAATTACTCCATTGCTGTGGAGACAATTGCAAAAAGAGAATATCGATTATCGTAGATACTGCATGAGTGACTGGCCAAGAGTGTTACAACAGGCTTGCATAGTTACACTGTAAAACCATTTCTGGAGTAGCCCTAGTCTGGTTGCAGACATGGGTCAGCATATGCCATCAGGAGCTTTGTGTCGTGGTAAAGAGGAAATGCATTTTAGCCAAAGAACAGGTAGGCACTATCTGTATTGCATATGATTTTTGGTGATGTAGAAGATGGAATGGATCACAATGTCATGTACGTGTCTGTGTTTTGATTTCTAGGAGCACCTCTTGGTAATGTAGCCCAAAAAGAAGGTTCAGGTTTGTAATAACGAGTGTGGGCTTTTTCTGGTTTGTGTTGCTGTAACGCTGAGCGAATGAATTGATGATTTCAATTTTATTTTAACAAAGAGGAATAGTACTTCACGAACAGACCCAACAAATTACTGAGGTTATTAATAATCTTGGCCAAAAACATTAGGACTTGTGTGATGCATGAAATAGCAGCTAAAACTAAGAATATTCACTGTTCAACATTTAAAGGGAAAAAACGTTTTGCTGCTGTCAGGCTTGGAGTATTATCATCTTCATGTTAGCCAGCTTGATTTTTCTTTTGAGGGCAATGAGGTCTGAGCTTCTAATGACACACAGTGAACTGCCAAAATGTGAATGAACTGGAGGCTGAGTGGGGAAGAAAAACATCCGAGGTGAAGTGAAATGGAGAGTTAAGTAAGTTACAGCAATAACTGAAAGAAGTCTAAGACAGACTAGAGAAATGTAATTGGATGGATAGGTAGATCAGGAAAAGGGACTGCAGAACGGGGAGGAAGTTATGAGAGGAAAAGTGAGACTGAAAACAAATAAGAAAGATCTGTAGAGTTCTATACTAACTTGAAAGTCTGATGCTGAAGTAAAGTTTGTAGGCACCAAAGTTGTAGATTAGTTTTATTTATACACGCATATATTCTTAGATGTGTTTTGCATATTCAGTGTCTCTGGCGTGAGCTACGTAAACCCAAGTCCCTCAGTAGTGGGCTGTCTTGCCTGTTACTTTACTCCTTCTGACCGTTCAGGCCTCCCTCAAACACAATTTTTATTTAACATGTTTTGGTAACCACCTCTCTGTCCTGAAATTTGCTGCTGCCCACTCAGAGGGCACGTCAAACCTGGCTGGTTAGAGCACGTTTGGAGATTGGCACTCTCTTGGTAGTTGCAGTCCAGCTCCTGACAGCAGCTTATTAGACCTTTGTAGCATTTGCTACCAAGTGCTGAGTCCTCCAATTCATCCACTTTGTCCCACTCAGCTATTTGCAGTACTGCTCCTCTGGTTATAAATTGTTTCTGGAACATAGAATAAATTTATTGTTTGGGGTTGATGGACATGGCTTATTCCTTGAAAAGCAGGTGCCTCCTTCCTTTTTTTGTAGTGGAGTACTAACCTGAGTAGAATGGCCTTGCTAATACAATAAAGCTTGGCTGTTACTAATGATGATCTTGAAAGTGAGGAGAAGTGTGCAGGGGTATTACCAAAGTGAAATTGCATGTTTGTAAATAGTATTAATAGCAGGTTTGTCCTTACAAAGCAACTAATCTGTGATCTGTTCACGTTGCTTGAAATTAAATGTATGCCCTTGGGGAACACGTGCCTAAAGAACATATTAAATTGCTCAAAGACCTCACACTTAGCTGCTCTCTGTGAAACATTTTCATTTCTGTCTAACATCTGTTAGCTTAGTGAATTGTTTTTAATGGACTTGTGTTTCTGTCTGAGGAGGTGACCACGACTGTTCATTTCAGTTTCATCTAATCAGTCTTTTCATCCTCAGAAGGCAGTAGTGTTTCTTTTGAAGCTAGAAGCAAAGTCAGCTCGTTAATGACGGTATCACGGTAATGACCGTATGCTTCTTAAGATATAGAAGGAAAAAGATCTGCTGGTTTTGACAAAAACATCCATTCTGTTCTCGGGGGGTCAGTCTGTGCATGTGTGCCCTTCGTGTGGGTGCCGCTGTATCTGTGCACGCTTTGCCCTCCTCTGTGCACAAGCAGATACAGTAGAGCGCCGTTCTATTCCCATATCCTGCCTGGCAAAACACAGCACTTGGTGTTTAAAGATAGTCTCTAGTTCTCGCTCTCATAATGGAATCCAAACTGTTCTCAGCTTTCTTTAAGGCCTGTCTTTTTCAGCCTTGGGTAACGTTCTGCTTTGTGTCTTGTGATGGCAGGAGGTTATTATAATTTCAAGTGGGTTGTGAGAGAGGTTGTGTTGGGGGAGTCTTCATTTACTTGCACACGTTCTGTCAGAGCCTTACATCGACAACTCAGACGTCGATTAGGAAATCTGGAGCTTAGTCCATGGGATTGTTTAGCACTCTGCTAGAAAAAGGAGGGACTCTGGCACCATTACTGTAACTGTGTAAGTTTTGGAGGTACAGCTCGTGGTAACTGAGTTTGCAAAACCAGCACCTGGAGTGAAATGTAGTTGGAAGGTAGTTGTGGATTATCACTCAAAGGCAGAAAATACATGGCTGGACTAGAGCTTTTTGAGTTATGTAGTCTGTGTGTATCTCTCCAGCAGTTCCTCAAAGTCCTTTGTTAATCCTGTTACTGTATTTATCAGCCAAAGCCAAATTTTAAATGGCTGGAGAAGGTGGTGCCGGCATACCTGTCTGTAGAAGGTGGTGCCAGTGCACCTGTCTGTAAAGGAGAGGTTTTTTTCCCCTTCAGCTGCCATGTGTCATGCTTGCACATTGACAATGTACGCATGTGCTACACATCTTGAGGCATTTAAGTGACTAATATGCAATTTTTTCTCCATTTCACTTGGTTTCATAAGCTACCGTAGTTGCTAATGAATCTCGTACAGTTCCATATCTGCTCAGTTTTCTTCTGTTCAGTTAACTTCTGTTTTAATTTGCATATTTTAATATTGTCATTGCACTGAAGAGGATGACTAAGTCATGACATCACAGGATTGCTGTGGACCTTGAGAGCTCACTGACTCCATATCTTTTCCCTAGACAGAACCTATTTTTTACTTGCCTCTTTATTTCCTGAGACAAGAACTTGAAATCCAACTGTGTTCTATTATCCTCAGTGTGATGACATTTGGCCTGGCATTTACAGTAAATACTCTAGCATCATACTAAGCTTGTGAATGCTTATCCTCTTAATAATGAGCATGGAATAACTCGTGTTTCTTGGCTTATTTTAATGTGTCTAGAAATTTAATGACGTATCTATAGATAGTGAAGCAGTAGAAAAAGATGATGTGAGGAGGCAGTGGTGTAACTTGTCAAAGGTTTGTAACAGCAGCTTTAAATGATGTTAGAACAGAAATCATGTGGATTGAGAGACCATACTTGGAAAAGGGAATTGTATCATTTTGGGAACTGGGCTGGGTCACCAGTCCTTGTTGGAATCATAGACTCACCTTTTTCTGTGTGACTAAAAACATTTTAAGATGAATAATGGAATAATTGAAAAGTAATGAGCTCTTTCAGTACCTTCCTTTAAATGCTAAATACCTGGACTTGTATTTCCGTGTTCAAGTTACTTAGGGTTAGTCACAGGTTACTCGGGTTATGTCGTGTTGAAATAGTTTTTTCTCCAAGTGCATTTATAGTAGTCTCAGTTTGGGTCTCATAAACATTCAGTGCCTCCAGCTGATTGAAAATGCAGCTTGTAGGTATAAATTAGGTCTTGATTACGTAAATAATCTTGAGCTATATACTTTTTTTTAGTTGTTGATATTAGTTGATGCTTCTTTTGTAGTCTGGGTGGGGCGAATATGTGCCATCTTTTCCACAAGTCTTTCTTCCCTCAGAAGCTTCAGAAATAATTTTCTGTGAGCATGCTTTCTTTTTCTCTCTGGATTTTAATTCCCACTCAGAGTGAGAGAAAAAGTTACTTGCTTTCTCATAGCAGCTAGCTTCAGGTTAGGGCTGGTCACTGAAATGATAGACTGGGTGCTAACTGAGTAATGTACATGGCGTGAGGCAGAGGGCTAGTGGAGAGACTGGATGTTGGAGGATGGATCTTGGCGTGACAGCTTGGAGGAACTGAGAATTCTGTATTGGATGGTTTTGTTAGTAAGAGGTTTGAAGTAGGACTAAAAGTTGGAATGAAAGGGTTGTCAAGGATTTAGGATAGAACAGTGAAGGATGGAGCAATTGGAGCAGTTAGAAGGATGGGTATGAGAGACTAAGTGGCTGAAGTGGAATGTGGAGCTTACATGTTAGAGATGGAGCACATCTGGAATGGAGTGAATTTGGAGGACTCGAGCTGATGTGGTTTGGAAAGAGCCTCTGGGGCAGGAAGAGTATGGAGCTAGGGCTGAGAGGGTAAGGACCTAGGGAGAAAATCTGAGAGACTCCTGGCCAGGTGAGATGGGGCTGTCTGAAAGTGTGAGTTCTCCACAGGTGAATGTGAAAGCTTTCAGTGTGCCCAGAATATCTCCAAACAGTGTTCACTTTTGGGCTGAGGACACATGCTCTTTAGTACAGTGTAAGTAGTCTTAGCAAAGAAGGCTTTCAGAGATCCAGGAGACAGTCAGGTATCAGACCTCCTTTTGTGTCTCTTGCAGACCATCTCAGGAGGTGTTTTTTTATCTTTGGTTTTGATGCTGTCCAAAGTATTGAATTTAGTCTCATCCTCAGCTCCAGTTTATTTTTGTACCCTGCGCTGACTACTTTCTTGTTATTTTTGTGTCCTTGTTCAGGTCTACTTAAGGAAGTAGAATTTTTAGCAAAGGAGAAATTAGAGCTTCAGTGTCAGGCAGAAAAGGACCATTCCAACCTACGCTCTCAAATGAAAGTTTTGGAGGTGGAACTGGAAGAACAGCTGCACAGTAATCAAGACCTGGCTACACAGTTACTGGAAGTTACGGAATTAAAACAGCAAATTCAGGTTCTTGAAAAACAGCTTAAAAATCAGCGGCAATTCATAGATGTAAGCACCACATTTCCATGGGTTTGGAGGTGGTAAATACTCCTCTGAGTTTGTGACGGAGACTTGGAAGATTATTCCCAAATTGGGTTGCTTTGTGTTTTGTTTAAAAAGATCTTGGTGTTGTAAAAGAAAAAGCAGTTTTGTCACTCTCTTTCTGTACTATTAGAAGATACTTTTTCCTCTTAATTAATGGCTAATTGGAGTTTGTATGTACATTTGAGTGAAAAGGGTGTGAGGTTTTTTATTTTTGTTCCTGTAACTTTAGCTGTGCTTTCAGGACTGTTAACAGATGTTAATGATTTTTAAATGAGCATAGTTTCTTCACCACAAAAGCAAGTATCTTTTTTTGGTTGTACTTGATATTTTAATGAAATGCAAAGTTTCCCTAGAAAGATTTTCATTTTCTCTGCTTGGGTTTACAGGAACAAGCTATAGAAAGGGAACATGAGCGTGATGATTTTCAGCAGGAAATTCAGAAACTGGAGGAAAGGTTAAAACATTCAGCAAAACCACAGACATCAGGAGAGGCCAGAGAGTACAGGGTGAGTAAAATCCCATTTAGTGGACAAAGGAATTTGTTTACTATAATCCAGTACCGAAACTTGTATTGTCTTGGGTGTCCCTGCTCACTGCAGGGGGTTGGACTAGATGACCTTTGGAGCTCACTTCCAGCCTAGACCATTCTGTGATTCTGTGACTGGCTCTTGGCAGATTAGGTTTTATTTATTTTTTCCTCCATGACCACTCGATGATCAGATTTTCCACCAGCTGACCAGACTACCTCTAGGCACTAGGCATCTACTTAGATTATTTCTCAAGGAAAGAAATGTTGTATGTACATTATAGTAAAGTGTCACAGTTTAAGTTACTAATGCAGACAGGCACTCTGCTCTACGGAGCATAGCAGTTGTAATAAGAGGTGTTTTTTTGTCTGCCTGTCTTACTCTGTTTCATTTTATAAATGAGCCTTTTTCCACAGTTTCATTTGTTTGATGTTTGGTTACAAAGATTAACGTTTCCCTTTTTTTTCCCCTTATAAATGAACGTTGTACAGAACTATGAATTGATTCTACAGGTATGGAAAACAGCATGAACATTTCTTTAACTTTTCTACTCTCTTCCTTCCAATGCTTTCTATTAGTTAGATCTGCTTTGGCTTTTTTCCCCCCGATCTTGATATCTCAAGGCTTCTTCAGCTTGACTTGTATAAATGGTTACATGTTCGAGGGTGGCAGAATCCTTGCAGGGAGTGAGGACCCACTTTAATTTCTTGCACAGAGATGCGTCATTCTTTTGGCTTAGTGCTCAGATGTATTACAGGCAGTTTCTCACTGTAAAAGAGTGAGAAACTCTGAATTTTCAGCATGAAATGAGATGTTGAGGTATGGTATATGAAGCAAAGATGAAGTTACAGTGTGCCTTAGCCTTTTGTTTATGGTCCTGCTCTCAACAAAACTTCAATGTGTGTACTACTTAATTTCCTATCTTCCTATCCGGTTTAGTACAGTTTATGAAGCAGGGCACCTTGGCACTAGAGAAATTACTCTCATAGGAGCACCTGAAGCAAGGATACAGTGAACTTTCCATGTTGGAGGACACCTGATTGCCACTTGCCTTCTGTAACCTCTGATAGGACTCCATTAGCCTTCTTAAGGAGTAGAGTGATTAAATATCCTGCATCAGTCTGGGCATCTCATTTGCTTGAATGCCACTGGCATTTTCTGAGTACATCACACGTGCAGCCTACGTGGTGTTATTTGCACTGTGACAAAGAACAAATAAAAGAATGATGAGGATTTTTGGTTTGAAGGTTGTGTGACTTGTGGAAGATGTGTCCTCTGACGTTATAGTTTGTGGCAGTCTTGCCTGTACATCTCAACATAAAGGATATAGGTGGAGCACGTCCAACTGAAGACCATGGCTTGCTTTCTATGCAAGGTGTTAAATGGATGACTGTTAGTTACTAGTGTGCTTGTGGCTCAGTAAAGTGGAGCATCTGAAAAAATACAGAACAGCTGCTGTAACTTTGCAACCTCTCTCAGAAAGAATCCATGCAATACCAGAACTAAACACAGTCTGTGCTAAAATAAAACATTGGGACTCTAGACAGTTCTCATACAGTTGCAGCTGTAATGTCAGTGATTGCTTAACTCACTCTGATAGCAATCAGTTTAAGTTCTCTAGGCTCAAGGTAAATATGAGTGGGATTATATTGTGAAAAGTGTGCTGACTGCTACTGGGATCTCCCACCTGAGAGTATGCTGGGAGGGTAAAGGTTGCAAAGTGTTTCCTGAACAGGATTGCAGCACTAACTTTCCAGCAGTGTGGTGTTTAAAACCACACTTCTCATGGAATTTTGATACCAAAGTTTTATAGCATTAGAAAGTCTTAGACTTAAAAGATTTTTCTGTTCTGGGAAGCTTTGCTCCAAGGCCTCTGTTATGCTTAACAACTGATTACTTGCTGATAAGATGAGAAAAAGATACAGACATATATAAATATATACAGTGTGTATTGTAACTGTCTATAAGCAGTTGAAAATGGATTGTTAATCACTTTTGGTATTCGTAACTAGCCTGTGGTGCTCTCCATGCTTATTTGACTCAATTAATTATTCTTTATTTCACTGAAAGGTGTTTTTCTGCTTTAGTAATACCTCTACAGTACTTTGAAGATGTAAAGTTCTCTATGAATACAAGAAGTTTTTACTGTTTACAGTTAAAGTGGAATTTGCATATAATATCAGACACTAGTGAACAGAGCACTTACTTTATAGAGCCTTGTCTTCCTTTGTATTGAAGAAATGACTTCCTTTTTAGAAGGTTTCCCATTGCTGTCCTACCTGAGCTTGCTTTCAGTGTGCCTAATGCATTTGTGACTTCCAACCCTGTCAGTCTGTCACACTGGGTTCTCTCGTTCTTCTCTTACCCACCAAAGCCAAAGCTCCTAGCCTTGCATTCACGTTAATTATGAGGATGAGTGAGTGACTATTTTCCTGCAGCTCTGAGCGTAATTCGATCTTGGTAAGCTGGAATTGCTCAAAGTAATGGAGGAATAAACCTCCACACACCACAAGACCCCCTTTTGGACCCTTTCAGTGGGCCCTGAGAGTATCACCCGGTACTGTATGAGATTACTGCAACCAGTAAAAGCAATGAAACGTGTACTGAAGAGCTGCTTTGCTTAGAAAACAGGATTTTTGAAAAGCTACTTTTTCATCCTTTCTGTCCATATCTAGTTTTACTTTCATCTGGCATTTTGACACTAGTCTGTAGTGAAACTCCACCTGCTTTGCCATGACATGATTCTTGCTTCTAATCTGAAGTTTGTTATGGCACCTGGTTAATTGTATAATGTGATTTCTTTATAGGTAGAATCTTTGCAAGCAGAAATAAAAGATAAGATGGATGATTACAATAAGGTGTTACTAGAAAAGGAGCAAAAGCATCAAGAAATTACAGCTCGTGATAAAGAGATAGAAAAACTGGTGGCACAGGTGCAAGAGCTGAAGTGCAGCAATACTGAAGCCTCAAAGACTGTGCAGTACTTAGAACAAGAGCTGCAAAAACTGAAGAAAGTGGAAACTGAATTAAAACAAGTAAGTTTTAAACCTTTCCTTAGATGGGGGTGGAATTACACAGATTAGTGTATTTGTGGGGGATATCAATGGCTGTTAAGGATTACAATCAATTTAGGAGAAGTCTTTGTCCTTTAACAAACATCTGAGTAACCTTTTCTATCTTCTTAAACTGAATGTTTCCATCTCCTCCCAGCAATTTTCCTTGGTTAATTGTTGGTGTGTCTGTGGAGTTTGAAGCTGGGAGACTGGCATGATTTAAATTAAATGTATTTGTTTAATTGCTGATTCTGTAAACATTTCCTTACACTATTTTTTATTTTAAGAATATAAAACTATTTACTTTGTTTTTGCTTCAGCTAATGTGATACAGACTAACCAGTCACAGTTTATTAGGTACCATTACATTCCTTTGGCACTTGTGAGATTGTGTCTGGAGAACTGCTTGGCTTTGCACTCCTGCGTATGAGAAAGACATTGATGTAGTAGAGCAAGTCTAGGAAAGGACCATTGAGACGGTCAGGGAGCTGAAGCAAATTATTTTTGAGGGGAAGCTGAAGGATCAGGGTTTATTTAGCTTTGCAGAGATCTTGTATTTGCCTACAACCCCGTAATAGGAGGTTTCAGAGAGGATGAAGGCAGACTGGGAGATAAACAGTGAAAGAATGAGAGGATATGAGCATAAACTACAAGGGGAAATCTGGGGGCAGCCAAATGTTGGTAAAAGGGCTCACAGTGGCTATGGTGTCTCAGTGGCTTGAGATGTTTGGAACTCTGCTGGCCAGAGGCCCTGAGCCAGAGCCCCAAGCTGGTTCTGCTTTGAGTCAGAGCTCAGACCATAAAGCAGCAGAGGCTCTTCCCAGCTTAAGTTGTTGTGTGATTTTTGTCCAAATGTACAGAAGCTGTGCCCATTTTCTTCATGTCTGGCTCACTTCAGACTGGATGGGGACCCTGATAATGCTGTTGGCATGCTGCCTGTCTCTGAAATCTCAGCTTTCTGTTAAACAAGCTTTCTTTATCCATGCAAATTCAAATTATACTTTTAACTGTCTTAATGTCCTTTTAAATCGGTCTTTCTTAAAAATCCTAAACAAGCCAAATTCGGACCTTCATGGTTGATTTTATTTTTTCTTTTTTGTCGAGAAACTGATTGATCAGCTTTGAACAAGTAGCCCACATCTTAAACTTAGCTTGCCAGATACAGAGTATCGTAGTACATTTGGAATACAAGATGTTTAGGTTTTTAAACTTACAAAACACGCTGTAATTGAGAAAATACATCAGTGTCAGATTTTCAAAAGTTGGTAAACTTGGGTTAGAGAAAGTAAAGGGGTAAAAACTTCAGTGTGCTGAAAACATTCAATTTTTTAAACAACCAAATGGATGATGGATTTCTTGGCTGGTTTTTTTTTTCAGGGGTGCTGACATGTTTTGGCTGGATTGTTCAGATGATGTGGGTAAATTACTTCTAACATATTAAAAAACATATTTTTCAGGATAAAGAGGCATTGCAACAGCAACAGTACAATAACCTGATCCAGATCTCTGCTCTACAGTCTAAACTGGATGAAGCCAGGCACCGAGTACCAGCAGATGGTAGTTCTGCTCCAGCATTGAAGGAGCAGTTACAGGCGGAGCAGGAAGCGTTTCAGATGAAAGAGAGAGAGGTAAGTGTGTTGACAGGGTCCTGTACACTTCCAAATCACTCAATTGAATTGCAGAAACATTTTGTGCAAACTTGTAACTGGGAATTAAAGACACTGAAAAACCCAGGGACTGGTGTAGTAAGTGTGCCTCATTACCCAGTATTCTCTGTGCTTGGCTGTTAACTCACCTTCCTTTTTTCTTCTATCATCTTTCTATCCACCTGTCTCCCCTTCCACTGGAACATTCATATCAACTTTGAGACTGAGCTGTTGTGAACTGATTTTTCCTTCCAAAGTCAAAGTGGAGTAGAGTGAAAGGTTGATATATTTTTGTTTGTCTTGAGAGTGAGCGATAATTCTTTTAGATCACGAAAGAACATTTACCCATAATGGTGTCATCTGACCTCCGTTTTGTGAGAACGTTATCTGAGGGCTCTTGTGCCAAGCTAAACTGAAACGGTGTAATTGGTCACATTATTTAGAATTTTTATTTGGTTTATGCACCCCCACAGGAACCTTGGCTGTATGTTTACAGGTAAATAGCTGGACCTGTAACATACAGGCGTATAGCATGTGCCAAGAAGGAAAAAATTTTACACCATTGTTTCAAGATCAGTAACATAATAAAAAGTAATTTCTTACAGGTGGAGACACTACTCCATCTTGAACTGTAGGCAGAACTACAGGCTGCGAATGGAGTCCTTAGAGAGCTCTCAGGTAGGGAGAGACTTGGGGGTACTGGTGGACAGTAAACTTAACACGAGTCAGCAGTGTGCCCAGGCAGCCAGGAGGGCCAATGGCATCCTGGCCTGCATCAAGAATGGTGTGGCCAGCAGGTCAAGGGAGGTCCTCCTTCCCCTGTATTCGACACTGGTTAGACTGCACCTGGAGCGTTGTGTTCAGTTCTGGGCCCCTCTGGGTTTAGGAGGGATGTCGAGGTGCTGGAACGGGTCCAGAGAAGGGCAACTTGAATGGTCAAGGGGCTGGAAGATAAAGCCTATGAGGAGAGGCTGAGGGAGCTGGGTTTGTTTAGCCTGGAAAAGAGGAGGCTCAGGGGTGACCTTATCGCTGTCTATAACTATCTGAAAGGTGGTTGTAGTCAGACAGGGGTTGGTCTTTACTCCCTGGCCACTGGAAACAGGACAAGAGGTCATAGTCTTAAGCTCCATCAGGGGAGGTTTAGACTTGACATTAGGAAAAGATTTTTCACTGAAAGAGTGATCAGGTTTTGGAATGGGCTACCCACAGAGGTGGTCGAGTCACCGTCCCTGGAGGTGTTCAAGGTTAGGCTGGATGAGGTGCTGAGTGGCATGATCTAGATGTTAGATGTTAGGTTTACTGGGTTTATTTGGATTTAGGTTGGAGTGGATGTTCTTTAAGGTCTTTTCCAATGTTATCATTACTGTGATACTGTGATTACTACATGTCTTATGAAGTCTGACTTTAGGAGCCACTAAATGTATTTCATTCCTGACACCCCTGTGCTTTTACTACCTGTTGAGGCAAGAAACAATAAAAACCGTAGGTAGCAAGGTCATAGGGCTTCCAAATACCCTTGGTTCTCAAGCTTTCAAACAGCTACAAGCAGGTTGAAGGTGTCAATACTGAAAACTTTTTTGATTGAGTCATAGAATCACAAAATGGTTAGAAGACCACCTTTTCTGACCTCAGAGATCATCTAGTTCCAACTCCCATGCCATGGACAGACACCTTGCACTAGATCAGAGTCCATCTTAGCCTTGAACACTTCCAGGGAGGGACCATCCACAACCTCCCTGGGCAACATGTTCCACTGCCTCACCACCCTCAGAGTGAGGAATTTCGTCCTAAGATCTAATCTAAATCTACTCTTTTTTTAGCTTGAAACCATTTCTCCTTGTGCTATCACTAGATTCCCTTGTACAAATTCCCTCTCCAGCTTTCCTGTAGGCCCCTTTTAGGTACTGCTGTAAGATTCCCTCAGAGCCTTCTCCTGTGCATGCTGAACAGCCCCAATTCCCTCAGCTTGTATCACAGAAGAGATGCTCCACGCCTCTGGACTGAATTCAACAGATTGCTGTGTTCCTGCTAGGAGTAGCAACTGGCAATCCTGTCCTCCCAAAGGAGGAGATGGTGACTGTTAAGTGCTTGTGATTGGCATCAAGTCTAGTGCTAGTATGTCTCTTATTGTCATGTCAAATTACCTCGGTGGTTACTGACTGTGCTACTGTGATTGTTCAGAACACAGCTTCACATACTGTCTGTGGGCAGTTAGATGTTTTTAAAAGAAAATGGAAAAGCATCTTTGCAGGACTTCGCTTCGAAGCTGAAGAGCTGGAACACTGACTGGCTTCTTACTCTTTGTGTCTCAATATATTTTTAATGTAAATTGGTAGAGTTGAAATAATAGAATTTGCTGAAGTTACTTGCTCTCAGCAGTAATTAAAGACGTGAATGAAATTTATCTCTTCTGCTTAAGGAAAAAGCCTCAATTGAAACAACTATGTATTTTCTTTCTTTTAGATTGCAGACTTGTTAGACCAACTAGAACAATATAAACATAATTTGATCAGTAAAAATGAGGAGATACTGCAGCTGAACTTGCAGTTAGAGATGCAAAAAAACTTTAGCACTTCCAGCATCAGCCAGCTTCAGTTAGAGAATGCACACTTGAAGGTAGGTTTCTTTAGCTTTAGCGGGCACCAGCTAAAACTTACTTTTTCTGTCTTGTCAAGGAAGTATTTGCGTTACTCTTACAAGGCTAATAGTGTTACTATAAACACCTCACCCCCCAATACTTTAGGTTTGTTCTTATGGCATTGTCTTCTAAAGTAATTTGATTTAACTAAAACACTTGGCCTTTTCCTAGCCCTAATGGTTTATGAACTACAGTGCTGTCCCTGAGTAAACACTGTAGAGTTCTGTGTGCGTTCCTGACCTTTACAGACATAGCAAAGGTTACAAGATAGAAAACTGTTTGTTGTTGTCAGTCTGGCAACTAGAGTGGTCATCTCTTACCTGGAAAGTTGTGCAGTGTTGTGTCAGTCTAGTCCAGTGGTACAAATCTAAACAAAGCGCTGTTATTGAGTTCCTCAACATTATAGTAAGGAGAAGAATGCTCCCATAAAGCACTAGATTCTGTTCTGCCATTAGATTGGGAGACAAGTCCCATCTAATGAGGTTGCTGTCTTTTCTGGTCAGGAGGATCTATCAAGACTTAGTGTGAAGCATAATCAGGACCGGGATATTAGCAATTGCTCAGCTTTGTCATTCCCACAAGCACTACTTCAAGAAAAGAATCAAGAAATCGATCACTTGACTGAACAGATGAAGAGGCTCCAGCATGAGCTAGAGACTACTCTGGAGAATAAAGTATGAGTACTTACTGTATATTTGTTGTGTGATTTTTGAGGGAAGTAAGGTGTACAGAATAATGCTGTAAATGAAATCTGTTTGGTAATTCTCTTAGGAAAGTAGGGAGCGTTCTGAATAGTACTAGTTGAAATATGCAGCTCTTCCTGTTGTTAAATGTGTGAATTTGTGCCTGCGTGATTTATGAAAAAAATACTTGAAGCTTTATGTACAATAGTAATTCTACCTACATACAGCAATGTTCAGACTTTATCCTTTTGTTTCAGGTAGCAGAAGACCAAAAATCTGAAATCGAAGAACTCCGACTGCTTGTGGAGCACCTTCGCAGTGACCAAGAAAGGCTGTGTAAGGACAAAGATGAAGAGGTAGAGCAACTCCATGGAGTAATTGAGAAGCTTCAAAAAGAGCTGGCACAATCTGGACCAGTATGTCATGAAGTTAGTGACAGCCAAGATGGTTTCTGTCAATTTGCAATGGAAAAACCAGTGGAAAACCTTCAGAGTGAGTTGAGGAAGGGGCTTGTAGATTGTCAGGGTGATGTTGATCCAAGCACAAGAAATGCCTTGCTACTCTCCAAAGTAAGACAGCTTCAGGAGGAGGTAGAGCTTGGCTCAGCTGCTAGAGAAGCTCTGCAGCAGGAACTGAAAGAGAAGGAATCACAGTTCAAAATGGAAGTGGACATTTTGGAGAAAAAATGCCAAAAGCTAAGGGAGACATCCAACCAGCACGTTGCAGAGCTAAGCGCTCTGAGAATACAGTATGATGGACTGCAGCAACAGTACAGCCATTTCCAGACACGTTTTTCTCAAAGAGAGGCTGAAGCAAAAATGATGACTTCTCGCATTCAAGAACTTGAAGATACTGTGGGAAAAAAGGAAGCAAATATTCTAGAGAAAGATACTCAAATTAAGACCATGACAGATCAAAAAGAAGCGGACACAACTGAATTGCAGTACTTAACAAAAAAGGCAGCAGAGCTGCAAACTGAGTTGGAAAAGAGAGATGCAAGTCAGGCTCAAGATGTTTATACTCTTCAGTTAGAAGTTTCTAGACTTGATTTCCAGGTGCAAGCACTGACTCAGAAAGAAGTAGCTTATCAGAGAGAAATCAGCGAGCTGCAAGGGAGCAGTGCGAAGCTGAAAGATCAGATTGAGGCCTCTGTGAAAGAGCTTGAAGCCTTGCGATTGGAAAGAGCTGAACTTACTGCACGGTTGGAGTCATGTAAGCCAAAGGAGCAGCATGATCATGAAGAGACTAACCTCAGACCTTTCTGCTGGAAAGAAAGAAGAGGTAAAGCCCTGAGAAAAGGAATGGAGGAAATGGAAGGACTTGAAGCAAATGTTGGTCAGTCATTTGGAGTGCTAGCTTCCTCTACAGATAAACTGGTATGTGATTTGTTTTTTAAAAGTATGGTTTGTTCTTTGAATTAATACGATTTTATGTGCCATACAAAGCGCTACAGGGCATTGTTTTTAGTGCTGTAAGAAAGGGTGAAGGTCAGTACTGTGGCATAGAAGTGGCCGTGGCTGAAGTTGAAGGGTCTATCTTTGTGTAGTTTCTCTAATAGGAGCTAAAGGTAGATACCTGGAAGGTCTGAGAACAGGGCAATGATGCATGGAAGCTAACATAGTCAGTGTTTCTGACCCAGATACTGGTTTTGGTGTGGATTCTGAGGTATTTATTTGGTGTAAGTGTCATGATGTGGGCAGTGAGGGATCTGCATGAGTGTCTCTGAGAAAAGCCTAGGACTGTTCCATGCTGGACGCAGCTGGTTCCATTACAAGATGCAGCTGAGCCCAGCAGCCACATGTGTGCCATTGCTGCAAAACAAAAAAAAAGGTCTTTTCACTTCACTGAGGAGTGGGGAGTAAAAACTCCATGAGAAACACGCTACGGAGCAGACTGCGCGCTGGAGCAGCTATCTACGCTGCTGGAGAGGAGGTAGTCTGGAATGAAGGAGCAAAATTGAGCCTGGACAGAAAAGACTGAGAAGATGAGGGAAGCTGGCTGAGTGTTTGGCTTTCATTTCTTGCCATCCAATTCTGTTCTAAGGGCAATAAATTATGTGTATTTTCTGTAGGTCAAGGCCGTTTTGCCAATGAGAGTAGTTAGTAGGTGATACCCCTGTCTTTATACCCACCTGCACTCACTCTTATCTTTTCTCCCTCATCTGTTCAGGATGGAGAGTCAGAGCAGCTTGGGATTATTTGTAAAATAATCTTATAATATTATTAAACACTATGTGTTCTTTCATTGTAGGAAAAATATGAAATTATGTGTGACTTGACAACTTATGACATAAATAAAAAAAATCAGATGATCAGCAACTCTGAAGAGGAGCAAGATTTGAAAAACCATTGCCAGCAGATGTTGGAAATCCATCAGACTTCTGAATCTCCAAAACACAATTTGGACATATGCAAAGACACTTCAAAAGACTTCCAGAATTTCCTTGCAGGTATGGCTTCATGGGGCTCGCCTGAAATCATGAGAAAGCAAGATACAAGCATGGAACTGCAACCAGTGCTTCATCTGACGCCTTTTTCGGAAGTTGAAAGCACAGATCTTGAAATAATGCACACCAGGTCATCTGTGCAGGAAGATAATTCTGTATTGTTGGGACATTCTAACCTCTATGAAAATGGCAGTGAGGAAGCAGCAGTGGGAGTAGATAGAAAATCTCCAGCTTTCTCTGAAAGCACCTACTCCGTTGAAGATGACCAAGATATGGAGAAGATTTTGGTGAGTTGTAATTTGTGTCTGATTTTATTAATTAATCAGGACTATTCAGCTCTGTTCTCCTCAGATCATTGTGAGCTATTGGCTCCAAGTAATAGAAACTTCCACACCAAGAGGGGTAGGTGCAATAACATTCTGAACATAGAATTGTTAGTTCCTCTCATAGTCAGGTAGCGGAGCACGTTCTAACCTGTTCACCACTGCTTCTAATAATTGAAAACAGTCTTCCAGAACCTAAAACTGAGCAATTAGCTGTTAACAGCAGGCTTTGCATCCTGCACGTGTGTCTGCTGCTGATACAGCTTCAGTATAAATATGGGTGTTGCTCTTGTGTTCTCAGAAGGTTTACTCTTCAAATCTTGTTACTTTGCAGTCGTGCTGTGTGTGAGTAACTGATAAATTTATGGTAATCCTTAATGTGCAAGTAATTGAGCTAAAATCTATACAACTACTTTGCTACCACAGTACTTAATTTACTGTATGAGTTCTCCACTTCAAATATCTGTCACTGAGTGTTAGAAGAGACTGTTTCAAAGCAAGATAATACAGGTTTTTTCCTTTACTGGAAATACTTTGTGTGTGTGTCATTGCATGGGAAGGTAACGTCTGTGCTTCTGAAAATTAATCCTTGGTTCTAATTTTTGTGCTTTGCTCTTGAAGGCAAATTAATTACAAATATATCTGCTTCTTAAGTCTATTATAAGGGAGGGAAAAAAGAGATGGACTGGGTTCAAGGCAGCACTAGCTGTTGCTTTAGTTGTGGTGTTTGCCATCTCTAACACTTGTGCTTGTGTAGGCATTCATTAAAATCTGCATGGGTAACAGTTATAAATGCAGAAGACTCTACAGCTCCATTCAGAAAACCAAATGAATGTCAAAAATTATTTCCAAGCAGATTAGAGAAGCTGACAACCTAACATTAACTCCTTCTGATTTGCAAGATGATACAAGAGCAAGAGCATCTGCCATAGATGCAATGAGCGATGGATCTGGCAGCAGTAAGTTTAAATTTGGAGATTCATTTCAATCTTTTGATAACTTAAATATAAAAATATCATTGTTTTTTCTTTCTCCCATTTTCTTTTACTGTAGATCTTTTATTTCTCAGGTAGATATTTTTTAAGAAAGACATGTAAATTTGGACTAGTAGAAGACTTGCCATTACATATGTTTTAGTGAGTCCTGACTTAACTGCAATACTTTCCTCGGTGTTAAAGGCAACTTGTAACCTTTATACTTGCTTGACTTCGCTGAGGTCTCAACTAATCAACTTCAACTAACCTTGCATTCCTACCAGTAGAAGAAATCATGGTTATTTTGCAAGTGGTTGTGCTGGTTGCAAGTTCTTTTCATCTTTGGAACACTGCAGCAGAGTGTGTGTGCTGTCTCTTTCTTCAGATACGAGCTCAAATTTGGCAGCTAAGTTCAAGCATGAGCTACAAACATCAGACTGCCGACATCCTGATTTCCTGGCTTATCTGCAGCACCATGGGATGTTGCCAGATATTATGGAATCAATGCGAGACAAGGAAATCCTTTCACCGCAGCTGAAGGTAGTACATTGTTAATCTACACATACCAGCAAATAAAAACTAATACAGGATTAGCTGCTGCCTTTACACTATAAACTGTTTGTAATAGTTTTAATCTTCAAGTTGACTGTGGTTCTTGAGTAGCTTTTGCATTTGTCCTGTGAGAAGTTTAATGACATTTGCCTTGTTTGCACTTGATAGAATTGAAAAGGTTTTGCTAGGACAGTACTGGTGATGTTCTGGAATGTGGCAGTACCAAGACTGATCGAGCTGATCTTTGGGTTTGTCTTGGAGGCTTTACAGAAGGCTTTTCTTAAATAAGCATATCTGGCTGACATTGTGCTTCCCTGCCTGTTTGCCTCATTCCAATACAGTGGAGACCTGTGGAAACACCACTGCAAGGTGTGAATCGATCTTTCAGAGTCGGTTTCTGAAGAATATGTAGAAAACTGAGCAGTGACTGTTTATTCTAGTCAGTAAGGCAAGCTTAAGAAAGTATATGGTTGGCATTCCAGTCAGTGAAAGGGGGAAATGCAGTGATCCAAATCACCTCATCTATGAGGCTGGTGAGAAGTACATGGGTAAGTGCAGTAGGGATACAAGGAGATTAAATACCTGAAGAAGCTTGAGTACTAAGAAACTGCATGAAAATTACTTCCTAGACAATGAATGCTGCTTCCTACAATGTTTCACAGACTCCCTTCAGCTTGCTTAGCCAAATGAAGACCTGTGCAATGAAGGAAGGCTAAGTAAGGGGGAGGGGAAGCCTTGAAGCTCTAGCTGACTGACACAAGTTACTAACAAGGTGAAGGAGACTTGACCTTCATCTCTGCTTGAGGCAGAAGAACGTTCCCTCATCTTCTCAAGTACCCTTTTGTAATGGCTTTCATAAATGGCATGGTGCTCTGGAATAGAGAATGAGGAGCACATTGAGTAGCTGTCAAAATCCAAGGAAAGGTTACAATGCGAAGTTGATAGAACTACTCACTGGTGTTAGAACCAGTGCTACCAGAAAAGCATGTAAAGTATTAGTAACTGGAGATTCCTTACTGTGAGGCACTAAAGCATGTATTTGCCATCCAGACAGTTACTCTAGAGAATTTTGTTTCCTGCCAGGAGCTTGTATTTATGACATGACTGAAAAGCTGCCAAGCCTGACAAACCCTACAGGTTATTATCTGCTTCTACTGTTCCTTATAGGGTCTAACAATACTGTCACAAGGCAACTTGACACTATCAAGAGTTTATGTCCCTTGGAGTAATATTAAAAGTATTGGGAACACAGGTGGTATTCTCCTCTATCCTTTCGGTCAGAAGAAAGGCCCAGGACATGAACAAGTGGATCCTGGCTGGGTAGCTGGTGCTATGCTTGAGGTTTTAGTTTCTGTGAACTTGTATGTACCTTTGAGAAGCTGTGTCTGATAGGATTCACCTGACCAAGTGGAAGACCAGTGTGTCTTTATCAATAAGTGGACAAACCTCCAAGAACAGCTTCAAATTAGACTGAGCAGAATGGGGTGGAGTTTTGAGCAACAGAAAAGACCCAGAGCTGCTGAAATTAAGGAAATGCCTTAAAATGCCTTTTGGAGCTTTGTCCTCCGAAAAGGTGCCGGTCAACAGCCCAAGTGAATTGTCTCTTCAGCAATGCACGTAGCAGGAGGAGTTGAACGTCGCTGTGCGGCTAGAGAACTACTAATGTGCATCAGTGAGACTGGGTGGGACAAATCACCTGATTGGAGCATGGTAACTGATGGCTATAAACTGTTTGGAAGAGATTGGCAAGGAAAGGGAGGCAGCAGTGGTTTCCTTAACATGGTGGGGGGAAAAAAAGGATTGATATTCCAGAGCTGCCTGAAAAACAATCAGTATGCTGAATTTTGGGAGAGTAAACTTTCAGTTTTGTAAGAAATTTATGGGAAACTGCCAATTGGGATATTTCTGAGATCTCCAGTGACCTTGCTTGAAAAGAGACCAGGAAACATCTGTGCATGATGTAATAGTTTGTGAACAGTGAAGTTATTTGAAGGAGACTATTTTGCCTGGCAATGTCAGAGGAAACAACTTCCGCTGTGTAAATTATTAAGATTATTCTGAGTGATGTGTTTTGTACACAAGCTGCTAATTTAAGCCAACCTTGTCTAAATATGTAGTTCAGTTGTCTGGCATCATGGGGGTTTAGTAAGATGGCTTCAGACTTGATAGGAGTGAATTTATTCCCAGGAAAGTTAGGTAAATATTTCGGAAACTAATGAAAAATGAAGTACAGTCCCTAAGCTTAATGGCATGTTCATGTCCCCAGCTATAAGGTTCACTGGTTGTACCTCACTATTCTGATGGCCATATTTAAGAATGCAGCAGGTGCTGTCTTCTCAAATATTGAGCTCAGTTTTTCAGATGCAAATGTTCTCTGGTAACTTGGCTCAATATCTGTCTGCGTGCATGTGTGTTTTCTTAGTTTGTTAAGCAGACCACTAGCAGAGCAGGCCTGCGTGCCTTTCTCTGTATCATCACCTTGAAGAGCCTTCTGTTTGCTGCTGCTGTCTCATCCTCTATTGGATATAGTGTCCTTATACTATTAGAATGCTGATGCCTGTTCCCTAAACATTATGTGTGTGTGTTTTCCTTCTCAGACTGTGCTGAAGATGGTACATGAGGAGAGCCGCAAAATACTTGCTCTGTTAGAGCATCCCTTTGGTTTTAGGGAGCTGAAAAACGTTCATCTGACCAGAGCATCTATGGAGGGATGGCAGAAGGAGGGTTTAACCTTGTTGGATGCTATGCAGTCACTGAAAGATTGTCTTAGCAAGGCAGCAGACAGAGGAGACAAGGTATGACAATAAAAAATAACCTTTAGAGCAAGGTAGCCAGTTTCTTAAACATATAGAAATGTGTAATGTTATGTAGTTGGTGTGTGTATGAAAAGCAAGAGGCTCTCTGAGATTTGGACAGACCACTTTTGATGTTAACAGCAAGGTATACTCTTACATATAACAATATGAAAGAGTGGGTTAGAGATTGAGAGGAGACTGCATTTTTTAAGAATTCTTTTTAATAGGAATGTTCAAGTATTGTGACTGACTGGAGAGGAGAACTTCTGCAAGCAGTACAGAATGTGTTTGAGAAGGAGAGAAATGTGTTGCATATGGACTTGAAGTCTCACTTTGCCAACCGTGGATCCGGAGACCAAGGCTCATTAGAGGAAAAACTGGAGTATATATTGAAACAACAGGTAAGAAAACATCTTAAAGTATTATGCTCATAAGCCACTTATTTTATTGCTTTGTATTTTAAAGGTTTTTTTACAGTTGTATTACTTCTGTTGTTAAATCTTATCTTGTGCATTAACCCAGATTGTGTGGGACCAGTAGGCTTTTACAGTCTGTGTTTTAGTACCATTTTTCTCAAACTTTGTCTGTGGTGTAACAAAGCATTTTGCTGGCAGGAGGATTGTGATAGTGGGTAGGAAATACCATGTGAAACAGGACAAGGGAAAGAATTCCTTCTAGAGCTTCACAAACTTCTCTTGCAAAGGGTATCTATTAAGAACTCAGTCTGTTTGGGATGTTTTTGCTGATACCTACTTTTCAGGTTGAGAGCAGATGATTGATAGTAACTATTATGTGTAAACTTTTATCAGTAGCTCTCTTTTGAAGCTAGCGAAAAGGGTTTTTTCTTTGTTGCTTCATGTCGATGCAAAATTTTAACATTAAACTTAGTTGTTTGAATTTGCCTCTCTGTAAAACTCATGCTGCAAAGATTTCTTTATGGTTATCCTTGTAGAAAATATGGGAACGGCCTTGTAGATTTAATAGAGCTTGGTTTGGTTTTAGGAGGAACAGAGACAGATGGTTGTAGAGCACCTTTTCTCCTCAGACCGGAGTGGCTTGCTCTCTGAAATACAGGACCTCCGAGCACAGCTACGCATGAGCCATCTTCAGAACCAGGAGAAGCTACAGCAGTTGCAGGAAACCCTTACCAATGTGGAAGATCATGGGAGCAAACAAGAACACCACCTTCGGAGGAAAGGTAGTAATTGCCGAGTTATTTTTATCTTCTACGTCAGTTCTTTCTTTATGGCCTAGAAAAAGTAAAAAAGGTTTGCTTAGCTCAGAAGCAGGTGCTGTAAAATTCTTCATTTTGCTAGTGTACTAGGGTTTCTTTGAATTTTAGCAGAGGAAGGAATTCTCCTTTCTAATATTAGTAGTTAAAAATCTGTGCAAAGGAAGCAGCTCTCTCTAGTACAAATAACTGTTACTGTTTGCTTATCCTAGTTGAATTATTAGAATATAAACTTCAGCAGGAGAAATCTATAGTAAGTGACTTGCAAAGCACCCTGTCTGAGGAGCAAAAGAGAGCTGTTGAGACACGTGATCTCCTGAATCAAGAAAAAGCAGTCTTGAAGTCAGAGCTGTATGAAAGTAAGCAAGAGATTGAAAGGCTGCAGAAATCCCTTGAAGAGCTTCAGAGGGAAATAAGCCAGTTACGGTGAGTAGTAGTTTCATTCGTTTTATTTACCAGCAGGTTTCAAAGAACTTCATGCTCTGTTGGATCCACACTTAGCACTTGTTAGTTTTTTTCCTTGATTTTCCCTCTTTCTTTTCCTGGATATTCTAAGTTTTCCTTACTAATTGTTTAAATTAATTTATTCTTCCATTCAAATTTGTATAGTTACGTCTTCTGTAGCCTTGACTCAGAAGGTTGTGAAAACAAGTGTATGTTGTGAGTGTTTTCACAGTGAACAGACTAGATGCCTAAAACCCTGATGTACCCACTCCTGCAGCTTTTGTTGGTCTTTTGATTGGTACTTCAGTTAGCCTGTCATCTTGTGTATGGGGTTTTATTGGTCTTACCTCATTCCTAGTGCATACCATTATTTTTCTGTGATGGGGACAGAGTTTTACTCTGCCATGGTAGGTAACTTCATACTCACACATGTTGCTAAATAAAGCAGTTCTAGTTTGGCTTGCAGAGAGGTCACTCTTTTCGGACACGAAATAGCTGTGATTTGAAAACTGTCCCTTGTTAGAAAGAGCAAACGCCATCTTAATTAAATAAATAAACTCGGAAAAAGAAAACCACTCCCAGAAAGAAACCAGAAATATCTTGCTTGAGTTGCTGGTGAAGAATGTTGTGTTCTGAACATGGAAGTGTCATTTTGAACTTCGCAGTTTTGAATTGGAACAAAAAGAAAAGGATTTGACAGTTGCCCTTGAAGACTTACAAACTGCACGTCAGAAAGAAGCAGAGCTGCAAGGTTTGTTTGAGGAACAACAGCTTCAGCATAAGAAAGCAGAAGATGAAAAGACAAAGGCCTTGGAGGTAACACCCTACATCTCAGTGCTTCAGCTCACTTCCCTTGGTGCATGAAGCTATTTTAGCAGACTTTTTCAGGGCTAATGTTTTTTTGTTTAACTGTTTAGAAAAATCCCAAACTTCTACTGAGTGTGCATACTACTTATTTTCACAGAATTCAAGATATTAGTTACCATTCTTAATTGCACGTGGATAAATAAGCAAAAATGTTATGCCCTTTTGTACTTCCCTTCTCTTGTATCCTGTGAGTGGTTTTGGAACCTTCCGCTTTACATTCACCACTTTTGCACTGCCTCTTGCTGTGCAGGGAGAGCCAGATTCTGCAATTGTGTGATGAATTGTAGAATCCAGCTGCCAACTTTTGGAACTTCTGTTCTGGAAACTCCCCTTTTCAGAACAGATGTGCTGTGAGGATGTGTTATGTGTAATTGCCTGAGTTTACAAAGAAAACTACACACAAAGAACACCAATGAGCCATGGTGCACAGTGACAGGACTAGGGGCAATGGAGCAAAGCTGGAGGTGGGTAGATTGAGACTGGATGTGAGGGGGAAGTTCTTCACCTTCAGAGTGGTGAAGGCCTGGAATGAGTTGCCCAGGGAGGTGGTTGGGGCCCCATCCTTGGAGGTGTTTAAGGCCAGGCTGGATGGGGCTCTGGCCAGCCTGGTCTAGGGTGGGGTGTCCCTGCCTGTGCTGGGGCTGTTGGAACTGGATGATGGTTCCTTCCAACCCTGAGTGACTCTGATTCCGTGGCTTTTCCAGTCAGGTGATCCTGCTGTGGCAGGGGGATTGGACTAGATGATCTTTCGAGGTCCCTTCCAATCCCTAATGATT
The DNA here is from genome assembly GCA_013400115.1 of Rhinopomastus cyanomelas. Taxonomy (NCBI): domain Eukaryota; kingdom Metazoa; phylum Chordata; class Aves; order Bucerotiformes; family Rhinopomastidae; genus Rhinopomastus; species Rhinopomastus cyanomelas. Next base: position 795,953 of record VXBP01010631.1, on the reverse strand, counting down.
CTATGCTTGACACAGTGTCACTATAGCTTTTCCAATAGGTCATGTATTTTTGAAGGTCAGCCAAAGTATTTTTGTTCCTGTGCTAAACTGAACTTCTGATACTGTGGTAGAAATAACTCAGTTCTTCATGAAGGCCTACAATGGCTGAAAAATGAAGATTTAACAAACTTTTTTGATATCTAAACCCCAAAACCAAATTCTATGAAATAACTGCAGAACAACACTAATTAAATGCTGTAAGTGACAAAATACAATTCTAATTCCATTTCCTTGTAGTGTGACCTCTTGCATCATCTGTCTGGTTTGTGCGTGGGTTTTGTTTCTTGGGATTTTTGTTTCTTCTTGTATGGTACAACAGGGTCCTCACATCTGTCTGTTACAAATAACTGCTCGTGCAAGGAAGGCAGGGACTAGTTTAGCCAGAGCAAAAAGTGCTTTGCCCCACACATACTTGTGCGACAGATCACATCATTCACAGTTGGCAGTCCTGGGGTCTTGATTCTCGGATCATCCTGGTGAGACCTACTATGGAAAGCTGATGCCACTTAGCACTTGACCTGGCTTTCTGTGAAACTGGAGGTGGTGCTGGCTGCATGTGAAAGGCACAGTTCCTTGTTAGGAGGGCAGCAATGCTCTGGCTGTCTGAGCAGCCTGAGATTGTCCCTGCAGTCTCTACCTTTCCTTCTGAAGAAAGGCTTACTCCTTAAATGGACCTAGAAATTAATTTCTTATATCAGTTTGCTGTGGGCTGTAAAATCCAGAAGTTTTACGTCTGCTCTTACTGATGAGATACTTGGTTCTTTCTGTGCAAACTTGCTTCATTTCTGCCTCAGGCATCACTTATTAAGGTGACTGAATGCTGTAAAGAACAGTGATTCCTATTGAGGATCTTACTAGCTGAAGAACTAATGTACTGGAAGATGGTTTAACTTGACAATCTTTTTGTGACTTGGTGTCCTGTTGCTAACAAGCGTGCTTCTGGCACCTGTAATTACAAAATTGAACTTCTTCATGCCTGAACTGCTGTAGTTCAACCTTGAATTTCTTCCTGGATAAAGCAGGAGGCTGAAAATTGCTGAATGTGTGTGCCCCACCAATAGGTGTTTGTGCTGGACTACTAATATGTGCTTCCTCCTTTGGAATAGGAGCTGCAGGCTGCCTTGGACTTGCAGTTGGCGCAGAACAGGCAGCTGGCCATATCCTTAGAACATGAGCAAACGATAAATGACAATCTCCACAAGGAGCTTCAGATCGAGCACTCCCGCTGTGAAGCACTGCTGGCCCAGGAACAGACCAAGTTGTCAGAGCTGCAGAGAAATTTGGATGCCGAGAAAAATCGGTCCTTGGAGCTTCTGAATTCCTTGAATCACGAACGTGTTTTGACAGAACAGTTGAGCATGAGGGTGAAAGAAGGTGCTTCTTGTCAGCACAGATCGTCTCTGCTGGAACAATCCTTTGTCCGAGAGCTGCAAGCGCAGCTGCAAGAAGAGAGGTCCCGAAGTACCGATCTGGCTGCTATTATTGAGAAAAGGTATCAGAAGGCCACTTGTTCCAAAAGACAACTAGAGGATGAAGTACAGAGGTGCTGTGAAGAAACCCAGAAGGAGAGAGAGGTTTCTGACAAATTGCAAAGTACGCTGGAATCTCCTCGGGGTCAAAAGCAAGAGGTAATTCATTCCTTGGAAGACCAGAAGGATAGAGAGGCAAAGCTGAAAGCTGACTTAGAACAACTGCAGTCACTCATCAGGGTAATGAAAGAGCAAGATAAAAACAAGGAGGAGGAAAGAAAGAGAGAGCAAAGGCAGCAGCAACAAAGAGAGCTACAAAAACAGGAGGACTGGCTGAGAGAACAAGAGAAACTGGTGAGAATGCTCGTGCAAGCCCCGCTTTACATTGAAATAGCCACAAACCATGATTTAACCCAGCTGATGTTGTTCTTGAATTGAAATGTTTCATTCCTGTAAACAAAGTGTTCTGAAAAACATTGTATGAGCTCTTCTCCTGCATTTCTCAAGCACAGCTGTTTTCAGGAGTTTGTGGGTGGGTCTGTTGTTGCCAGAAGTTGATTTTACCTCTTTGCCTGTGCTGGGAATTGTGCGTTGTTAACCAGTGGAGAAGAATACAGTTTAAACACAGACTGGAACCAAACTAGGTTTCATGTCATCGCCCTCATTTTAAGATAGATTACGGGTTGTGATAGTGTTGCTTTCACCCTTCTTATTTCTCAGCTCCTTCACTTTTGTTAGAGGAGGAGAGAGGCTTTGCAGACTCTGCGGAGACTTGTCAGTGACCTGTCTCGAAATTGAGGGAAAAAATGCCCTCTAGAGTCAGTGAATTATTTCCTTGTGGCCCTGGAAGGCAGTGCTATATGTCTGCCTTTATAAGTGTTCTGTTAGATAGGGAATGCTGAGATGGATACACCAGTTAGATGTGATGCTTTTGTTTGAACTCGGTATGTGTTTGTTTAGGATGCAATTAACTGATACTTACTCTGTTCAAATAGCAAAACCTGGAGAGGCAGCACCAGAGGGATCAAAGAAGAATTAAAGAGCTTCAGGAAATACTGGCAAGGCTAGAAGAAAGAGAGAGAAATTTCCCATCTCCAAGACGTCAGCAAGAGCTTTTGTGTACCTTAAACAAAGATCAAAATGCCAAGCAGGCCACAGCAAAGGAAACTGAAAACTCTCATTTACAACAGCAGCAACAACATCTAGAGAAGATAAGACAGCAGTTGCTTTTTGTAGCTGTGCGCCTCAATGAGTTCGTACATAAAACTGTAGATAAGTGAGTAGTCATTTATAAACTAGTTGTTTTCTTTCCATTCTTAGCCCAGGAATGAGTGGCTATAGCAGTAATTTCTTTGGCAGTGGTGTACCTAAAACAAAGGTGTAGTGATATATATTAGTAATGTTTTTGCTGCAGCCTGAATAAGTGTGATAGATTTCAGACTGGATCAAAAGAACAGACTTCTGAATGTATCCTGCACAACACTATTTCAAAATCTTACTCTTAAAAATTAAGAAGACTCTCTAGTTTCTGTGTGTAATATTTTGTGGGATGAGTAGCACGTACATACAGAGAACTTAAAGGTCATCCAGTGGGGAGAGGGAATCAGATGTATGTTTACATTACTGTGGATCAACTGAAGAAGGGTTTCTGTTTAACAGAACGGTTAAACATTGGTCTGTACCAAATGATGAAGCTGTAGTCTCCTTACTGCAGACGTTAAAGGAACTGACATCAGATTTATTGGCTCCTCCTGCATCTCAGGTAAGGAAAACAGTGGATTTGTTGATTATCACCAAGTCCACCTTGATATCCTTTTGTCTGTGGGCAAAAACGGGGCTTTCTCACTACCATTTTTCCAAGCTTGTTTTTTTTTTTACCTAGAATCACCTTTTTGTTTCCCTGAATTTCTCCTTCCTTTAAGATACTGAACCACATGCTCTGGAGACCAACAGCATTTACTGGTGTTATCACCTTGAGTTCTGATGAATTGGGGACTATTAGACAGGGAAACTGACAAAATTCAAGAATGAAGAATGGAGTCAACTAGTCAAACAAATGCCATCTAGTGCAGTACAAATCAAGGGGGCAGATAAATCATACAAAACTCCCCCCAGATGTTACAAGATTTGTGCCTTCAAACTGAACTTTGGTAGATCCGTAATATGTCTGGGGTGGCGGAACCCTTAGTACTTACTGGACTGCTTGTTGAGGAAACCAATATAAAGCAGTTTCTGTCTGCTCCAGTACAATACAAGTAAGTCTGAAGACAGAACTTCAGCAAAAAAATTGAACTTGTGGGTCTCATTCCTACAAGAAATGATTTACACAAAACTGAGTTTATTAGAATGGAATTTGATTTTTTAGAATTTGCTTCAGTAGATGCATCATAAAATGTTTCTGTCCTGCCTGTGGGTGCAGAAGGTAGATAGATATTTGGTTTTTTCCTAAGTGTTGCTCAAGTATTGTTTGTGTTATTAAATGGATTCTTGTACAGACAGTCTGTACAAGCAGAGGTAAAGAAGACCTGTAAAGACAATCTCTAGAGAAGGGGTGTAGCTTGATTAACAATTAATTTAATACTGCGCAAGAAGGGCTGCTTGTGGGTTTCAGTTTCCTGTCCTGCTGTTTAATGCTCAAATGCCATTGCTGTTTTTCAGGCTTGCTATTTTCATGTTTTCATGTGTACATAGTTAGATTATTACTTCATTTGAAACACCTATGGAAGTAATGTACAAAAATCATCACAGCTCATTTCTTTGGCGTTTCTTTTTTAGATCAGATCAATAGGTGATCCTGACTCTGCTCAAGAACTGGAAAGAGACGCTTGGCAGCGAGAGAGAAACATTTTGCAGAACGCACTGAAACAGGCTGAATCTGAACTGGCTAAAGCTACTCTTGAAATCGAAAACAAACGAGTGATAGAAGCTTCTAGTCCTAAGGTAAAGTGGTTGTGGTGGGCTGCCTGGAGCTTGCTGAGTGAGTGATGCCTTGGCTGTTAGGATGCGTTTAAATCGTCGGCGCTTGACTTGGTTTCACCATTTTGGATGTCGCACAGATTAGCTGTGCGAGAAGTGTTAACAACTCAAAAAAACCTCTGGAGAGTTCAGTCCTTGGTAGTATTGTTCTTGGACATTGTCTAAAGGATAAACAGCAGGTGTAGACAGCTAATTTAATAACTTTGTAAGTTACTTTTTTTAACAAATACAGTAGAACTTGCTGTTGCAGAGGAGGCCAGGAAGGATTTCTGGGGATAAAAGTATCTGTCAGATTGAGGCATTTCACTTCCACATATTGCTGTAACCTTTTTCAATTGCTGTTTTAAAGGTGATTGTATAGATGAACAGTTTTTGTAAATTGCATATTACAGTAGGATAATTCTCCCCATCTGTACCTCATTAGAAAAGTTCCTAAAGCTGGAACTTTCTTGGTGATGGACAGAAACTCGCACCAAAGGTAACCAAGTCCTTTGGAATATCTTTTCTCCGTGCTTCTCTTAAAAAGACACTTCTCATAAAAAGAGAAGCGTGGAAATGTGAAACATCCATTATTCTGTAATTCCCCCCAAATACTTTTCCTCCAGCACATCTGATTTTACACAAGTCAGGTGGGCACTTACTAGTCGGTATTGGTTTAAAGGGGTATTCTTTTGTTAAAGAGCTAAACTGTCTAAGAGTTGTGGATATGGTGATTTTGCTTTGAGACATTCAGGAGATTTTAAGCTAATCTGACACTCCAAACTCTGGTGCTTTTAGTGATGTACAGAATTGTTTCAGCTGCCTTTGAGTCCTCAGTAGGAATGTTTGACGTACAGACAAGTTTTTAATCACTGGGTTTTTTTTTGCATGCCAACCTGTAACCACGACAAAATTGTCAAGCCTGCCTGGCCAAGCCTTCATAGACATACAAAAATTTAGTAGACTTGGTACAAAGCTTTGTGAATGGTGTTCAGAATACCTCTGCTTTGCATCAAAACTGGCAGAGTCAGAGCTGTTACACAATTACTTGCTCAAAATTTTATTTAGGAGATAAATGTACACAGCTTCTCTACTTGGTGATTAGTAAATAGCTTTTTACAATTTGGTAAAGCAAAAATAAGTTTTAGATTGTCAGGCACAAACAAGTTGTGGGATGCATCGCTGGAAAAAGCAACCAATTTTTTCTGGGCTTTCTGTACTAAATCTTAACTGATTTGGATTTTTTTTCCCCCTTTTTTGTTTCTCCAGTTGCAGAGATTATATAGGAAATACCTTAGAGCAGAAAGCTTCAGAAAGGCTCTGGTTTATCAGAAGAAATACCTCTTGCTGCTTCTTGGTGGATTTCAGGAGTGTGAGCAAGCAACTCTCTCTCTAATAGCACGTATGGGAATCTACCCCTCACCTGCAGACCTGCAGCTTTCTGGATCACGTTCCCGTCCTTTCACCAAGTTCAGATGTGCAGTCAGAGCAATCATTGCGGTGTCAAGGTATCCAAAACATTCATTGTCTCTCACACGTGATAGGATTTTTTTAATTTTAAAAACTTAATTCCTCTAGTTCATCTTACGTTAGGTTAAGCAAAAGCTATCTCCAAAAATGATTCAGGCATGACTTGTTAGCTACAACTTTGGCCAACCTGCTGTTTCAGAGACAGCTTACTAAACATTGATCAAGAGAGAAAACATCCAGCTACTCTATATGTGAGAATCAGTGCACAACCATTGCAAACTGGTATCCTTTCAGGCCTGTCTGTCTGTTTGGACTCAGCAGGTAGTCTGTTTGGCATCAGAAGGTAACCATCTCTTCACTGATGGTTTCCTTTCAAATCCTGTAACGCCTGTTTCACTGGGTATACTCTGAAATCAGATTGATTTCCTTAGCTGTAGTTGAGGCTCTGCAGTCTCATAATTGTTTTTTAGTCTGTTTAATGAAAGAAGTATTTTAAATGTAATGGGTGATTACTTCTGTTCAATTTCCGTGTCTATGAAAATGGTTGCTAGCAAATTTCAGGGGATGACACAAGATGTCTGTTAGGCTGTTGCCTTTTGACATGGATGCAGTATCAAAGAACCTAAGGACAGAGGGGAGGAGCAGCGCCGAAAGGAGCAAAGCTTTCCAACAGTTTAGAGGATCACTGCAGAGTAAAATGGGATGAGCCTTCCTTCTAAAGACGACGAATTACTCATTTCTGCAAAGATTGTTCCTTGTGTTGTTGAATAGATTTTGTGCCGACAAAAAGTTAAATGTTAAGAATTACTGCATTTTTGCTTGTTTTCATGATTGTACAAATTTATTTTGTTACTAAGGTTAAAGTTTTTGGTGAAAAAGTGGAACAAACTTAGCAGGAAGAGCACACAGGGTGAAACTAGTTCTCACAACACAGGAGATAATACGGGTAAGTGTTCTGGATAAGTCCATTGCTTTAATATTTGCGCGTTGGAACTAGATGATTTGTAAGGTCTCTTCCAAACTAAACCAGTCTGTGACTCCATGATTCTCTTTGGTGATACATTTCACTTAAAACCAAAGTAACCTGCGGAAATGGCAAAATCTGTTTCTGTTAACACATTTTTGTCGGTTTCTTGAACACAATTATGACTTTACAACGGAACTGTAAGAAGTAAGAATTGAAAACTTTCAGAATTCCTAATTTCCAAGAAGGATGAGCTCTTCCTTGTCTCTTGTACTGCAGCTTCTCAAACTGTGCAACTGAGTCCTGTGTTCATAGAACTCAGAATTATGTTTGCTACAGTCTGAGCCAACCTTTGAGGGAAATGAGTGCCTGAAGTTACTAGCAAGGCAAGGACAAATACTGCTCTCACAGTATTAAAACAGACACGTGATATCAAATAGATCACAGAACTGGTCTGCTTGCTGGTGTTACCAGAGCTGCAAAAGGAGTCTTGCATCATTCCAGAGGTTTAGAAGAGATTTAATCTAATGGTGAATGTTCTGTAACTACTTTCTGTTGGGTTTATTAAGTGCTATCAAAGACAACAAATTGGAGTGGATGGATAGATGGTCTGATGCAGTTCAATAGGGAACTGTTAGGATGTATTTCATAGAATCATCTAGGCTGGAAAAGACCTTCAAGATCATCAAGTCTAACTGTTAACCTAACTGCACCAAGTACTGTAGTAAACCATGTGCCTAAGCTCTGAATCTACACAACTTCTAAGCATGTCCTAGGATGATGATTCAACCCCCTCCCTGGGCAGCCTGTTCTAGTGCTTGGCAATCCTTCCAATAAAGAAGTTTTCCCCAATGTACAAGCTAAACTTCCCCTGGTACAACTTGAGGCCATTTCCTCTTGTCCTATTACTTGTTACTTGTGAGAAGAGACCAACCCCCATCTCTTTACAACCTCCTTTCAGGTAGTTGTATACAACAATAAAGTCTACCCTCAGCCACCTTCTCTTCAGACTAAAAATCTTCCTCAGCTCCCTCCGCTTCTCCCCATAAGACTTGTTCTCTTCACCAGCTTCACTGCTCTTATCTGGACCCACTCTAGCACCTCAGTGTCTTTCTTGTATTGAGGTGCCCCAAACTGAACCCAGTACTTGAGCTGTGGCCTCACCGGTGCTGAGTACAGGGGAACAATCGCTTCCCTACTGCTCCTGGTCACACTATTTCTGTTACAACCACTTGTAAGAGTTCAAACAAACGTCCTAATACAACACCCAGTATTGGTGGAACTGTCATGTTTTCTGTAATATCCCATTAGCTGTGGCTTTTCAACACTAAACAAAATTCAGATCCAATAGCATGCTTTTCATTACCTGATGCTATATATTTTTCACTGTTCAAAGTTGGTGGAAATACTTGCTTCAAAAAACCCCAAAACGTTTTCCTCCTCAAAATGATAGTTTCTGTGAAACTTGAATCCTGACATGCATGCTGAATGATGTACCTCACTATGAAATAGCATCTTGGCAACCTCATTAAAAATTAGTTGACTTTTAAAAGACTTATCTGAAGGGGGTTTTATTTTTAATGAAAATTAAGCACCTACTCTCACTCCAGACCTTCACCAAACCAAAAACATCTCTTCCTTTTTCTGCTGACTCCAAAATTGGAGAGTATGAATCTACCATAAGCTATGCTTAGAACAAGCAACCATTATAATTTCTTGAGAAGATGTTTTGCTCTTGTTGGAACGTACCTCTGTGTGGGTATGGTAACAGCTACTGAAAAGCAAGCCTGGGGAAAGAAAAGTGTGAGTTCTCCGTTTGTTGAAAGCAGTTGTTGAACATTACAATGTCAAATGTGTATTACATTGGGTTAAAACAAGTCAGCCCCCTCCCCACCACAAGCAGTTAGCTGTATGAAGTGTATTCTAGCTGCATTTAAGACCACTTAAGATGCCTTAATTCTTGTGGGGTTTATTGCTTGTGTTTATGATGGCCTGTTTGGAATGGTTCACAGTGCGTATTTTAATTCTTTCCTATGTCACAGTCTCTGGTGCCAGAACAGAAGTTCTGAGAGAGCAGCAGCACCCTGCTGTTCACATCAGCTCTCCCCCGACCAGAGACACTGGTCTGTGCCACAGAACCAGCTCTGCAGGATTTGTGACCCATTCCCCCCGAACCTCTTGCTGCTCACGCAACAGGTCAGTGTGTACTCTTATGTCCATGACCCTCATGGAGACTCTTCTTGAACAGGCAGAGCGCGCTCGCGCTGCTCTTCCCCCGTTTCATTTGGAGAAGTTACAGGGTTTGCAATAGCTGTGTCTGTTAGTCTCTGAGGGATAATTCTTGTCACCTTTGCTGTCCAAACTGGGCAGTGGAGCTGTTTGTACAGTGTGTATTTCTGTTAATATTTGGAAGTTGTCATTTAGGTGCAGACAGAAAACACTGTGTGCCATCTCAAGGCTGCCCTTTTTTCAACCTTGCCCTTCAAGGCAGCATTTCACCTGCTGAACAGGAGAGTGCTCACATTGATGCTATTTGGCCTTTCTCCATAGAAGTGGCTATTTTCTCACTTAACCATTTGGACGTGCCTCTGACTGCAGCCTTCTTGAGGGACTTTGTGCTGCTTACTTTTGACCCCCCTGCGTACAACACTGCCTGATTTTTACAAGTCCCAGTTTGCTTGACGCCGAATTGCTGCCTAGGTGAATGGAACCTAATTGTATTTATTTGGGAGTGTAACAACAGAAGAAGAAAATAATTTGTTTTCCTTTTTAAGATTACATTCATGTGCAAGTTCAGCTTCAGAGAAGTCACTGGCACCTACTCGGGATCCTGAACAATCACTAACAGAATACATTCATCGCTTAGAGGTTATCCAGCAAAGACTAGGGAGTGCACAGACAGGTAAAAACAGTTGTTACCCCTCACAGCTGCCAGCTGGGTTTTTGCAAGATTCTTATATTGCCTGAACAAAGCTCACAAAGCATACAATTTTAATGAATAATTATAGCTCCTGGGATGGGGGGGAGCGGGCAGGAGGGAGAATAAAGCTTTCGGTGAAGTGTAAAGTGTATGTAAGATTAGACCAAATGTGGCATTTCTCAAAACAAGTTCCTAATGAAATTCTTCAGAGAGAAGGCTGAATCATTTCATATGTTCCCCTCGCCTCCCTGCTGTTATCATGTCCTAAATAAGCAAGTGATGCAGTTTAAAGAAGCTTGTGTATAGATTTAAGTTGCCTTTAAGTCAAAGAGAACCATTGTAATAGCTGAGCAGGGCTTTCTCTGCAGCCCAAACTGTAGTATTTCTCTCCCTTTATCACTTCCTTATATTGCATACAAGATTTAAAAAAACCTGGAAGCTGGTAAAAAGAGACATTTAGTTCTAATATTAATGTAAGAGGACTGTAGTGGCAAATATCTTTGCTATTTAAAACACCTCTGCCTGATTTCTAAACTAAATTTCACTTAGTTTAATCTCCTAGCTACTCACTGTTGTTACGTTGTAGACATACCAAAGGAATTCCTTTCCCAAGGAAGAATTTAGTGTCACGATGTCATCCTCAAATAATCTCCTATCAAGATATTAGATGTGTTTTCCAGTGTCTTGATATTTTTGAGACTTGTATCTAAGCTTTCTCCAATGTATTAATATATCTGGATTGTGAATAGGGGGCTGGGCAACCTGTTCTACAGTCTCGCCACCCTCAGAGTGAGCAATTTCTTCCTACTAATAAAAGTGTACCCTTTTCTAGCTTGAAACCATTCCCCCTTGTCCTGTGACTGGAGTTTCTTGTAAAAAGTCCCTCTCCAGCTTTCCTGTTGGTCGCCTTCAGGTACTGGAAGACAAAGACAGCATATTAAAATTTGTCTGACAGCAAAGTAACGTATTTCGCTTTGCACTAAGTGTGCAATAATTCTCTAATGAACTTTAAAACAGCTACTTGGTGACAAGACCTTTCCCAGCATCAGAATCACTTCAGAAGAGGTGGAGCTGAACTGAGCAGCCCTGTGGCCATGAGTAAAGTCAGCCTGATCGTAGCGTGTGAACGTTGACTTTGGCAAATGTGTGAGCTTTCAAGTCATCTTCTGTACCAGTCCTGGGTGGCTTGTGAAAACAGTAATTGCTTTCGGTGTAGCTCATGTGAGGCACATTAGCAAATCACAGGCTGCTAACTGCACTCTGTTGCTGTGTAACACAAGCAGGTTTCTAATGTTAATTTGCTTTATTTAAATTTAGGACAAGTTCCAGGCCCAGCTCACCAGAGAAACATGAAAAAATGATGAGAAGTCTTCTGACATCCATAACTACAACCCTTCCCTGAGCTGGTCCGTACTGAATGGAGACACTTGCAGCTGCTTGTGCAACTGAATAAAAGGCAGTGCTTTTGCATCAAGTTTTTTATATGATGTTTTGTATATTTTAGTACTTCAAGAGGAAATTACTTTTCACTAAGATCAATGTTTTACGTTCTCTTGTGAAATTATTGCTAAGTTAAAAGCTGAAGTGTGCCTGCATCACTGTGTTGTAAGTTGCAAAAAGTCTCTCTGGTGTTTATTTTTCTATAGTGTATAGCTGGATTCCATGTAAAAAACAATTAAAACGGCGTTTTATTAATAAATTCTTACATTGCATAGTTATTTGCTTCCACCTTACCTATTTACTTCACTTGCTGTTCTGAAAGTTGTTTGGATTTTAGAATCTATTGAAGATTATCTTTAAGATCAGCAATGTGGCCTAGAAGGCCAGTGGCATCCCGGGGTGTATTAGAAGGGCTGTAGTTAGTAGGTTGAGATAAATTCTACTGCCCTAGTGAGGCCACATCTGGAGTATTGTGTCCAGTTCTGGGCCCCTCAGTTCAAGAAGGACAGGGAACTGCTTGAAAGAGCCCAGCACAGAGCCACAAGGATGATGAATCACAGAATCACAGTATGTTAAGGATTGGAAGGGACCTCAAAGGATCATCTAGTCCAATCCCTCTGCCAGAGCAGGATCACCGAGATCAAGTTGCACAGGAACATGTCCAGGTGGGTTTTAAACGTCTCTAAATAAGGAGACTCCACAACCCCTCTGGGCAGCCTGTTCCAGTGCTCTGTCACCCTCACTGGGAAGAAGTTCCTTGTCATATTGATGTGAAACCTCCTGTGTTCCAGCTCACAGCCATTGCCCCTTGTCCTGTGACTGGATGCCAGGAAAAGGGGCAGTGGGTGCAAGCTGAAGCGTAGGAAGATCCATGTAAACATAAGGAAAACCCTTTTTTACCATGAGGATGACAGAGCGCTGGTACAGGCCACCCGGAGAGCTTGTGGAGTCTCCTTCTGTGGAGAAATATTCAAAACTAGCCTGGATATTTTCCTGTGTGACCCCACCTGGAGTTCTGTGTCCATTTCTTGAGTTCCCAGCATTAGGAGGGCATAGACCTCCTGGAACGTGTCCAGAGAAGAGCAGCTTAAATGATCAGAGGGCTGGAGCACTTCTCCTATGTACAGGCTGAGCAAGTTGGGGTTGTTCAGCCTGAAGAGGAGGCTCCAAAGTGACCTTCTAGCAGCTTTCTAGTATCTGAAGAGGGCCTACAAGAAAGCTGGGGGTAGGGCTTTTTACGTGGGTGTGTGGAGAGAGGACAAGGGCAAATGGTTATAAACTTGAAGAGGGGCAATTTAGGTTAGACATTAGGAAAAATTCTTTCCTGTGAGGGTGGTGAGATGCCGGAACAAGTTGCCCAAGGAAATTGTGGCTGCCCCATCCATAGAGTGTTGAAGGGCAGGTTGGATGGGGCCCTGAGTAACTTGAGCTAGTGGAAATGTCTCTAATTCTGCGGGAGTGTTGGAACTGGATGATCTTTAAGGTCCCTTCTAACCTAACCCTTGCCATTCTATACTTTAGGGTTTTCTCTTCTGGTTTTGTAGTACCTCATTGCAGCAGTGCATGTGAGGGTACTTGGTCTTTCTGTGTTCCATCCAGCACAGGATGTGCCTCTACTGTGCTGCAGGTGTGTCCTGTCTGCTGTGTCCCCTCCACCCTGCTCTAAGTGACAGCTGGGGCAAGGTGTTTTCTCTCACTGCCTTGTCACAACCAGCCACTAGTTTGCTAGGTTGTATTTGCTGATGATTTGAATAAAGGTGATGGGTGCTAGTTCATGTATGAGGAAACCTGCTGCAACCAGAGAGATGGAATGGCAATGGGCTTCTTCTCCAAGGCTCTGTTAGGAGTGTGGAAATAGTTGAACTCAGCTGGCAGCACCTCTGCAGCTCCTTCAACTTACTGGAGACTCCAAGTGTAGTCTGAAAAGGAGCTGCTTCTGGCACTTGGCAAAATGCAGTTACGTGCTTTCAGAAATGCTGATGTGAATAGGAGCTTTAAAAAAATGGTTTCCAGAGTAGATTTGGATTAGACTAGTGTTTATAAATGGGGAAATAAAGAGTCAATGAAAGCAAGTAGCAATTAAGCTCAGCCTAAAGTGCAAATAGCTGGGATATAATAAAGCTTACACACAATAAATAGGATGCACTTACACAACTCTTAGACTGCTGCTGATGTGTCCTAAAAGCCCTGGGTCCCTTTAGCTTACTTTTCCTATTTTAAAAGGCTCGTCATTTCTTTCTGTGGTGTCTGTCATGATATTTCACAGAAGTGCTTCTGGGATACCCCAACATTCAATCCTCTCATTTTTCCCTCAGAAGTAGTTATATGGACAACTGTGAGGTCCTGTAAATGTGAAATCTCTACTTTATTGATGGATATACGGTGTTTAACTCTGAGGTAGCAGAAGAGTCTTTTCTGGAGACACATTATTCTACAGGGCCAGGCATTTCCAACTCGAGTTCAAACCCAGCACTAAACCAGACCTGTAATTCCATGCTCACACAAGAGCAACACTTTGCATTGGGGGCACCCTAGGACGGGCCACTGCCCTGAGACAGGCTTCAAATCTTTCCTCCTGGTCCCTTTAGTGCCCTTCAATGGTGACTCTTTAGATAAGATACTGGGTTTTGGATTTTTTCCCAGTTTACCGAGCCCCAAGCACCAGTTGACTCCGAGGCACAGGCGTTTCCAGGTGCTCCCTGCGTAATGTCGAGCTTTGAAAAACTCCACAGGAACGCTGTGAAGGAGGAAGGTGCTTCGGGCTCTTCAGTGTTTCCCGTTTTCTGGTGCAAGGCAGATGCGGGGACGGACAGGCCAGCGCGCTGATTGCCCAGGCGGATGCCGCGCGGGTCGGTTTTGCGCCCGGCGCTACCGGCACCTCCCGCGGCCGGCAGCAGTCGCCGCTCCTCGCCGCCAGGGGGCAGCCCCGCTCTCCGCGCCGAGAGGCGGCCTGGGAGCGCCCGGCCCCGCCCCGGCCCGCCTCTCCCTTCGCGCGCGTCCCGGGCTGCGGCAGCGGCTCCGCGGGGCGGAGGGCTCGGCGCGCGCCTCGTCCCGTCCCGAGGCCACGGCTGCCTCCTCCCGCCCAGCCCCGCTTGCAGCAGCGCTGGGCGCCGGCTCTCGCCGGGGCCCGCTGGCTCCTCGGCCGCGCTATGGCGGCGGAGCGCGGGGGCTGCTCCCTCGAGGCGGTGCCGCTGCCGCCAGAGGTCCGCGAGAGCCTGGCGGAGCTGGAGCTGGAGCTTTCAGAAGGTGAGTGCGGTCGGTACCGGCCGGGTGTACGGAGGGGGCAGCGCAGCCCGCTTTGGTTCGGTTGGTGCTGCGACAGGAAACCCGTGAGTCGCTTCCGCCGCCCGCACTAGAGGGGTCCGGGGGCGGCAGGGCCGTGTGTGCCCGCCCAACTCGGGGCCGTGGTGGTGCAGCGGCAGGGCTGGGGATTGCTGCTTCTTGGCTGCCTCTCGCAGGGGAGCCCGCAGATCGCGGGGCAGGGCCTTCAGCAGGGAGCCGGGACCGGGGCCTGGAACGTACCGCAATGCTGGTGCGGCAGGAGGCGGCGTCTCCGGCCTCCAGCGTTGTCCTCTGCTGCTGGGGCTTCCGTGGAAGCGGTGGCAGAGGCCCCTTTAGAGGCAATTTGAAATGGCCACGAGAGGTTTTCCGATTCGTCTGAGCTAGCACTGGAACGGTTTGTTCTTCTGTACATGGCTGCTCTGAAAATATCAATTGGTTTATTTTTTTAATCTAATTTTAGTTATACCTAAAATCCTAAATACCTTGTTTTGTTTCTCTCTGTAATTCCCAGTACTTTCTTGTATATCAGGTTTCCAGGCGAAAACATGATGACATTGCCTCCACTCCTGTAGCTGATGAGCCTTTGGTCAGAGGGGACGAGGCTGCAGCGCCAGGCTGAGGTTCACTTTGGTCATCTGCTTAAGCCCATCTATTGCCCTGCTGCCTCCGGGCTTGTGTTTGGTGCTAACAGGCCTCTGTCACCCCCATGGAAACGATTTTTCTCTGGAGGTTTTGAGTCTTTTATTTGTGTCTTTATTCGTGTCTTTATTTGATGGTGTCCCACCCTGCAGATGTGCAGGTGTACATGTTGGGTGCGAGAGAAACCATGCAAGGGACAGAGGAGACTGAGGCAGCATTTTCTGGGAGTAGTTTGTCATTGCATTTTCCCTACCTGCATTGTTAAGTAGCACTTTGGAAGAGAAGAGCTAAAAAGCTGTTGGTGCCACAGTCTTGGGGGTAGGAGCATTCCATCTGCTGCTCAGATGTTGCAGTGTTAAGATCAGCGTGTTCAGGTGGGTACAGCTGGGGTCATTTCACCTTTGTATGGTGGCTGACTTAAGTTGTGGTTTAGGAAATGATTCTCAGATTGGTTGTCTTCACCTTTGTTTGGTGCAGAGGCAGGGGGAAACTACAGGATTAGTAACTTAAGTTGTCCAAGTTTAACCTGTCGCTGCCTGTCTGCCAGAGCAGTAGGAAGCAGATCCTAATGTGGGCTGTTGCTGTGCAGGAGGAATTCCTGTGACTCGAAAGCTGTGGTAGTGTGTGCTTGGTCTCCACGTGCTCTCACACTGCAGTCACTTGTGTGTTGCCTGTTGGTGCTTGTGATCGGCCAGGATATCCTGGGCTTGGTTCATGTTTTGTGTAGGTCCTGATTGAGCGTTTAACCACTGGAATCTTTTTTTATATATGGGTCTGCAGTATGTTAAGTCTTTGAAACACCTGAAGTGATTGCAAACTGCCCTGGTGCAGTGAATCTAGTACTGAAATTTGTAGTGCTGATTAAGTGATTGGATAAAGCGATAATATTAGCTCAAACTTCCATGGCTACATGAAGACTTGGTTTCTGATCTCAGTTGTGATTTGGTTTTTGCTTTTCCTAAGTGAATTAAAAGCATTTGCAGGCAGTTTTTCACTGTTGAATCATGGAATGGTTTGGGTTGAAAGGAACATTAAAGACATCTAGTTCTAGACTCCCTGCCATGGGCAGAGACACCTTTACCTAGGCAAGGTTGTTCAAAGCCCCATCCAACTCAGCCTTGAACACTTCCACGGAGGGGACATCCAGAGCCTCTCAGATAATCTGTACCAGAATCTCACCAACCTCACTCACAGTGAGTAATTTCTTTCTAATGCCTAGATCTAATACCTGGATCTAAATCTACCCTCTTTCAGCTTCAAGCCGTTGCCCCACATCCTGTCGCTGCACTCCCTGACCTGAAGGGGATCTACAGGCCTTCACTGAAGAGTCGAGTCCCTTTCTGTCTTTCCTATAGAGCTCCCTTCAGGTACTGAAAGGCCACAGTGAGAGCTTTCTGTTTCCAGGCTGACCAATCCCAGCTTTGGTAGCTTGTCCTCATAGGGGAACATCTGCAGATAATACTTATCATATTTGTGTTCTGCAGTCACTCGGTGTTTGTATGTGCTGCTTTCAGTGGATCCCTCTGTCATTAATATTAAAAAGTGTCTTAGTTGCAGAGGAAGGGTGATCTGGGATTGGGTACATGCATTGTAATCTCTGTAAAGTAGAAGGAAATTAGTAACAGACATTCTTTACAGGTATTTATTTGAGCAGAATCTAGCCCACAGTGGGAGGCCACTGCTAACAGTGGCTTCCTTGACTTCTCAGCAGCCTTTCTGTTGGCTGTACAGTGCTTTGTTGCACTGTGTGGATGGATATTGTAGTTGACCTTCACCATAATGAAGCAGCCTGTGTGTGAAAACAAGTACAGTGCAGGAAATTTAATAGAGGACTTCTTTTGCTGAATATACTGTGTCTTGGAGAACTTCATACTTGGGAGGATGTTACTATAATCTAAGAGGAAGCGTGAAGTGAAAAAAAGAAGAAACTGACAGCAAGTGCCTTTCTCCTTTGTGTGTGTACTTTGTCAATTGAAATGTCATGTCTGCTATGCCGGGATGTGTGTTCTCTTTAAATACATCATTTTTTGTCTATAAATAAATCAGGAAGATGATAAAAAAGTTCCTTTGGTGTTGCCTCGGGTTGTCACAGTGAAACTTTGGAATAATGTTTTACATTTAGATGCAGAGAAAAATCAAGGCAGAGTTCTTTGCTACTTTTAAAGACAAATCAAAATGCTAAATAAAATGGTCAGTGTAGAAGAGTTTTGGATGGGGAGGGAGCTCCAACTCTTGCTGCAATTTGTATCATGCTTGCTGTAAAGCATCCTTTCACTTTCACAAAATCCTAATCTGTGGATCATCAGGTTGGGGTTTTTTGCAATCCTGCACTAGAAAGTATTATCTAAAAGAAAAAAGAAAACCTAGAATGGTGTTGCTGTGTTGCTTTCTTGCTGTGTTTCTTTCTTGCTGAACAAAATCAGTGAATCCTCTAGTGGAAACTAAGAGATCTGCCACAACCTTTGTGGGAGGTAAGGACAGTTTTGAGGAGATGATTAGCAGCTAAGCTGAACTGTAGCTCATTGATCTGTAGATTAAGCTTTCTTACCTTGAGATGCTGCAACTTTTAGAACTAATGGAAAGATGGGTTCCCTTATCAGCCCCAGCAGGATCTTCTGTAAAAGCATGAAAGTGATGCTGCTTCACTGCATCACTTTTCAAGTCCACTGCTTCAGTTTTCAGTGACTCACTCTATGATGTTTATCTCTTCTGTTCTCTGCATGGGAAATAAGGCTGTGAACCCTTTTTAATACAATCTGTGATGGAAGTTTTGTAGGAGAACCATCTGTGTGCTTTTTTAAGGCCTTTACCTGTGTTATGACAGTGTATGATGATTTTGAGGAGTAGGTTTCATTTAGACACAAATATTAGTTGCATAATTTCTGCATTCATAAACCCCACATTTTGTTTTAAAGCTATGCCTGAAAAAACAACTCTTTACTCTTTTTTCTTGTGCACAAGGCTTATCCTTTTCAAAGGTTTCCTACTTCATAATCTGCTGTCTTCTGTGACAAGATGTATGTCTTCTGTAAGAGAGAAAAAGTTAAGATGTCATGAAATGCTTACTTTGAAAGAAATAAATCTTTCTGTAAAGAGGTCTCTCCAGAAGAGCGTTAGACACTGTGCTGCCACCATTTGAGCAGCTTCACTTTTACTTGCCTAGGGCTAGAGGATGTGGAATTGGCTCAGTTTTTGCTTCTTCCAAGTCATTTGTGCAGGAGGATGCCTTTCTGCCAATATGTAGATATCCAATATCCAGTATGTAGAAGTGTAAGCAGTCAAAGATAAAACTGTATTGTATTCCCCTGTAGCAACAAGGACCATCCCACTGGTGTTAGCTGGTGTGGCTTTGGCTTAGAGTTGCTTGTGATCAGTCTTCTCAGCTAGCAGTTTAGGGTCTTACGAGAACACTTGTTTGTTTTCTTTATTGTATATGTGCTGCTGTGTGGTTTTGTTGAGATTGGGCCATTTGCATGCACAACCTATGATTCGGATTCAGTAAACGTTACATAAAAGCTGAGGAAGGAAAAATGGTGGCTTTAGGGGTGGCTGTTTGACCAGTGTGTGACTGTTGTAGTGTGTGGGGGTTTTTTGCCTGAATTTTTGATGAATTTAAATGTTAAGTATGTAGATTTGTTATTTACTCTGTTTCCTAGGAATTGTATGTCATTCTGGGTTTGGAACTTGGCTGAAACTCTATAACAGAGATTTCCTACTGCAAAGAGGCTGAAGATATTCTATTCTAGTTCAAATCCTTTCCATTACTTCACTGATTGCCAGATATGATTCTATGGGAAATGCTGCTCTTGATGACTTCCTTCAAAGAGGGTGCAGAATTAGTCCTGAGGTAGAAATGTATTGTCATGTAATTTACTGCCTTGATTTTGATGTTTATTTGGGTTGTTGTGTTGTCCACACACAACAAGTCACTCCTAAGTTCCTTCTGAGCCTAGTCCAGTTTTAGTGGAAAGCTTGGCAGTTTTGATGCTGTGTTCCATGTGAAGGATGGAACAGACATAAATGCATTTGAAGACCACACATCTGTTGAGATAAAGACAGTACAGCTAGATGGCTGGTAGGTAGACATAGGGCTTTAAACTGGGTTTGAAGGGGGAAGGGGTGAGTAGTCTCCTGCTGGCTGATGACAAACACTGGGGCAGTATAACAGCAGCAGAGGTATGGAGAACCAACGAGGGCCTTCAACTTGCCCTGGAACAAGCCAGGGATGATGCACCAGGATAGTCTGAGGAAATCAAGAGCAACTGGCACAAGAAGAGGACAGGGCCAGCCCAGCTGAAGTGCTTCTATGCAAATGCACAGAGCTTGGGCAACAAACGGGATGAATGAAGGGCCACTGTGCTGCTGGGATGCCATGATATAGTGGCTCTTACTGAAACCTGGTGGGATGATTCCCACGACTGGAATGTAGGGATAGATGGGTACAAGCTCTTTAGGAAGGACAGGCAGGGAAGGAGAGGAGGAGGTGTTGCCCTCTATATCAATGATCAGTTGGAATCAGTGGAGCTCCACCTGGGGAAGGATGACAAAATGGTAGAGTGTGTGTTGGTTAAAATAAAAGGGAAGACAGGGGACGGTGGTCTTACTGTAGGGGTCTACTATAGGCCACCTGACCAGCAGAACCAAGCTGATGAGGCCCTTCATAGGCAGATAGCAGAGGCTTCCAGGTCACAGGCCCTGGTCCTCATGGGGGATTTCAACCACCCTGACATCTGCTGGAGGGACAACATGGCGAGGCACCAGCAATCCAGGTTGTTCTTGGATTGCATAGATGATAACTTCCTCCTCCAAATGGTAAAGGAACCAACAAGAAAAGATGCTATGCTGGACTGTGTTCTCACCAACAGGGAAGGGCTGATGACCAATGTGAGGCTCAGGGACAGCCTTGGCTGCAGTGACCATGAAGCCATTGAATTTCAGATCCTCAGGGCAACCAGGAAGAAGTTTTCTAAGCTTACATCCCTGGACTTTGGGCGTGCAGACTTTGATCGCTTCAGGGATCTGCTGGCCAAAGTATCATGGGATGAAGCCCTTGATGGAAAAAGGGCCCAGGACAGCTGCTTAGTATTCAAGGGTCACCTCATCTCTGTCCAGGAGCAATGTATACCAACAAAGAAGAAAGCAGAGAAGAATGCTAGGAGGCCTGCCTGGCTGAGCAAGGAGCTCCTGGACACGCTGTCACACAAAAACAAACTCTACAAGGAGTGGAGGAGAGGACAGCTAGAATGGGGGGTGTATAAGGAAGCTGCCCAAACAGCTAGAGATCTGCTTAGGAAAGCCAAGGCACAGTTTGAATTGGACCTAGCCAGGGAGGTCAGAGGGGTCACCAAGAATTTCTACAGGTATATGAATCGTAAGAAGAAGTCTAGGGAAGGTGTGGGACCCCTCAGAATGGAAATGGGTGAGGTGGTCACAAGTGACATGGAAAAGGCTGAGGTCCTCAATGACTTCTTTACGTCGGTCTTCACTGCAAAGGCCTCCAGCCACACTCCTGGAGTCATGGGAAATAACAGCAGAGACTGCAAGGAAGAACTGCCCATCATAAGTGAAGATCAGGTTCGTGATCACCTGAAGGACCTGAAAGTGTTCAAGTCCATGGGATCTGACAGGATACAGCCAAGGGTACTAAGAGAACTGGCAGATGAGGTCGCTAAACCCCTCTCTATTCTATTCCAAAAGTCCTGGTGGTCTGGTGAAGTCCCCACTGACTGGAAAAGGGGAAACATAATTCCTATTTTCAAGAAGGGTAGGAAGGAGGAGCCGGGGAACTACAGGCCAGTCAGTCTCACCTCTGTGCCCGGTAAGATCATGGAGCAGATCCTCCTGAAGGCACTGGTGATTGGGTACAATCAGCATGGCTTCACCAAGGGCAAATCCTGCCTGACAAATCTGGTGGCCTTCTATGAACAGGTCACAATATTAATGGATGAGGAGCAGGTGACTGATGTAGTTTACCTGGACCTGAGCAAAACCTTTGACACTGTCCTGCACCAAACTGGTGGACCATAGGTTTGATGAGTGGACCACAAGAACTGGCTTGATGGCTGCACCCAGAGAGTGGTTGTCGATGGATCCACGTCCAAGTGGAGGCCAGTGACAAGTAGAGACCCTCGGGGATCGGTTCTGGGACCAGTCTTGTTCAACATCTTTGTCAGTGACGTGGACAAGGGCATTGAGTGCACCCTCAGCAGGTTTGCTGACAACACCAAGCTGTGTGGTGCAGCGGACATGCTGGAGGGCAGGGAAGCCATCCAGAGGGACCTGGACAGGCTGGAGAGGTGGGCACAGGCCAACCTGATGGGGTTCAACAAGACCAAGTGTAAGGTCCTGCATCTGGGTCGAGGCAGTACAAGGCACAAATACAGACTGGGCAGACTGGTTGGAGAGTAGCCCTGAGGAGAAGGACTTGGGGGTGCCTGTGGACGAAAGGCTCAACATGAGCCAGCAGTGTGCACTTGCGGCCCAGAGGGCAAACCGGATCCTGGGCTGCATCAGGAGAAGTGTGGCCAGCAGGTCGAGGGAGGTGATTCTCCCTTCTACTCCACTCTGGTGAGACCCCACCTGGAGGACTGTGTCCAGTTCTGGAGCCCTTATTACAACAGGGATGTGGATGTGCTGGAGCGAGTGCAGAGGAGGGCCACGAGGATGATCAGAGGGCTGGAGCACCTCTCCTATGAGGCCAGACTGAGAGAGCTGGGGCTGTTGAGTCTGGAGAAGAGGAGGCTCCCAGGTGACCTTCTTGTGGCCTTCCAGTGTCTGAAGGGGATCTACAGAAAGGCTGGGGAGGGGCTTTTTAGGTTGGTGCGTGGTGACAGGACTAGGGGCGATGGAGCAAAGCTGGAGATGTGTAGATTTAGAGTGGATGTGAGGAGGAAGTTCTTCACTGTGAGAGTGGCAAGAGCCTGGAATGAGTTGCGCAGGGAGGTGGTGGAGGCCCCATCCCTGGAGGTGTTTAAGGCCAGGCTGGATGGGGCTCTGGCCAGCCTGGTCTAGGGTGGGTTGGAACTGGATGATGGTTCCCTCCAACCCTGAGTATTTCTGATTCCATGGCTTCTCCAGTGAAGTGATCCTGCTGTGGCAGGGGGATTGGACTAGATGATCTTTCGAGGTCCCTTCCAATCCCTGATGATTCTATGATTTTATGATTCTACACCTGGTCTGTGGGATGCTTCCATCTCTTCTGCCACAGCACATTTTAAAAGCTGTTGAAGTGTGAAATTTTGCCCTAAGTATGAACTGGTGGCCTGGTAGAGCAAGAGAAGAATGGAGAGGTGGAGGAGAGAGGCATTGCTACTTCAGGAGTAATTCTGTTGACCCAGGCTGCTGGCACTGAGATGACAGCAGCTGTTGGGGATTAGACTAGAAGATCTTCAGATATCCCTTCCAACCCCTACCATTCTGTGGTTGTTATTCTTTATGGCCCTCCCTTTACACGCTTTTTATAAGCTGTGGTAAAGCTTGGGTTGGTCTGTGGACATACAGTTGTGTCTTGCTGATGGTGACTGTTGATGTTGAGCTGTCCTGCCTGCAATGCACAGGAGTTAGTTTCTAAACTGAATTAAGTACCATAATTAGTATCACTTTTTTCCCCTCTCGGTTGTTTTGGAAGGTAATGAGAAGCTGGTTTAGGTGCTCTTGTTGGGTTGGCTCTGAAACTTAGCAGCCATGCTTAAAAGTTTTGTTGTAGCAGTGAAAAGATGTGATGGATCATTGCTTTAATCTGTAGTTCACCTTTGCTTTCACTTTGATTTCCTCTCCCCTGCTACAATAATTTCCAAATTTCATTCTGTCCCTGCTCCCCTCCCTTCTGGATGTGGAGTAGGATGAGTAAGGTATGGTCTCACAGCTGAGAGCTTCCTTATGCTTTTTATCTTTAGCTGCTTCTAATGAGAATGTTTCTATGAGCAGTATGAATTTGCAGAAGGCATAAGAACATCCAGTCTTTCTTAGTTTGACATCTGCAGTTTCCAACTTGTGCTTGAGCCTTACAAAATCAGGAGTAATTCCACTGAGGACAAATAAGATGCATGTCCAAGAGAACTGGGGGTGGTAGTTTATAGTCTGTCTTTCCATTCAAAGCAGAATTTCAAACTCAACCAGTTGGATGGTTTGGCTTTTTTTTTTTTGTCTTTTGGATTTTCACTGTAGTTAAGCAGTGTTGTAAATGATTGTTTTCCCTGTGTCTAAGTAGAAGAATGTAAAATATGCCATCTTTTTCGAGACCAATTTCCTGTTGAATGGTTGACTGTATTTGTTCATGACTGAGTTAGAAAATGGAAATGGCATCTCACTATATTCCTGGGAGATACCAAAATTCATTACTAGTCTGAATGGCACCAATCATGATAACTGTGAAATGCTGGGGTTTGTCTAGCAAAGACATGGGTAACACTTGTCAGAAATCCTTTAGGCTTTATTTAGGTGTGATCTTGGAGGGCCTGCTGGATATCTATCTTGCAGGAGCAGGGGGTTGAACTTGGGCCATTACTTCCTACTTGAGCTGCTCTGTGCAGAGGGCCAGTCTGTAAATCTCGTTATTTTTTGTTTTGCTTTGGCAAGGAAGGTTGAATCCTTGTGTGCAATGGGAGTACGATGGCAACCTGTGCTTTAAGACAATTAAAGGAAATACATTTTCTTCCAGGTGTTCTCATGCAGAACTAAGCTTCCCTTCAAATTATAAATGTGTGCGTGTAAGAAATAATCAGGCCTTTGTAAAATTAATGTTCTACCTCCCTATCTTCCCCCCCCCAACCTAAATCTGACTGTTTGTCAGGAGAATCTAAAGAGAATTTAGTTTTCGTTTGTTAGTTAAAATGCTGTGGAGTTGTGAGGTGTGTGATTTGGTTTGATTGCGTGCAATGTGCTTGTTTGTTTTTTAAAAACTAAGCTATTCTAAAATCTGATTTCATTGACAAAAGACTGTGGGATATTTTTGACGGAAGAACAGTAGGATGCAGAGATTGAAGATTGCTACGATGCCAGCATGATGACATTTCCTACTGCTCACTTATAGATATATCACTCAGTTCTATCAGCAGAAGAAATATTTGTTTTATTATAACTGAATGCAAATCCAGAGGCAAAATAGTCTCTGATTCAATGGTAGTAATTTGGTGGTAAAGAACCTGAGTATTTACCTTGGAATAAGTGTAAAAGTATTTGAGAGTTTCTTGGCACAAGGTTTATACCTCTCAGGGAAGCATAAATTTGTTGCATTCTCCCAAGTTTTGCTTAAGTGATGATTGCAGACCCACATTTAAGATCTGCAGTAAGATATAAGTCTGTGATTTTTTTTTGCTGTGCTAAGGTTGAAGAAAGCAGTACTGCTCTGCAGAATTCCAGGGACCAAGTTGAAATGTGTGGCTGAATCTTTAAAGCTTCCAAATCATCATTGCATCCTTCCTCTTACTGCTTCATTACCACTTCTTTCTCTTGTGTAGTTTCCCCAGCAGTGCTCAACAGGATGAGGACCTGGGTCCTCCCTGAAATCTTGCTGAAAAATACAGCTTTGTTAGGCTTGTCCCCTAACAGGTACATTTTAGTCACTCTTTTTTTAATAACCTGTTTTGCACCACCGTGTATTTTTTTGTGTGTTTTGTTTTCCTGTGTCTTAGTGTGTGTCTGTGATAAGCTTACTAACCAGACAGAGAAGTAAAATGAAGCTCTTAACCTTCCATGTCGTGTGGTTACCTTTTAGAGGTTAAAGGCGTTTTTATAAGGAGACCCTGGGTGAGTAAAGAACTCCTGGACAAACTTAGGTATAAGAGCAAAACCTACAGAAGGTGCAAGTGAGGACAGGTGGCCTGGGAGGAATGTAGATGAATTGTCCACCGGAGCCAGGGATCAAGTTAGGGAAGCCCAAGTCCAGATACTATTAAATCTGGCCAGGGACATCAAGGGCAACAAGAAAAGCTTGTATAGGTACATAGGTGAAAAAAGAAAAAGAAAGGAAAATGTGGCCTGCGGAAGGGGAACCAGGTGACCTGGTTAGCTGGGATATGGAGAAGGTTGAGGTACTGAATGACTTATTTGCCTTTGTCTTCACTGGAAAGCACTTAAACCACACCTCTGTGCCTGGCAAGATAATGGAGCAGATCCTCCTGGAAACTGTGCTAAGGCGCATGGAGAATAAGGAGGTGTTTGGTGACAGCCCATATATGGCTTCACTAAGGGCAGATTGTGTCTGACAAATCTCATGGCCTTCAACAACAGGGTTCAGCATTGGTGGATAAGGGTAGAGCAACTGATGTCATCTACTTGTGCTTGTGCAAGTCATCTGAAACTGTCCTGCATGGCATCCTTGTCTCTGAAACAGAGGCATAGATTTGACAGATGGACTGCTCAGTGAATAAGGAATTGGCTGGATGGTGACACTCAAAGAATTGTGAGTATTCTCCTCGCCTGAGTACTTCAACCAGTTCTGGAGACCCCAATATAATAAGGGCATGGAACCATGACAATTGGGACTGTTCAGCCTGAGGAAGAGAAGACTCCAAGGGGACCTTACAGCAGCCTTCCAGTAACTGAAGGGGGCCTGCAGAAAAGCTGAAGAGTGACTTTTTGTGAGGGACTCTAGTGATAAGACATGGGGGAATGGTTCTAAGCTAAAAGAGAGGAGATTTAGGGTAGATCTTTCAACATAAACAGCTACTTCTGAATAAATTTATGAGTACCATTTCCTTATTTTATTTGTAAAATCAGAAACTGCCAACTACACTTAACAGGCTGCTGCTGAAGTTTGAGGGGTGTGCATATGTGTGTGTGGGTCCTATCAGTTCAGCCAACTCCCTTCTGGAAAAGAATATGACATTGGGATTTTTCTACTTCCCTTTCTGCCCTATTATTCTTTGTGTAGTGATTTTCTGATGCTCTTTGAGGACACCCTTCTGCTGCTGTGGGAGCTCATTCTTTCAATTTTCCGTCTTGTGCACAAGAGAGTCTGAGTTTTCACAATGGGGAAATTGTGCTTGCCATGCTTCTCAGCTTTCTGGCTGCTGCTGTGAAGGGAGCTAGAAGGGGTGACCTTCCTCAGTCCCCTGACACTGGGTAGGGTTAGGGTGCTGTTTCAGCAGGTGCTGAACTACAGAAGCAGCCATTGACCAAAAGGGGAATTCTGTTCCCCAGGCTTTTCTCTTGAGCCCATATGATGCTGTGGTAACAGTGACAGAAAGTTAACTTGAAAGTTAGATTTTTTTTTTTTGTTTCTAAAGCTGTTTAGAGAGTTGAATTGGCTTAGTGTTCTAGCCAGATGGGCTCAGAGCTGGATTGGGTTGAGGGGAGAAGTATGAAGGAGAGTGCCAGTACTTCAGCTTAGCCAGAGCCTGAATCGGTACCCAAAATAATTCTTTTCAGTGTCTGCCTGTATCCATAATGCTTTGTTTTTCAGAACTGTCCTGGATCCAGTGAAGCATTGGTTATAGCAGTTTTGTTCTTCTAGAACTTGAAATATAAAATCTCTTACAAGTCATGCTGCAAGACTGTTAGTGTCCCACAGATCTGTAATTTGTCAGATACAAGAAAAACACAGGCTGCTCAGTATTTTATCAGATAGAGTTTGGAAAGGTAATTAGACACGGAGAAATGAAAACTTGTAATGGTAGGTGGTTTGAATATAACTAAATGGCCTTCAGCTCTGTTGTGCCTTGAAGACATTTAGGCTTAGTAGTCCAGGAGCTGCAGCTTTCTTGAAGATGAGGAAGGCTGGGAGGTTTGGTTCTGCTTTTTATTCCACTTCAGCAAGTCACATAGGTGGGAGGAGACAAAAAACCCATCTGTGTTCTCCAGAGCATGGCAGTACAACTGTGAGGCTGGAAAGAGAGGTGCTGTGAATGACACAGGATTAGGGATGAGCAATTTTTTGTTGCAGACCAGATTCAACCCACAGATGCTGCTAAGCACCAGGTGCAATGCAAAGTTTGGTGGGAACATGTAATTTAGGGGAGTGGCAGGGGGAGCAGTGTTGAATTTCATGCTGTACCAAACTTGAGGTTCTTGGCTGACTTGCCAATTCATGCTGACATGATATCCTGCTGCAGGCCTCACTGCTCTGAATGTGCTGGTGCATCTTTCCCATGGAGCCACGGTTGGGAAAAGACATTCATAATCACTGGGGGAAAATACCTGTAAATAAATGTGTTATTTACAGGTATGTGTTTAATCTAATTAAGTTACTAATTTCAAGAGTTTGTGTGTAATTTGGTAGGAATTTCTTAAATTTGCAAAGAATATTCACTGTTGTCAGAGATAGGAGCTCAGTGAAGTTTTTTACCTTCCTTTATTTTTTTTTTTCCAGAAACAGTATCTGAAGAAAGCAAATGCTTAATTTTGAGCATCTTTTTCTAAGTTTTCAATTACTAAGCAACAATCACAAAGAAATTGATGTGATGTGTTGAGAGAACTGCAGAGGCTGTACTTGGGGCTGCTCCTTGCCTTGTGTTATGCAAGTGCACAGTAAAATTCATGACCTTGTAAGATTGGAGCAGACAAACTGATGATCCCAGAGTCACTCCTTAAGCAGGATGTTTTTCTTGATCTACTGCAAGCTTATTGCTGCTTGATGGGTTTGCACATGGAGAACTCTCACTCTAGAATTCCTCCCATTTTGATTCCTAGTAGTCTCAATTGGCTTTTGGGCTACACTTAACCATTTGTATCGCCTTGTTTATGCAGTAGACTAGTCTGTTAAAAAGCATTAGTGTAGTAATTGACCGGTGACAAAGGAACATGTGAAGGAAAAAGGTACTTTTTAACACAAA
This sequence comes from Rhinopomastus cyanomelas, assembly GCA_013400115.1. Lineage (NCBI taxonomy): Eukaryota > Metazoa > Chordata > Aves > Bucerotiformes > Rhinopomastidae > Rhinopomastus > Rhinopomastus cyanomelas. The sequence goes on along the minus strand of VXBP01010631.1, from coordinate 768,002 downwards.
ATGCTCTTCTCATTAGCATAGTGATTAGAACAAATTATATTTCTAGACTTTTCAAACCTGTGATGCCAGAAATAGATAGAACTACAGCTATTGCTGAAAGGAGTGCAAAGTCACAGTTTTCTTCAAATTTGAGTTTTAGCAGATACTAACACTATTTTGATTTGGTCTTTTTGTAATTTCCATAGGACATACATTTATCAGTGCCTGAGACTGATCGTTAGCAAATGAGACACTTCTCTTCCTAACAAGTGTCCTTCAGAATGTTTATATTTTGCTAATTCAAAGAAAAGCCTTGTTTGCTGGAAATACGTGTAAGGGATCTGTTTGCAGGAGGCAAATATGAAGATCTAAAAAAAGTAGTTAGCAATGAGGAGCTATTACACTTTTTCAGTGAAAGTGCATGTTCTTAACCATGTTATTAATACCAAAGTCTTGCAGCATAGCACACACTAAACTGGAGAAACCTTGTATAGTTTTCCATAAAACAACCCTGTCAGTAGTGTGCCTCTGAGATGCCCTCGGCAAACACAGATCTTGCTACAGCTTGCATGGTCTGGAGGGAGCTTCACTTGTTCTCCTTTCTTAGGATAGGTGGCAAAAAAAAATCGTTTATGGACTAGCTGGGTGAATTCTTACTCGGAAATAGAATAATAAATCGCAGCCTGACAGCATTGTAGAAGAGGCATTAGCACTATTCCCAGTTCCTAAGAATTTCTGGCTAGTTTCAGTTGCTAACTTTCCCTTGTGAGGCTTTTCCAGGTGGACTCTACACGAACCAATATGATTTAACGTAGAAGCCGTTTTATTGCTAAAACTTAAGCAATATATACTATCTTGCCCAACACTGACTGGTCCGTTAAACACCGAAACACCCCGTGTCGCACTCTCATTGACTACCATACGCTGTCCACGCGGTGTCCCCGGTACTGTTGTCACTGCCTCTCATCTCGTCTGTGTGGTTACCCCTTAGACAAAGACCGAAACTTCTGCTAATCGCCCATACTTAAGACAACTATCAACACTGATTCACGTGTTAAAATGTTCCAAATGTCCTTGCTCTTGCTAGAATGACTCCACAAAACCCTCTGTTAAAACACCCCAAAAGTCCTTGCTCTCCACAATCAATCATATTCTGTATTGGCTTGTAGCTATCTAGGCTTGATATTCTTATGTTGAGGTGCCATGAAGATTACAGTATTTTAAAGATATCTATGTGAATCCTAGCATGTTATTATCTTTACCCTATCAAATCATGTGGGCCTTAAACTCTGAGATTAGTACTTGTGTTGCAAGATCATAACAGGATAGTTGTGATGATGAGGGTAGACGACAGGCTGATTTACAGAATGCCTAGTGAAAAACAGGAAGTGGTAGATGGTAGTAACATGAAGTCTAGTGCCTTGTAGATTAGACAGAAGTTAGATAAGTAAGATGTGACAAATTCAGTGGCTGAGTAGGTACTTACGCAACTGCTGTGTTGCTGATCCTTCTCTCCTGGCAAGTCTGCGTGCATCCAGCAGAGAAAAATTAATTCTAAAATAAGTTTGAATAGAAAAAACTTGTATGAGGCTAATACCTGACAACTAATTCCTGTGACCACTGTGTCTTCTGTCCTCTGCCACACTTCATGGCATCTTCCATTTGGCAAATGCTTACATCTGGGTGGGTTCGGCTGTTTGTTTTTGTGGTTAGGCCATTTTGGTCACTTGTGCTACAAACAGGTAGATTTTTCTTGAATATGGAAAGAGCCTTTTCTTGATTTTTATGCAACTCTCTCAGAATGCTCCAGCACTAATGGTAACCAACTTTTTAGTAGCTTTACCTTTCTTTAGTGGATATTTGTAAGTAGTGAAGGGAGGCAGTAGATACTTTAACTTTGGTCTGTGCTCTCTAGCACTTAACTATGTAACTAGTGATTGTAATAAAATAACTGTGACGTTGGCTAAATCAGAACAAGAGGTGGCCTTGCTGTGCTAAACAGTGTTTTGACTGGGCAGAATAGAAGAGATGAATCAGTATGACATAATTTGCTGTGGTGACTGAAGTATATTTTAGCATAGATTGATGACTTACAGAGTATCGATGTTATCAAAATTGTGTTCATCAGATGAAATAGGTTCCTCAATTCCCTTTTGTAAGGGAAATTCTGAACTTCATGTTTAATAGAATGGCTCAGGTAAAATTGTTAACTAATGCTGTAGAAAGACCATTACCTAGTTGTGTGCTAAGAGGACAATATGTTCACTGCAGAATGACGTTGTGCCCAATTGGTGGAAGTATCTTCAGCAAAATGCGGTTCAAGTAGACATTTCTGTGATATGTGTTCATCTGATTTGTGCCAACATGAGGCAATGCTAGGACCACATAATAAAATGTGACCTTCTGTTTTGCATGCCCTTGTATAACCACAAGCCTATAAATGTATATAGTTCCTGTGTTGTTGAAAAGACTGCCTAACAAACATTTTGGGACTTGAGATGGCTGTGAGCAGACAGTTTGTCGGGTGCATTGTTTGTCTTATGTTTGTTAAAAGGGGAATTGTCTGTTAATGTGTTGTTGTATTTGCTTAAGGTCTGTTAACCACAGCCTGAATGGTGCAGGGGGTTGGGCACTCTGCAGGATGTGTGCTATGGAGCATGAGCTTGGTTCAGGGTAACTGCTGCTCCTCCTGAAAGTGGAGAGTTCTTGGAGAAGACATGCCCATTATGAATATGTAATGAACTTTAGATTATGTAAGGAACTGTCTAGTTCTTTACAGTGTGCGTCTTGGTGGAGCAGAGACTCCCCACGCACCCAGCGCTGTTTGCTTGTCTCTATTCACTTAATAAATCGTTAATTTTGGCTAAAACCCTGTTTGGGGCTAAATTACTTATCACACTTCTGTAAGCACAACGCTTTGACACTGTAAACAGAGGGGGTGAAAGGCTCAAAAACCAGAGCATGCTGAGATTCTGCCTCTTCTGATCAATACCTAGGTGATAAAATAGTAACTTGTGCAGCTTTATGAATTCGTAGATGTTTTTACTAGCAGCGAAGTAATAAAGATTTAATTGAAATAAGCTGTTGGATCTTTAATGGTAAATGCCAGTGGATTGAATGTTAAGACTAAGGAAATCTATCTTTAAAAGAAATGCAATTACAAGCATTAAGAGGAATTGGAGGGATAAGGAATGTTTGGAGTCGCATCTTCAGGTTTTGCACTTGGTTTTCTATACAAGGGATTTTTTTGGTTCTAATCTAATTTTGTTTATTGACTTGCTAGTTTGTGCCATCTACTCTTAACTAACATGAGCATTTCAGAAGAAAATTCTTAAGTTTACTAGAGGAAAGCATTTAAAGAAACTGAACTGCCTTTTTTTTTTTTTTGACAAGACCAGTAGGAACCATTACTCCAGTTATTTCTTTTATTGAATCATAGAACAGAATCACAAAATGGTTTAGGTTGGAAGGGACCTTTTAAGGCCCTCCAGTCTAAGTCCCCCCTAAGTAGGGACATCTCCAACTAGAGCAAGCTGCTCAGAGCCATGTCCAGCGAGACCTGGGATGTTCTCAGGATGGGGCATCTATTACTGATCTGGAGAACCTGGGCCAGAGGTTTCATCACCCTCACTGTAAGAAAACCATTCCTAGTTGCTTTTCAAGTAGTTCTGTTTTCTTTAGTGCCTCGGTACTTACTCATTATAAGTTGTTTTTGCCCAGTATCTCTGCTACTTTCTTTTTTCTGTTGATATAACTGTGTGTTATTTCCTTCTACCTTGAGAACACAGAACAGCTGGAGTTCAGCTTATATCAGATGATAAGCAGAGAAGAAGTTTGCTAGTGCTAGCTGTGATGTTTTTATGCTGCTACTTTCTCCTCCTGGTAGCAGTTCCAAATGGGCTTGATTTTTCTCTCCGTAAAATGCTTCTTGTCTTACACTAAATGCTTGCAAAATCTTCGGCTGGGAAGGACTTGGAGTGTGCAAGATGTTTCCAGATGGAACTTGGTGATGCTTTTTGTGCTGTAGGAAGTTGCAGCTTTGTGCCAAATGCAGTCTTTTGCTACCTAAGGAAGGTGTGAATTTGGGACACAAGGAAACCCTTCACACTGGGTGGTTAAGGCTTTACAAACAGCCAGGAAAACAGCGTATGAAGACCTGACTATTGGTGTTTGCATGCTGACAGGAAGAGGCAGTGATGCTTCTACTAGGAGAATGTTTGCCCTATATTCAGAAAGGATGCTGAAGCAAGCTCATGTTAGTTCCTACCACTTCTTAGGTGCCAATTAAGAAACTCTTCAATGTCTGTCATAATCTGGGAGCTAAAATTACTTCCTAGATTTATGAATAAATAGTGTAGCTGGTGAGAGAGCATTTGACTAGCAGAAATACATGAGGATTTGAAATTGCCTACTTTTGTAAGTTTTTGAGTGCTTTAAAACCATGGTTTATGGGTTGAGAAACATACTTGTCAGCTTTTTCAGTGAAAGGTAATTAAGGAAAACTGGGATGCCTTTGTTCCTGAGAGAAGCTAGAAAGAGATGATCTTATTTCTGAATCACAGAATCCATATGGTTGGAAGATTATCAGGTCCATACAGTAAACCATGTCTACATCTTTTAAATCCGTCTAGAGATGGGAACTGTACCGCTGCTCTGGGCAACGTGTACCAGGGTTTGACAACCCTTTAGAGGAGGAGATTTTCTGGCCTAAACATCCCTGGCACAGCTTGAGGCCGTTTTCTCTTGTCCTATTGCTTGTTATTTGGGGGAAGACACCAGCCCCACCTTGCAGCAACCTCCTTTTTTTCAGGTAGTTGTGGAGCACAAGATTTCCCCTGAACCTCCTTTCCTCCAGGCTAAAAGCACAGGCATTAGCCACAAAACTGTAGAGGATTGTTTGGATTCGGTTTTTCTATCTAGACCATGGCAGATACTAAGAAAACACAGAATCACAGAACATCAGGGATTGGAAAGAACCTCAAAAGACCCATCTAGTCCAATCCCCCTACCAGAGCAAGATCACCTAGACCAAGTCACACAGGAACACCTGCACGTGGTTTTTAAACATCTCCAGTGAAGGAGACTCCACAACCCCCTTGGACAGCCTGTTCCAGTGCTCCATCACCCTCACTGGGAAGAAGTTCCTTCTCATATTGATGTGGAACCTCCTGTGTTCCAGCTCACACCCATTGGCCCTCATCCTATCACTAGATGACACTGAGAAAAGCCTGGCTCCATTCTTCTGACACCCACCCCTCACATGTTTATAGACATTAATGAGGTCAACCCCTCAATCTTCTCCAAGTTAAAGAGATCTGGCTCCCTCAGCCTCTCCTCATAAAGCTTTTCCTTCATCATCTTTCCTTGCTCTGTGCTAGACTCTCCTCAGCAGCTCCGTGTCCTTCTTGAACTGAGGAGGACACAATACTCCAGATGCCATCTCACCCAGGCAGAGTAGAAGGGGTGGAGAACCTCTCTTGATCTGCTAACCACCCTACTTCTGATCCACGCTAGGATGCCGTTGGCCTTCTTGGCCACAAGGACATATTGCTGGCTCATGGTCATCCTGCTGTCCACCACGACCCCCATATCCTTTTCTCCTACACTTCTCTCCAGCAGGTCAGTCCCCAGCCTGTACTGGTACCGGTGTTCCTGCCTGGATGCAAGACTCTACACAGCCTGCTGGGGCGTCGGCCACTCCTCCCGGCTTTGTGTCATCAGCAAACTTGCTGACAGTGCACCCTAATCCCTCATCCAAGTCATCAGTGAATAGATTGAATAGTACTGGCCCGAGTACCGACCCTGGGTGGACTCCACTAAAATACAGGCCTTCAACTAGACTCTGTCCCATTAACCACTACTCTCTGGCTTCTATCCTGCAGCAAATTCACGATCCAACTCACTACCTGATCATCTAGACGACACTGTCTCAGTTTGGCTGTGAGGATGCTGTGGGAGACAGTGTCAGATGCTTTACTGAAGTCAAGACAGACCACATCCACTGCTCTGCCATCATCTACCCACCTGGTTTTGCCCTCATAAAAAGCTATCAGGTTGATTAAGCATGACTTCCCTTTGGTGAAACCATGCTGACTGTCCCTAATGACCCTCTTGTCCTTGCTGTGCCTAAAGACAGCATCTAAGTTGTTCCATCGTTTTCCTGGGATGGAGGTGAGGCTGACTGGTCTGTAGATACCTGTGTCCTCCTTCTTACCCGTTTTGAAGATTGGAGTGACATTTGCTATCCTGCAGTCTCCAGACACCTCTCCTGATCCCCATGACTTAGTGGAGATGATGGAGAGCGGCCTGGCAATGGCTTCCGCTGTCTCCCTTAGCACTCATGGGTTGATCCCACCTGGGCCCATGGATTTGTGTCCATCTGGTTTGGTCAACTTTTCCCTAACCCAGCCCTCTTTTGTCTCAACTTCTTCTGGGGCCTTTTGCTCCCCTGCCCATTGCTTTCCCTCTCTCCTTCTGATGTGGGTGAAATCCACTGCACCGTGCTTCCAACACCACCTAAACTAAATTCCTCTCTATTAAGGGAGAGAAAAAAGTAGCAAAACAAATAGATGTGGACAGTGAAATGCCTATCACTTGTCTGGAACAAATGGTGAGCTGGGAGAGAGACTGTTCTGTAGCTGGCTGGAGAAAACCCTCCAAACACGGTGACTGTGGAAGTCTGAGAGCAACCCAAGTTCTCAGTTCCATGAATTCCTTTGGTGAATAGGATTGTGGGAAGGCATATCCAGTTGTCATGTCTTTGTGGAAATGGCATCAGTCTTAAAAACCAGAAGATTCTTAGTTTGAATCCCACCTGGTTAAAGTTCAAACTACCACAGACTGGAAAAAGACTGAGAAACCTAATCAAGTTAGGTGAATGGGCAAGGGAAGTGAAACAGCATTTGTAAGGACTTGTCAGCCACTTCTACATATTAGATTATCAGGAATGTAATTGATTTAAAATTCCACAGCTGTTCACAGAATGTTGTAAGGCCATTAAAGTGTCTTCTAATCAGCAGTCAAAATGAACGGACTAATTGCAGCCGTTTGAAATCTTTAAAGAGTATCTGTATGTTCTGTATGAGCAATGTAGGAACCTCTTTATTCCAGTCTAAAGTAATGTAGAGCCCCTGAAGCATTTTTCTGTGGCAAACAAGAACAGATTTTTGTAATGGATGTTTAAACCAATTATTCAAACAATTTAAACATGATTTGGGGTGTCAGTCTAGTGCATGTAATCTCAAAAATCTTGAAAGTCTTGGTGGTAATTGAAATACCATATTAAGAGGTGGTGTTGGGCTGTTAACTGCAGATCATGTAGTGACTGTTATATTGAAGGGAAAATAACTACAGATCCATAACTGTCAGGCATAGCAGTCCATTTTGGACATTTGGTGACAGTAAAAAGTAAATCTGCATTGTGTAGTTTTGAGTACTTCTGACTACATTGGTTAAGAAATATCAAAATTATTTGGGTTTTTTTTAAGAACTTGTGCATGATCCTCTGATATTTTTGTATTGAATTTGAAACTTGAAGATTTGCTGAAGTGAGTCTAGATGGTAAGTGCTACTGTTAAACATAACCTGAGAAAATGCTTGTGTATGACAGGATTTGGGAAGGTAATTTCAGACATGCCTTAATGTTGCCAAGGCTTTGGGAGGAAAGTGTCAAAATCCGTTGCTTTGAACTAAGACTGTTTTACTGCTAATGAGTGTTCCATGTGGAAACTTTTATGTTCCAGTCTCTTAAGTGCAAGTGTTTGAGTCGAAAACTACATCAGTAGGTGGCTTGATTCTTCACATACCTGGCAACTATTATCATAAAGGTTATACAAGATGAAACCAGATACAGGTGTAACCTTTGAAGATAGTGAATTCTGTGCAAGCAGTAGCACTTATCTTGTTTTCTTTATTATTGAATTTTTGTGTGGTCCTGCTTTCTATGCTTCATGCAGTCCCAGGCAATCAACAAGCTGTTGCTGCTGCATCAGATTCTGAGCACCAGTGAGACGTGCTGCTGGGAAGCTTGACTGAACTTCTGAAATAAATCTGCATTCAGATTAAATAGGCATTTAGAGTTGGGTGGCTTTTCATGCTGTAACATGTCAGAATGAGATTATTTTGCCTATAAATAAACGTTCTATTTAGGATCAAAAAGTCTAAATACGTGGTGCCAGCCTAGTAACTCCTCCTAAACTACCTCCAGTCTGTAATCCCAACTGTGACCTTCCTGTTCACAATGTTCTTTGCTTCTGAGCCTGCTCTGTGTTGGCAAAATAATTCAAAATAAACAACAACCACAAAATCTATTCAATATTCTGTTCATTGAACAATGTCTCTTCAGTGTATTGGATGAGTCAGCGGTCTTGTTGACAAGTAAATGTGGTCATGTAGATTTTTCCTGGAATTGATGTGCAAAGGGCTACGCTGGATTGAGGGGACAAGCTTAAGTCTTATTATAACTTTAATGTTTGTCTGAACTTGCATTTTGGGCAGTCAGATTTGTATGTGAGTGCTCGAAAACATTGCATATGGTGTTGGGTTTTTTATTAGGCATCACTGTTAGTGCATTGTATACATGTGCTTTGTGAAGTTTATAGATAAGTACTGTTTTAAAGGAGTGGCTTGCAACCTCGACCTAACCCTACTAGCCTGTCTCTAACAGCCAGCTGCTTAACCATGTCCCTGAGCATCACATCCAAATGATTTTCAAACACATTCAGGGATGGCGACTCAACCACCTTCTCGGGGAGCCTGTTCCGGTGCTTAACAACCTTTATTGTAAAGATTTTCTTGATGTGCAACCTAAACCGCTCTCCCCCACCACCCCCTTGGCACAAGTTGAGGCCATTTTCCCTCATCCTGTCATTTTAGTGATTAGTAAGCACTTAATACTGTTCACTGTTAGGGAGCTGTTAGGAGAGAGAAAGCTGGTAGTGGAAAAGCTTGCAGAAAACAATTGCTTGCTATTAAGCTGAAGAATTTTGGTGTGTAACCAGTGGCTTAGGACAGCACAGTCCCTTGTTGCTTGGTATTTCCTCTTGTGCTCTGGGTCATGAGATGCTACCTGTGTATGCCAACTGGGGGACTTAACAGGCCTGTCTGTGAGCCAGTTCAGATTCACATAAAGGAAAACTAATTCTCTCCACCCCCGTTACTTAAAAGTTTTGTTTCCTGTGTTAATTTTGCTCAGGTTTTGGAAGAGTCTTAGAGCTCCTTCCCTCCAGTGTGTGCCAAACAACTGCTTCTGCCACAACTCGGCACTGGCTCTAGCACTGTCTCTTCCAGCTGCAATCCCATCTTGTGCAGCCGCACCTTTTGTCTACGTGCCAGGGTGAAAAATAGTTACGCTGCCACACCCCTCCTCAGCCACCTTCTTAATGAACCGAAACAATTTTCGGCATGTTTTAATGTCATTTCAAAACCACCCGCGTTCATAATAGCACCAAACATGGACACCAGATCCAGCGTGAGTAAAGTTGTATGGTATGGACATGAGCAAGATGCAAAAGAAGGTAGAGAGAGAGCACATGTCTGAGAGATTAAAAAAAAGGGAAACCTCTTGGCCTTTCTAGTACATTTTTTGTGCCCTGTATCAATTGATACTGCCTTGTATGGAGATGTCTGAAGTGAAAATGAGGACCTAGTTACTCTGTAGGAACTAAGGAAAACCAGCAACTTGCTGGTGCCATAAATGAGCTGTTTCAGCTCATTTTGCTCTATTGAGCAAAAAAGTTACCTGGCCCATTTGAATGCATCTGGTGGCTGGCTGTTACTTTGCCAGGGTAGTGATTCAGTTGAACTTCTTAACACTTCAGCTCTGATGTTGGTTGTCACTGGCTGGCCACCCTGGCCAGCGTCGGGACGTACTCTTCCTAGTTAGTAAAGTGCTAACAAGCTGAAACAAAGCAAACCAACAAAGAGGGCTTGCTCAGGCAAAAGACAGGCTTGATTTGGGGAAACAAATAAAATTTAATTTTAACAACAAAATGCCATCACCCACAACAGAGAGAGATTACAAGCTGTTACACACATTTCCAGACCCAGTTCTGTAGCTTGCTTTCCCTCAGGGGAAACCCTTGACAGTCCTCCCAGGCAGTAGCCTGAAGATGCATTCCCAGAGGTGCTGACTGGATGAGCCAGAGGCAAGTTCTTCCTGGAGCTGAGGGCAGTTTCTTCTGTGAATCTTTTCACAAGGGCAATGCTGGCCCCTACCCCCACTACCAAAACCTCCCAGGCTTGAAGTATAACAGTGGCATATGGGAGGCTGCAGTGGTTGGGTGTTACAGGCAGAGCTATGTCTTAAAGCAGCAGAAACATGTTAAATTAGCCTAGTGCTGTTGTGTGACCAGGCTTGGAGAAGTTAATCTGTTTTTCTTTAATCCTGTTTCCCCCAGCACCTTGGCACCTAGTCTGCATGTACTCTTTTGTCATGTTCCTGCTGACTTTGAGGCTATTCACTCGCCTGTTGCTGCTGTTGAAAGTGCGAGTGTGTTGTGAGAGAAGGTCTCCATTTCTTAAGACATAATTTCAAAAGGCAGATGTCGCATTGGTCTCCTACTGCTCATCAACAGGGAGTGAATGGTTTCCGCTTTCTGACCTGGAGCCAGACTTAGTCTGTAAGAGGCTCATACTAGAGGATCGGTGGGAAGAAAGCAGAGTGGTTGGGAAAACCAAGATTTGACAACACACAAGGTGGTGCTGAAGTAGTGATCATTCTTGCCAACCTGTTTTGGAAAGAACTGTTTCCCAGACTCAAGAAACCGTCCGCCAAGAAACCAGAGACTTAGTTTGGGAGAATGTAATAGCGTTGAGTAACTTCGTTTTGCATAACTGAAGGCAGGTGAGATAATAGTGCTATGAACTCCCGAAGAATTGATACGTTGATATTCTCTATGGTAAAAAGGGTTGCCATTCCCAGGTTCAGAGCACAGAAACATAAAAAACCATCAAAGTGTGACACTGGTCAGTGTAATGAGATAAATTGCCTGAAGTCTCAATGTTCTTTGTCTTGTCATTGTGAAGTCTGTACACTAATAGATTTGGATTGGAAAATAAAGCTAAAAAAACCTTTCAATAAATAAATGCTATGTTTCGGTCACTCCTAACCAAGAAAGGAGTAGGTCTTCACTGAATAACTAAGATGAAATTTAGCAGCTAAGCCCATGGCAGTGCTTTAGCTATGGCTAAAATACCCGATTAGGTTGATTTATTCCAGTGAAATTCTCAGTGCTGTTCATGGAGGATTACTTACGCTCTGTGCTGTCTCTTCTGCTCACTAGAAAATTAGTAAATACCAATCAGGAGCCAAATACAGTTTTTGCTCTGAAGATTTTTACCTCAGTTTTGAATGTTCAGTTTTCCATGCAAAAGAAAATTACGGAGAGTGTGATCAATATGAAAACATTGCTGAGTCTGTTAAATCCATTTAACATTTAATAGGTTCAGCAATGTTATTTCTTCCACCTAGTTGATGGTGACACTCATTAGAAAAGAGATGTATTGCTGTAGTGTGGTGCTTCTTGTCTTTCATCTACAACTCTTTTTTCAACATTTTTTACTGATTTTTTTTTTCCCAATTTCTAAGTTTCTACTTTTATTTTTAATTTTAATTTACTTTTTAATGTAACTGGTTTTGCCTTTCTGGCCATTACATTAAGGTCTCAGGGAGGTGTTCAGGAATGAAGCAGTCTGCTTTTCCACAACCAGCACCAACAGGAAGCTGAGGTGTGATGGTCTTGCTCCTTGATAACTCCTCTGCAGTTAGTTGGCATGAGATGGTGACTTTTTTTTGAGTGCTCACGGTTGCTAACTTTTAACACATAAATGCTGTGTGTTTTGTGTTGAGCTTCACTGCACAGCTCCTGCATGTGTGACTAAGCAAGAAAAGCCTGTACAAGTTGTGTTCTCGCACTTAGCAAATTGTGGATGCAGGGAAGTTATTTGCTGATCGTTTATAGGCTCCTAATCTCAGCTAGACGTCTTAATAACTAAAAATAAATATAAGTTTAGCCATCATAGGACCTGTGCTGAGGCCTCCCAAGCTCATAAGCACTGCAGTGTTGTTCTGGTTGTAATAGGGATTGATGAGGGTTTTTTCTTCTGCCATTGGAGGTTGTTTGTGTGCACTAGCTGGCTTGTTTTTCTGCTTTCATGAATAATTCAAGTTGTTTCTTTTTTTCACTTTTTCAATGTAGTTTATAATTTTGTAATTCAGCCAGAAACTCTGAATCACTTCATCTGTTTCTTTGTGATTGCAGCAGATGAATTCTGAGAGTCAGATATGAAGGCTTCAAATTTCCTAGTAAAATTATACTGTATTATTCTTTTTTTTAGCTTTACCATTGATATTGATGAAGATTTTAAAAATACATATTCCAGTTGAAAGGAGTCATGCATGGTGTAGGTATTTCAGGCTAGGTGACTTCTCTTTGTATATTTTGAATATACTCAGTGAATTTTAAATATTATGCTGTGGTTTATGTCCATTGGGATTTTTCTGATAGGTTTTAAAAAGATTTTATCTAATTAATTAGATGGATCTACCTGTAGTCATGGACTTCTAAATTAGGCTCTGTAATCTTTTGTGTTGTGCATTGTGCCTAAATGGGATCTTCTGCAATTACCTGTTGGATACTACTCATGTATGGTAAGAATTTTTTTTGCAACTGGTAGATATTAAATGCTGGGGTTTTTTGTAAAACATCTGCAGCTGATGAGGTAACTTCCTCAATATGAGTGGAGAGAACAAATGAAAATACAAATCAGTGTCGCTGATATCCAGAAATTACACCATAAAAATAAAGCATCATACAAGATCTAGAAGTGTGATAGTCTGAACTGTCTTCATCGTGCTCATTGATCACTGTGCCCCGTGTAATGTATGTGTGGAGGATGTGAAAGGGGAAAATAATCCCTTCCTAAGATCAGAAAGGGAGATAACAACTTCAAACAGTGTTAAATGTTGCATGTATCCTCTTATTTTACCCACAGATTCCTTGGGGCAAGGGATGACTTCATGATTTAAGACATTTATTACCTGGTTAAGTACAAATTTTGTTTTGTGACTGGTAACTGAATTGTTGACTACATAGAATTTTCTCTGTGCAGTTACTTCCACAGCATTATTTGAGATAAATGAATATTTAAGTTCCAGAAAGTACTACAAAATATCATTTCTTTATGGACCCTCATTTCTGTATCTGTTTTTTTCTAGATCTGCATTTTTGGGGTCAGTTTTCAGGGAGTGTTTGTGGTAACCACAGAGCAGAGTGTTGTCTGAGACCACTCCTGGATTTTATGATGGTAGAAGTTACCAGAGCAACCAAGTGAAGGGAGGAGAAGCATCTTTACCCCTCCCCTCTGCATGCTAATGGTTAACACTGCTTGGCTGAGGCAATTCTTTTTGGCCTGTTTCATTACAGTGATTGATTGCTACATGCCAGGCATAATTATTCTGCTTTTGTGTTTTATCCCTGATGCATCTAGGAGGGAACAAGCAAAAATCCCGAATATAGCCATTTCTGTAGTACACAAAGATTTTGGTTCTTTTCATATACCATTTTCTTAATAAGCCTTTAAAAGAAGGGGCTCATTGCATCCTTCCGATAGTTTTCATGTCTGAAAATGCCAAAATGATTGTCTGCTGTGTCAGAAAATACTTTTTTAGCTTTAATTTTATTACGTAGTGTTTGTTGTCTGACCACTCCTAGTCTTGTTTTTGTTCAACATCTTTTTTTTGGCTGTTGTGGGAAGCAGACGGTACTTTCCCTGTGTATCAGATGATTTTCACCCCCCCGCATACATATTGCTTTCCTCTGCTTGTTAAAGGCAATGGAACACTCATGATTTACATGATAATGAGCTATGGAAACTAGATCAGGTTTGATCACTTCTGTTCATAATTAATGAATTTTACAGAATATAGCAATTCAGTGTTTCAAATCCAGTTTTTGTCCTTAAAAATGCCTGATGTTACGAAGCTCAGAAGGCAGTCTGTTTAGACTCTTGTATCTGCTGTGGCTATTGTTACAAACCAAGATGTAACAAGAGCTTAGTGAGGGTGGTTCTTCATTTGTTCTCCTGGTGCAATAGTAAGTAGTAATTTCCTTCATTGAAAGGAAATTTCTCAACTGATATAAAACAGGACTAGTTTTTAAATACTAAGAGAAGTAGCCAGGGCCAGGTTGGCACATGTACAGATGGATCTATAGCTGGCATCTGTCAGTCACTTCCCGTATTCTACACAGATCCTTAATGAGATAGAAGAGAATTGTTAGAGTTGGAGCCTTTCATATCTCCCTGCAGACTGAGCTTAAGGATTTACTGAAGCAGTGTAAGAACAATTAATTAATTGGGCTAACTGAGCCTGGAAACTTCCAGGTTGCTTTTCTGATCCAGTTATTTAACCTTCGTTTACTCTGTCAAATGCTGACTCCTGGCAGGCAAAGCAAGTAGCCACTTAAAGCTAGGCACCTTGGTATTTGGAAGGGAGCAGTTCTCTCCTCTTTGCATGTGTGTGAGCAATTTACAGATGCGGGGTTGTGGGGAACAGAATAGCCTGGGATGCAGAGTTTTCCTTTTATATTTTAAAATCCAAGTGGTACCACTGCCTACCAATTTTTTGTTGTTTCTGACTTTGAAGTAGGTAAAAAATGTATAGCAATGCAATGTTCCTTTTATAATCACAGAATTATGGAATGTTTTTGGTTGAGAGAGACCTCAGATTTCATCCTCCTCGGGCAGGAACACTTCTCACTAGACCAGGTTGCCCAGAACCCCATCCAACCTGGCCTTGAACGTTTCCAGGGAGGGGTTGTGTGCAACATCTTACAGTGCCTAACCACACTCATAGTGAGGTATCTCTCACAGTAATAATACTTCTAGGGTGACACAAGATAAAGCTTGATGAGTTATTTCATTTAATATAAATATTTACCAAGTATGTGTGAGAGATAGAATTAAATTTATTGTTGCTGAATTGATTCTTCCATCTTCACCAGTCCTTCAAATGCAGTGACAACTTGTCCTCAGGAATGCTGGAGATGACTTTAAATTGCTCCATAGGTGATTTCTGACTTATGTTTTAGATGCAATGTGCCTTGCATTCAAGAACCACTCCTTTAGGCAGAAGCCAGTGTTCACACCCTTGACTTTGACTTTATACTGAAGTAACTGTCAAAAGTTTCTACAGTGATCTGTCTGTAATTGATATCTCTGACATTGTGACTGTTCTCACCAGTGACAGAACAGTAGAATACTAAAGGTTTAATCTTGCTGATTGTGGTGGGTTTGAGACCGTAATTGAAGGAAAAGAAAACAAATCAGTTAGGTCTTGAGATCTTGGATAGAACTTGCCAGGCAACGGATAGCTTAGGGAGAATGGAAGAGAGTTGATTAACTCTATAACTGCATACAGAAAAGTTCAAGCAAGTTAGTGCACACAAACTAGAAAGTCTGTCACAAATGCCATCACGTATTCTGAGAAAGATGCAATGGGAGATTACTGTCGTATTGGACCTTGGTTTTTTACATTAGAGACCTGGGGAGAGACCATGTCAGTCAGGTAGAGACAGGTACCATCACCCGTTCTTCACTGTGTGTCACCACTCTTACCTGCAGATGCCGGATGCTTGGCCATCCAGACTGGCAAACTCTTCAATTCTTCAGTGCAGCTTCTTCAGCAAAGCGCTGATGGAGCAGGCCTGGTTCCTCAGGACATGAACTGCATCCCTTGATGCAGGAGACATGCTTTCAAACAGGACCCAGTCTCCGTCTTCCACGCCCAAGGTTTAAGGATTCTCAAGTCCTTCTGCTTTCTTCAGCTAAGCACGAAGGAATTCTCAGATGCCTCTCTTAAGGCTCCTTCTCTTCCCAATACTCGAGCAGCCCCAGCTTTTCTCAGTGGCAGAAATGACAGTCTCTCTTCCTGCTGATCAGTGTCTTCTAAGATGGCGGCGACAGCCGCATGGCCCCAGCCACATACGGGATTCAGGATGGAGACTGACCCCATGGCCGTGTCAGCAGGGCCCCACCCCCAACTCCACAAACGTGGCCGAGAGGGTTCCATGACCCTCACGTCTCTTTTCTCCTCCTGCCTCAACTACAGGGGGCAAAGGAGAGAATCCTTTAGCTCACCACGAGTCACTGAAAGGTTGCTCTGTCGGGGTGGGGGTTGAGGGGGATGACTTTAGACTAGTTCTTGCTTCTCCAGTCCACGCTGTCAGCTGGCGCTAGGATCAGGTTGGGTCGCAGCCAGCACCACCAGAACGGTGGGGCCGCATGGAGAGTGGTGGGGCCACTGCTCTCCACCCCATTGTCTGCGGGAGGGCTGCAGGGCCGCAGCCACCTTGTCCTGTCTTTCCCCACCCTAATCTAAAAAAAATCTTTTTTCAAGCATTGTTATCCAGTGGGTAGAGCTGCCATAAAACACCTGAGATTACAAAGTCAGGATTTTGCAGTGTGAGCATTTTCTGTACGATGAGGCACAGCAGCTGTAGCTGGGCGCTAAAGCTCATCCTTATTTCCTTTGCTTCTGTCTTTGGAAGAGCAGTGATGCACTTAGTGTTTGCCACCTACTTTTCAGAATTAAAAATAATCTAGATTTGTAACCCAGCAAGTGGGTAGCCAGTGAACAGTAATTAATGAAAAGCCAAACAAATGCAGGCAATTTTTATTTCGTTTACTTGGCGTTAAGGTGCTGTGTAGCGCGAACATTGGGAAATAAACGTGGCTGGGTAGGTTATAGCTAATACTAGAGTCATTATTGCAAAAAAAATTCTATAGATAATTTTAAGAAATGCAATGGTTTAATTTCTGTCTAGATTAATTTTCTTGGGGTCTGACACATTTTACAACATTTCAGATATTCCAGGCAGGGAGCTAACAGCTTGACTTGGTGTATAGCCTTATCCAGGCTTCCCAGCTGGTTGCTGAAACTGAGAAACTGAGAAACCTCATAATGCTTTTGTGTAATCTAATAACTAGGGAGAAAGTGGGGCTAAATGGCAGCATCTGTGGCCCGGACATACCAGATGTGGCTAAGCGGCTCTTTTTGGAAGAGGTGAAGGATTACAAAGAACCCCAAAGGATGGGTTAATCCCACTGAGGCTCTGAGGGTGAGGGGGTGGGAAGCAATTGTCGAGAGGAATCCACCCCCAAGCTTTTGAGAAAGGAACAAAGAAAAGCTTTGCTAGACAACAAAGTCTGACTTGCCAGTGGAGCTGCAAAAGTCAACAGAGATGCTTTAGACTTTGGACTTTTTGCAACCTGGTTAAAGAAAACTTCCAAGTCAGTGTTCCAGCAAAATCAAAGAATTTGTGGATGCAGAGAGATGCCAAAGTTTGGGATATTTTAGTTGAAATTCAACTAAAATTTGGATCGTTTGATCTGCTGTTTCCATAGCATTGTCGATACCCCAGCCAGGTAGCTGATCTGCGGAGGGATTTGATTGAAGGATTAGGGGAATCATTTATGGAGCCATGAACATCACTGTCCTCACTGCAGTGACGGTAGGGCAAATTTGTGTTATGTACAGCATTTGTCACTTAAATGAGATTGCTTCAGTCTTCCCAATTACTTACGTTTTACGGTGAACTATTATTTGTTCTGGTGCTTCTTTACTTGTTTGTGTGTTTTTTGTCCTCCAAAACTGAGATGCTGTGGAGATGTATGTTTGCTTCGTAGAAATGACTTATTTCAGAGTTCTACTGTGTCATTTTGATCACTATTCCCAGGCACACAAATCTGTTTGGGCATTTGTGTTCGTTGTTTTGATGTAATTGTGTAAAATATGCATAGATTATTTTAAAAAATATTTGTATTGAGTTCTAATGCTCAAGAATAACGGTAACCAAAAACTTTGTCTTGCATCCAAATTTTGTATGAAATACTAGATTTATGAGTACAAACTAACAAAGTCTTTTTGGTTGTAGTTTTCTGTATCTGCAGTGATTTAAGCACTCCAGGATTCATGTTTTGATTCTTACCTGTTTTGAAATGTGTCTTAAATCTCTCTATGATAGTTTTGGTGTAGCGACAGTATCTTTAAATGATGTGCTTGCTTGCATTGGCGGGAGGGCGTAGAATGAGATTACTTAGTTTCTGTTAGCGGTGTCCTCTGATAGTAGAAAGAGGTAGATGTTTGAGGAAATTTATTTAATGCTCACATTGCTATAAACAATGTTAAATACTCCAGAATTAACCTTTATTTGTTAGGGCAAATACCTGAGAAATGTTTTAGAATACTGAGTAAGCACTTTTTTTTCCTCTGTCAGATTTTACAGGGGTTCTTGCTTCTGCATGCCCAAACAATGCCTCCCATTTGGATGGGTTAAAAATGGCTGTTACTAGTAATACAGAATCTTGTATATAATTTTATAGCATAATTTCCAAAGGGAGTGAATCACATGTAAATTGTGCTTTGTCTTTCTTTTGATCACCCTCATAACTCTTCTGGTTGCCTGCAGAACACTTTGGTAAGGACAAAGACAAATCCCCAGAAGAGTCCCAGGTCTGCTGTCAGCTCTACTGCACATCTGACGCTGAGGTCAGAGGCCTTAGGAGAGGCACAGGGTTCTTCTCAGAGTTCTTGGTGTTCTCACATGCAAAACCTATATCCATTCAAGCACCAAGTGTTTTAAGACTTGTTGAGATTTGTATTGCATTGGTTTATTTTACTCTTAAGAATAGTTGCCAGACATGAACTTTTGTTTCTTTGTGCAACTGGGATGGAAAAAGGTTTCAGGTTTGGCAGAAAGCAGATGGTCAGAGGTAGGCTTAGCCCAGCTATGTGTAATTTATACCTTCTCCCCCCGAATTTGCTTTAATGTGCTTCAATATATTACTAGAGGAATGTGCTTGAAAGAAAGATCTAAATATAAAATTTTACTTAATAATTCAAATCAAGGTAGTTATCTGCCATAATTTCCAAAATTCACTTTCTAGGTTGATACATTTTCGAAAACATAATCAGATAATCAGATATTTTAATATGTTTACTCTTGGTTATATGTCATGCTGTTGTGATGCCTTTGCCAGGTGTAGAGGGACAAAAGTCCACTTTGTTAGTGGAACTGCATAGCATGTCACTGTCTTTAAGAGTGATTTTGGGAGGTGGGAGGGGTTTAAAATTATTTGAAGTCACTGTTTTCATGTCTGTGCTGAGATCTGCTGAAATCTGTAATACAGGCTTAAAATAGGGTATCAGGTGACAACGGTGATTAAAAACTGGTATTAGAAGGCAATTATAATCTAGAATTTGAAAGTGGAGGCTGATGTGCTGTACGATGCAGAAGGGGCAATGTGGTCTAGTGTTAAGAAGGCGCTACAAAGTTCTGCTAGAGGGTGTTCTTTCAAGCCCTGGTGTTTTGTGTCTTTCTCCTGCCCTAGAAGGGTGCAGAGCCAGATTTGTCAGCTTTGTTGGCTTTCCCTGTGCTGCAGATCTTTTGTGCTACATTCTGCATTATACTAGATATCCCCAGAGGCAGGTTGAACACAGGGAGCAGACAGAAACACTATTCCCGTGTGTTGGGTGTCTCGAAGACGTCAGGTTTTGTAAGGGCACAGGCAGTGCTGCGCAGGTGCTGTGCATATGACTATGAATTTCTCTGACATGCCTAGGTCTTTGTTGCTAATGTGACTGATTCACAGGTAGCAACTTTGATCATAGAAGGTTTATCTGAAAACTGTTCAAAGCAATATGAATTTATTTCTTTGTTTTTTAGGAGATATCACTCAGAAAGGATATGAAAAGAAAAGAGCAAAGCTGTTAGCACGGTACATACCACTAATTCAAGGTAAGAGAGTGCATGTAAGTTACATCTTTTGCTCTGAATCTGTTAAAATATTGAATGGAAAAGTTCTTAATAAAATAGAAATTTTTGAGTGACGTGGCATCTGACTAGTAAAGAAGAATGGCTGTTGCAGAGAAGTGCAGAGCAAGAGACAAGTCTGCATTTTTTTTAACATTTACTGTGAAATCTTAAATAACATTTTTGTCAACAAACTGTCATTTGAGAGCTGCATTCAAAACTAAGATATCTTTAAAAAATTAGCCAAGTTGTTCCTGAAAGCGAGTTGAGCAGTTTTATTAAGTAACAGTGCTCACTAGTTGTCACTCTCTGACTTTATTATTAACTATTACTCCTTAAGCTAATTAGTATCAGACTTTTTTTATCTTCGGTGGCCAAAACCTAAATACACAACTGCTTTTATTTTTTCACTAGGACTGCAGAATCCCTCGTGGTTAAAGCTTTTGTGCTGTCACTTACCTTTTGGCTTATATAATAATCCAAAGCCAGTTCTTACATAGCTTAGCTCAAGTTGTTCTAGTTGAGATAAGGGAAAATGAGAAGACAGCCAAGTGGAACTGATAAGGAGACGCTGCAGATAGGTGAAAGAAAAAGAGTAGCAGGTATTGATTTTACGATGTCAGTGTTATGTTTCAGACCAGAGGACCAAGCAATTAATGCTGTGATTTTGTTCCTGATTTGCTTCTGGTATTTACAGAAATTACTGATTTGAAGGAAGAATGGATGTCTCCAGGCAGTTTTCTGCAAATGTTCTCATTAGCTTTTGACCTGCTGATGCAGCGACACACATTCTTCTTTGTGGCAGGATAGACAAAAATTTTATGCTCATGAGTTCTGCTGACTGCTGAGCTGTGGTGATTTAGGAAAAGGGTTATGGTGTCTACTTGGCATTGAAAAGTTGGAATGTGGTCTGGTCTTTTGCTTTGTGATGGTGGGTGGTTTTTTTTCCCGAAGAACATCTGTAACTTTTTCTTCAGCAAATTTATAATGTTCTATAGACCATAGAATCTACCTAACTCCTAGAAAATGGCTTATTGCTTCACTAGTAGCAGTTTGTCTTTTTTAGCTAACTATTGCAGTCAGCAGCAAGCTCTAGCTTCACTTGCCCCAGCATCTCCTACTTACACCATTTTTCTCTAGGGAACTGACTCACTTTTCTGTTCAAAGTACCCTGTCTTCCAGCTCAACATAGTTAAAGATTTTGAGACCAGGCTAAGTATGGGTTTTGGCTGAGTTACAAGAAATTCTCTAAGAGTTAACTCTGTCTACTACAAAGTCATTTCTTTGGTATTCAGCATGTTAGTTCCCTTTTTCTGCATGAATACTGCTGACCCCATGTCTTGTAATTCTTAGCATCTTAGACGCAACATTGATTCCTGTGCTGAGTTTCCAGATGTGTTAGACTGATTAAATTCAGTTTGGTGCTCTAGAAGCCTTCTGCAATACTTGTTGAAACAAATATCTGTTTCATTTCTGAGAGTGGTTTGTAAAACCCTATTTAGGTAACCTGCTCTTTCAGGAACTAACTTGGCTGAAGGGGTCTGTAGAACTACAGAATTACTTGTTAGACAGCTTTGGAAGAAAAAGTAAAATTTGTAGGAAAAAATTTTTTAGAATTGCTTTCATTGAAGCTTTTCTTTGAAACTCAGTTCAGGAGTGTTTTGTTCAGGAGAAGTGATTTCAGGTAATCTAACTCATATAAACCTTAGCATCTTGGACACTAATTGCAAGGAAGCAAGTCCTAAGGAGATGGTGGTGCAACTCAGTGGTCTCCTAGTTTGTCTGTGATCTGATGTCAGACTCAGCTAAGAATCATATATTCCTTTAGACGTCTGTCTGCTTAAAAATTTATCCTTGTTCAGGCAGGTTTTCCCTAATCATCCTTAGAAGTAGTTTAAAATTATCATAGGATTTGTCCTGTTTGCTTGGTAATGCATCCTTGTCTAGCTTCTCATTAAGATGCTCTGAATCCAGCTTTAATATGCTAAAAAGAGACTGAGTGGGCTGTTTGCCCCTGAGCAGTCTGGTACTCTGGCAAAAAGACAGAGTTTCCTTAAAACCCTAAGCTAACTAATTCCAGTTTTTTGACATATGTTCCATTAACCCAGTTCTAGAATTGTGTTAATTGACATAGTTTCAGAATGGCTCAGATTAATGTGTGGGAGTCCCAGTGGCTTTCAGTTTACCTTATTTTTTTTACTGTTAACAATTTGATCACAGGAATTTTTTTGTGAGCCCTTTGCTCAGTAGCATTCCTGATAAGAAGTTTCACAGCATCTGTTGAGTTTTTGCAGATAGCTAGATGCCAGCATTTTAGATTCCAAAATTCTCAATCTGAGGCAAATAAATGTTTCTAAAGCTGATTTAGTCATAATTTCTTTTCCAAGTATATTCATTATTGTCTTTCCTGTTGGTTTATGTAGCAAAAACTGATGATGAGTTATTTTATCTCATGTTCTTCCCTACTACTTTGCATTTCGCAAAGCTTGATGTCTTCCTCATAGTGCTTCAATACTTGGCTCTGCTTGTGTTGTTATGAAACTGTAGCCAATAGTACACTTCTGCTGAATTGTAAGGCTTCCTAAATACGTAGGGTGGACAGTGAAAACACTGAATAAGAAATAGAATTCCTGGTGAGAGGCAGGCAAGTAGAAAAAGGTGTAATGGGAAAATGGTTTGAAATTAAGGGTTTTGGTTGCTGTACGTTTATAAAATATGAAATGTTTGTGGAGAACTTGAGATAGTGCTGTGTGTTGATGTGGCAGTTGTATGGAAGGAAAGAGTGATGGCGTGTATTTGGAACCAACTGTGGAGAGAGGAGGCTTAAACTGAAACGAAAAAGTAACCGTTCTGCAAATCTGTCGCTGTTCTCTAACTTAAGAGTGGAATGTGGACAGGGTTTTTTGTAATTTTGGGGTTTTTCCATCTTGTGAGAAATTTGGGATACTTATCTGTAATATTGGTGCTCAGACTTACATGGATAAGTTGATGGGGTCTTCTAACAAATACTTCTGATTCAACAAGTTTTACTATCTGTGTGTCTAAAAGCATATTCATACATTTGCAAGATTAATGGTTGGACTCGATGATCTTGAAGGTCTTTTCCAACCTAAGCAATTCTGTGATTCCTAGACGAGTTCTAGAAGTTTAACTTTTCATGTTATGTCTCATCAGCTGCCATATAAAAACTTACCTTTCAAAACCATGCAAAATGTGTTGGATTAAGTTTCAGCTGCTCTGTGTAGTTGAATCAGTGGGGAGCCAAATATACAGAGTTAAATAACCTCACAGAGTTGGCTGCTGGATAGAACAACACAGAATTGGCTGCAAAATATATTTTCAATTAACAGAAAAATTAAGTAGAACATGTTAGTGTCCCTGAGCTGTGTTCCTCTGGGTTCTGTTTTATGTTCTAAATTCTAAACCTGCAGTTATGAACAGTTAGCAGAAATGTTAGATTTCACTTAGGAACCATAAAAGGTAAAAACAAGTGTTGAGTCTTAACAGTCAGTAATTAGCTTCCTTAGTCAATCTCTGCACCCAAATTTCCAATAAAGCTGTGGAAATAATAAATTATATCTGTAGGCAATCTGGTGTGCTGCTGGATGAAGCTTCTTAGTGATGGATAACATGAAACAGGTGACAGAAACCTATTTTGAATGTGACTAGAGCATGAGTGTAAAGAGATTCAGAAACAGCATGATAAAATGAATAGTTTGCAATAAAATTTGGTAACTTGCATCCTCAAGTGTACTGTCCTGATAAACTGGCAAATCCTGTACTTTGTTAGCATTTTTTAACTTACAGACAACTTTCCTTGTAATTTTTCTGTTGAATTTCTGGAAACTTTTGACAGGTAGGATAACAACTCCAAAAGCCTCATTATAAGCGATCTTGGTGCTATGTTGGGGAGAGCAAGTAACTTCTGTCTGTGAGGTTACCTTTGCCATTGGAGCATTAAAGAATCCATGTTGGGAAGCAAAATGTCATGAGCTGGTTGTTGATTGTGGAACATAAAACAAGCTGTCACATGACTGTCCCAGCTAAATGGAGAGATTTGGCTGCAACTCAGGAAGAAAAGGAGAGTTGATAACCTCTGGAAGAAGAGGCCTCTTCCTAGCCAAGTCACCCCCAGGGTCATCAGAGATTGAATGTCGTGGAGAAAGAAAGCTGTGCATGCGCTTTCTTTTCCCTGTTTGTACCATTCATGAGAACAAAAAACAAATTTCAGGGCTATTCTTTGAGAAACTCCAAGAGAGATCTTGCTGTGGTAGCTGGAACCAGCTTGGCGTAGCTATGCTGGGAAAAGAAAACTTCAGACATTCTTTCCTGGGCATGATAACGGGTTTTAAAAACACTTACATGTACTTCAAATGTGCTTAAGTAGTTGGAAGCAAATGTGTTTACGTAACTTTGAAGTCATTTGTCAGAAGAACCTGATAGAGTCAAGAACACTTCCAACCCAAAGCAGAAGTAGCAAGATGAAATCAAACATGAAAATTGTGTTGGTTGATTTCCATCTAATCCTGATGTGACAAAAGAGATCTCTGGACTTGCAGGTGATTGCTTCAACTTGAGGCTGTGGTTCTGCGGTCAGCAGTGGATCTGCACTGAATCATTCAGTGATAGAGATGTGTTCTGCACCTTCCTCTACATGGTAGTAATTAGCCACAGCACACAAGAGCCTATCCCTGTTTTCTTTCTAATGCCAGTTTTCTTTTGGTAGATACTAGAAAGAAATTTGGTGCAAAAAGAAACAATTGATGCCGAATTAAAATTTGGTGTTTCACCGCTGCTACCTCTGATAATCTCTTCAGCTATTAGGTTTTACATTCAATTTCCAAATGTCTGTCTTTATCTTGGGAAAATGTCACTGGTAGATAGGTTTAATTCACACAACATAAAGTCCCCCTAACACCAAAACACACAGCGATTAATGACATGTTCTTACATAACTGAGCTGAGCTGTTACCTCCTTCCCCTCGGGGGAAGAAGCCTCCAGAAGCTCTTTTCGATGTGGAAAAGTGGTGTCCATGGTTCAGTCTAGCTTTGTGTTCCTCAGAACCAGTGGTTCCTTTAAGGATATGTTCCTTGCTCCAGAACCTCCAAGCCAGTCCCCTGCTTCAGGGGATTGTTTTCCACAAGCTGCAGATGGATCTCTCTCTCTGTTTCACCATGGACTTGCAGACAAACTTCTCCACTGATTTAAGAGATTCAAGATTCCCACTCTGTCCTCCATTAGCACACTCATAATGCGAAAGAGGTCTGTTAGTGGCATTCCAGTCCACTGTCGTGTGCTTGATCTCTGAACAAACTCCTCCACCAACAGGGAACTGCGAAACAGCTTGTTTGTCAACTGTATTTACTAGTCCAGAGTAAGGGTAGTTTTAAGAACACTTACTGAAGTGAAACCTTGCATAAAGTGGCCTGCAAAACTCAAGGTGCTTAGGTCAAGCTCCTTCTATTGCTGTCAAAAATGACGCAAACGGACGTAAAATGTGTTACCACGTGGAGCTTTGGAATCTCTTGTTGAGTTCTAACATCAGTTTGCTGTCCTAGAGATTTTCTGTGCTGGATTACATTTAGAGATTGAATGACTCCTGGGTACTTTTTCATAGACTGATAAAGTAGCTAGTGGGAATAAAAAAGTTCTCCAGTTGGTTGCCATTATTGGTTTTAATATTCAGGATTTAAAAAGTCCCCAAAATCTAAAAAACACCAAACAAAACTCTTGTAAGACATAGTGGCTGTTTTGTTGAGTTAGAAGTGATGGTAAATGTTACGTTTGAGAAATATCAAGTAAGGGAGCATATAGCTTCATTTTAATACAGTAGTGGTTCACTGGAATCAGTGTGGCCAACATTTTATAGTATTTTAATCTGGAACAAATTAAGACATGAGGAAACATCTCTCTCTTCTATTACTAATGCTGTCTTAATTATTTTTAATCTGAAATATAAGATGAAATAGTCTTAAAGGAAACTTTCTAATTAAAACACATAGTTCTTGAGTTTTTGTTTAAATTAAAGATGAGTGATTTCAACCTGTACTTTCATAGTTTTTGAAGATCTTTGAGGCCTGAAACAAAAATGCTGTTTAGCTGGTGCCCTTTACTCACTTGTTTGTTCCCAAGAGCTGATATTTTCTCTCATCAATGTGAGAGTTTTATAAAGCTGGTTGAAAGAAACGTGTATCAGCCCTGTCTCAGACTTAACAGAGTTGGAAAATGAAAGAGCAGCAGTAGGCTGCAGATGAGGAGACCACATCTGTATTAGGCAGATGTCCACATCTGTATTAGGCAGGAGAGAAATATTTGGAAGGATGAAAGGACTCGATGATCTCTTGGGTCCCTTCCAACCCCTAACATCCTATGATCCTATGATTTATTAAGGAGCTGGTAGGTGAAGGTTAGGGCTCACTTCCCTCCACGCAGGGCACACCAAAGGGTTCCAGCAGTGCCCAGAGCTGGGCTCTTCCATCGACAGGCCAGGCAGAACTCAAGGCAAGGACAGACTGAGGGGTGACCTCGTTAATGTCTATAAATATTTGCAGGGTGGGTGTCAGGAGGATGGAGCCAGGCTCTGCTCAGCGTCATCTAGTGATGGGATGAGAGGCAGTGGGTGTCAGCTGTAACATAAGAGGTTCCACATCAGTATGAGAAGGAACTTCTTCACAGTGAGGGTGACAGAGCACTGGAAGAGGCTGCCCAGGGTGGTTGTGGAGTCTCCTTCACTGGAGATGCTTAAGACCTGCCTGCATGTGTTCCTGTGTGACTTGGTCTGGGTGATCCTGCTGTGTCAGGAAGATTGGACTGGATGATCTTTTGAGGTCCCTTCCAATCGCTAATGATTCTCTGATTAGTTGTAGTACTGCTTGCCAACCATATAATAAAAGGAGATTTTGCCGTTGGGTTTTGTAGGTACAGAAATGTTCTACTAGCTGCTGTGCCTTGACAAAGAGGCACGGAACTTCTGTGATAAAGGAATTACATATGAAATCAACAGGCTTTTTTGTCTTGTCTAATTTTCCCCAACTCTTACTGGTTCTAATAAAAGCTACTCTCTCTCTGCATGAACCACGATATGGCTTGGTTTACAATTTCCTCTGCTTCAGATTTATCACTTGTGGCTTTTCTTTATTTGGGTCATTAACCCAGAAATCCTAAAATGCTTGTGAAGTGTCACTCCCTTTTTTTAACGTTCTTTAAAGTACATGTACTGACTTTGTATTGAAGGTGCAGTCAAAAGGAAAGGGGTTTTATTCTTCAATGCAAGCAGGGTTATGTAAGCTGGATGGCTGCCCCAAAGACTTGTATTGCAAAACTCCTCAAGAAGGGCGTGGTAACGGCAAATATGGATTAGCTGGTTTAACTGCTATGAAATTTGACAAAGGGTGTGTTGTTAACACACCTCCAGATAGGAATACTGGTCGACTTCTGTAGCTCATTTAGTGTTCCCCTTTGCTTAAACATTTCCTCTTGTCCTTTCTGTCACTTGTTTCTTGGGAGAAGAGTCCTACCCCCATCTCACTGTAACCTCCTTTCAGGTAGTTTTAGAAAGTGAGATCTCCCCTGAGCCTCCTTTTTGTGGGGCTAAACACCCTCAGTTCCCTCAGCTGTTACTCACAGCATTTCTGCTCTAGACCCTTCAACAGCTTTGATGCCTTTCTCTGGGCACTCTCCGGCATCTCAGTGTCATTCTTGTAGTGAGGGGCCCAAACCTGAATCCAGGATTTGAGGTGCAGCCTCACTACCGCTCACAGGCGGCCACGGGCAGATGATCAAGTAACATATTAAACTCAAATTTAATACAACAGAAAACATTGTGATAAATAGTTTTTAGAATTATGATAAGGTTAAAAGCTGCATTGCAGTGATTTCAGAGTTTTATCTAGAAATAATGTATTTTCTAGAAATAAAGTGGACTTGAAGGAAGAATTCCTTTGTTTGGGTTTCCTTGAGTGTATTTTGTCAGTGACAGCCCTTCACCCTCACTTGTGCCTATAAACTGTTGCTACTGCTCTTTCATAGGTAATTCTCTTTTTTGGTAGGCAATGCCTTGTGCTTTTCTCAAACAAAAATTTAAGACCCCTATTCCTGTTGGGAACCCAAAATCCTTCATCCTTGACAGCTTGCTTGCTTCTTTCCCAGTTAGTGTGCTTAGATAGCTGAGCCAGCAGAGAAGAGGTCTAGTATGACCAAACATACCAGACTGATGTGGCCAGCATCATCTGAAAGTTGTGATACCCAGGCAAAGAGTGTTTTGAGAGGGATCTTCTAAGGTTCAGGGACTGAATTGTCCCACTGCTGTTGGTGTGAGCTGGATGCTCTGCAGACACCCATCTCCTGATTACTGTTCCTTATTCGCTGTGTTGCTTTTTCTGAGACTCAGCCATAGAGGCTATTCACATATGACTTCTGCTTTTATCAGACCTGTGTTGCATTAATTTGGGTTTTGACTAACAGGCAGAATCTACTACATTAGGACAAGTGGCCTGTTGGTGAAGCATCACCTGAACTGCTGCTTAGACTGTTATTTTGAGAAATGAAAGTTCTAACTAATGACACATGGATGGTCCTAATTTTGTTGTTGATGTTTTTATTTGGACAATTTACTTTCCTGGGTAGTATTTGGATTCACTGAACTTTTAACAAGCATCTTCTGTTTCTGTGGGTTTTTTGGGGTTGATTTATTTATTTTTTTTGCTTCTTTAAGGGCTTTGGTACTTTGCAATAACAATGGCTTCATTTACTCCAAGTACAAACTTAGGAGCTGAAGTTTATTTCCCTGACTGGAGGGTATTGTCATAGAACAGCAGTAGTATGTTCTGGGATGTAGTGTAGCAGCAAAGAATGATGAAACTGAGCCTGAGTGTGGACTTGATGCTTAATAACAGATCAAAAAGTAAAGAAATGCCCTCACATTCTAATCTCTTGAGGAATAATTTCCATTTAGTCGTCTGTCTTAAGTTTTTATTAAAAGGTGTAGAACTCGCTCTGTTTCATCTGATACTTCAGCATCTCAGGTAACTTCTGTGAAAAGATTTTGGTTTTTTTCCTTGGCAGTTCATTGGGAACTATCTAAAGTTCTAATAGCAAAGGAGAGGCTGTTTCCAGCATGCCTGTCCCTACTGCTTGCATACATTCATAACTGGCTGAAAAACCTGCCAGGAAAGACCCTACCTAGTCATGTAGATTGCCTATTGCTAACTAGAAAACTCTTGAAGCTGCTTCTCCTTCAGAGCAGGCAAAAGCATATAAGAAATAAGCAGGCAGGTTTGAGGGAGATGGATTGAAGAGCCTATGGATGGAGGGACTGTAAAGGAAGGAGCATACCGCAAGTGGAATGGCTGGCCATGGAGACAACAGAAGAGGTTAGAACGGAGGGAGAGAGGGATGGATGGGCTGTCATACTGCTTTATCTTTCTTTTAGTGCTTTGAACCCAGTTGTCTTTTATTCCTTTATTTCTAGAAACAGTTCAACAGCTGCACAAAGGTTTAATTAATAGTGTATGAAGAGCCTTAAGTTTCCTCTTTGGCTGCTGTCTTTACCTCTCTTATTCTGCAAAACTCTCCAGCATGATGTGTCATCCTCTGCAGACTGTAGATGTTTGGAGACGTGATGCAGAACTGGGTGGCCATCCCAGTGAAGTCAAGAGGAGGGAGTTGTTGCTGTGCTACGTGAACTCCTTTGGTTTTACTTCAAAATTTAACTTTAAAACTTAGAATACATTTGAAAGCTTCTGTTAGTAAGTTGTTACAACTTGTGTAAATTAACCTAGTTTACAACTGAAGTGATTTTGTCTGAATTTCTATTTTGAGAGATGACTTTCATGATCAGTCTTTGCAAAGGTAATTAGTTTTAAATGTCTAATGGCTTTTTCAAATAACAGTTTGCTGAGATTCTGGCAAAAGTCTTCAAAAACTTCTAAGTTTGATGTTAAGAGACAACATCTTAAGTAGCTGAGATGAAAGAGGTAATAGGGCAGCTACTCTGCAGTGAATTGACCAGGAGAGTCCTCTAGCAGTAAAATTTGGGCTTTTGCTAAGAATATAAAATTTTTATCTCTGCCTGTCTGAGGCAAAATGTGTTTAAGCATCTTCCCCAGCCACAGTAGCCAAGTATCATCTTTGTACTGTCAACTGTTCAGTGCTCTTATAGTAAATACTTTTCACTTGTATGAATGACAGTTGCTAAAAATGTCATTGCTGGCCTTGATCCTCCAGTAATATTGGATGTAGTAATAGAGTTATCTGTAAAATCTTCAGCTTCATCCTCTAGAAGCAAATTGATCCATTAATTGCATCAAACGGCTTAAGATGACTTTTCATTCTTGCTAACTTTGAATGTGTTAAAGTAGTACAAAGTGCAGTGTTGGCATCTTTAGCAAATCCATCATAAATGTTGGGTTGTGTTTTTTTTAAAAGATCTTTAGCTTGGAGAAGTGGAGACTGAGGGGTAACCTCATTGATGCTGATAAATATGTGAAGGGTGGGTGTCAGGAGGATGGAGCCAGGATTTTCTCAATGTTACTAGTGATAGGACAAGGGGCAGTGGGTATAAGCTGGAACATAAGAGTTTCCATATAAATATGAGAAGGAACTTCTTCCCAGTGAGTGTGACAGAGCACTGGAAGGGGCTGCCCAGGGGAGTTGTGGAGTCTCCTTCACAGGAGGGGAGTTGTGGAGTCTCCTTCACAGGAGGCGTTTAAAACCCGCCTGGATGTGTTTCTGTGTGACTTGGTCTAGGTGATCTGCTGTGGCAGGGGGATTGGACTAGATGATCTTTCAAGGTCCTTTCAAATCCCTAATGTTCTGTGGTTCAATGGTTCAGCTGGAATGGGAAGAGTTAGCCTACTTATCCAGCTGCCTTTGCTTGAAGGATAAGGTAGTGATTTGCATAGTGCCAGAATGAATTGACAAGTTCACCAAGCTTGTAGAACAGGATTTTTCTGGCATGTAATTGCATAACATCAGAGTTAGATGCAGTATCTTACTGTTTTTACCAAAAAGTAGTGCTTTTTGGACTCATCTATGGTTGTTTTGCACTATGATGTGAAACCACCTTCTTCAAGAAAGTGAAAAGGGAGACTTAACCTGAAGAAATGCAGTTGTGCTTTCCAACAGTGCCTCATCCTAATTTAAAGAGAACTTCTGAGGTTCATTGATACATATTTCACCACAGTACAGCTGCTGTAATTGATTCACGAGTTCTGATTTTGATGCTGGTAAATTTTCATGCACTCTTTTGCTTTTGGTTGTGATCCCTTCTTTTACCATCTTTGGTGCAGCAGATCTTGGATGCCAGAAAAGGTTTACTGTCGCGAGTTGATAAATCTATGATAGGCTTATACAAAAAAGTTTGTACAACTGCACTGTAATCTTACATTCTTATATTGTGCTGCCATTCAGCAGGACCTGGACAGGGAGAAATGTAATGAGATATAACAAGTGCAAGTATAGAACCTTGCATTTCAGTAAGAACAACCCCAGACTGGATGTGTTCTTGTAGGACTTGGTGTAGGTGATCCTGCTCTGGCAGGTGGATTGGACTAGATGCTCTTTCGAGGTCTCTTCCAATCTCTGATGTTCTGTAATTCTGTGATCTCTAGTATACTTGGTGTGTAGGGGCTGTTGCGCTTCTAAAGGTGATCCTTTACTGATCTTAAACTAGTATAAACAGAATCTCAGAATCACTGAGGCTGGAAATGACCTTTGAGGTCCAGCCTATGTCCTAACATCACCACAACCTAAACCACGGCGGTAAGTGTCATCACATCCTGGCTTTTCTTAAATGTCTTCAGGAGTGCTGACTCCACCACTGCCCTGGGCAGTCCATTCCAATGTCTAATCACCCTTTGTATGAGGAAGTGCTTCATAATATCCAACCTAAATCTCCCTGGCACAGCTTCAGGATATACCCTTTTGTTCTATCACTAGTTGCCTGGAAGAAGAGCCTGACCCCTACCTGTTTACAACTTCCCTTCAGGTAGTTGTTGAGAGTGATAAGGTCCTACTGAGTCTCCTCCAGACTAAACTCCAGCTCCCTCAGCCTCTCTTCATCAGACTTTCTAGTCCCTTCACCAGCCTTGTTGCTCTTCTTTGGAGCCTCTTCAATATCTTTCTTGAGGTGAGGGGCACAGAACTGCCCCCAGTACTCGAGCTGAGGCCTCACCAGTACTGAGTACAGGGGGAGAATTACATCCCTAGTCCTGCTGGCCACACTATTCCTCATACAAGCCAGGATGCAATTGCCCTCTGCGCCATGTGGGTACACCGCTGCCTCATGTTCAACCAGTTGTCGACCAGTACTCCCAGGTCCCTCTCTACTGGGCCTCACTCCAGCCATTCTTCTCCCAGTCTGTAGCTCCAGAGGGTTGTTGTGGCCAAAGTGTAGGACCCCGCACTTGGCCTTGGCCTCATCCCTTTGGCATCAGCCCATTGACCCAGCGTTCTTCCTGTCTAGCAGTAAGCCTGGAGAAGATTGGTTCCCTTTCTTGCCTCTGCATAGCTCTGGCACACAGAACACCTTCTGACAAGTAATTATAAACTTCTACAAGGAGCAAAGGAGTTTCTGTTACTCAGAAGTCTGCGATGTTTATCACCTCAAGCTAGGTTCTAGCTTAAATAATTTAAAATGAAGTAGGAAGATACATTTTTAGAGGTTTTTAAAGGTACAGACTTAGAATGCCACTTGAGTAGGCATCAAGGGTGGTAAAAGAATGTAGATGTGGGAAGCATGTTTTATTTTTGAACCTGAATTTGTACTGAAATAAAACTATGTTTCAGGTGTGGATCCATCCCTGCAAGCAGAGAACAGAGTCCCAGGCTCTTCACAAGCTACTACTGCTGTATCTAAACAGCAGAAATCGCGTTCTACAAACTCGAGGGATGAGCGCTTCCGATCTGGTAAGGAAGTGTGGCTGAAACATTAGGTATCTGGAAGTGCTCAGAAAGAAAGGAAGAGCTAATGAAGTAGCTTTTTGTATTTCTGTACGCAAATGGTTTTGTTTGTATCAATGGAATGGAGCATTGTAGGAGGGAAAGAAACTCTTGATATACCTTCCTGTGTTTTCTTACTCTGAATTTTGCACGATGATTAACAATTTTCTCATGTTTGTTGATTTGTTTTCCGGTCTCTGTAGCAGTTATTTAAATACATAAAAGCCTACAATGTGTGGGTCGCTTTTTTTTCTTTGTCTGTTGGGCTGTTGTGTTGAAGGAAGGTTATAGGATTATCATAATTCTGTTGCTCACTTTCCAGTGTTTCCTGGTTTAAAGCAAGTTCACAAAAAAGGGAAATGTCACAATGGACATTCTACTAAATTTTAAATGGACACCACTGTGAGAAACCTGTTTTGGAAATGTCTGTGAAAATATATCCCACTCACATCCTGTGTCCATTGTTACTTTTCGTGTGGCCGAAGTACACTGTTTCCCTGTGAAATTCCTTGTCACAATAGTGAGAAAAGGCAGGTGTCAGGAAGTCTTTCTCTCCTAAATACCTCCTGACTTTTAACTGGAAAATTTCCAGGCTAATTATTTGTCTTGGGTTTGGAGATGAGAAGTGTAAGTGATGACATGCACTGCACATCCTTAAGAAGTTGTTGGTCTTGTGTCACTTCACAACTGCTTGGCCATAGTGATTGTTGCACCATACTCACATTGCTGGCATTTAGAATCATAGAGTCATTAGAGAAGGGACCCTAAAAGGTCATCCAGTCCAATCCCCCTGCCACAGCAGGATCACCTAGACCAAATCATACAGTCAGGGGTTAGAAGGGACCACAGGATCATCCAGTTCCAACCCCCTACCATGAGCAGGGACACCGCACCCTAGACCAGGCTGGCCAGAGCCTCATCCAGCCTGGCCTTAAACACCTCCAAGGACGGGACCTCCACCACCTGCCTGAGCAACCCATTGCAGGCTCTCACCACTCTCACGGTCAAGAACTTCCTCCTCACCTTGCTCCAGAAATGGAGCTAATGTGCCTATGTGGGTTCCTTATGAATAAGTACAGGATAAATGAGACTTGTTAAATGTTCTGAGGATGTAGATGGACTCCTGGAAAAGATGCATGTGTTCAGCTACACACAGAGACACTTCTGGAAGTCAGGGCAATTACACAGTATTAAAATTAGCGACATGATGTATTTAAGAGTATGTGCAAATTTGTAATTGAAATAGATTTTTGCATTTGAGGTGTATCATTAATGTGAGTTTACTGTTGAATGCATACCAGAAAAAAGCAGATACAGTGGTTGAATTACAGACAGGATTTCTAAGTTACTTTGTGACCAGATAGATTCCAGATAATTACAAGCAGAGTCATGAGCCTGATAGAAACAAATGTATTTCAAGTAGCTTATGACGTTGTTAAACTAACAGAAAGTCTCCAGAAAGAGCACAGCTGCAACAGAGAACACTTGAGAGCCATTAGCTCAGAGAGCAAGGAGGGTCTAGAGTTAGAATGCGGTGTACATAGCAAAGTCTCCTGTCTCAAAGCTTCATATAGTCTATTTCATTTGCTTTGAGAATGCTTTAAAAAACAAACAAATAAGTGAACAATGCAGCTGTGTCATTGGTACTGTTACAGCATAGTGCTCGTTAGTCTTACAGTGCAAGAAGTGGCCACATGTGATGAAGTGGCAAGCCACTTACTGTAGAAGTGGCCACATGTGATGAAGTGCAGCCAGCATACTTGCTTACAGATAGATGTGGCTTTTACATGTTAGTCGTCTGACTATCCCTTCTGATTATTAGTGCTTGCTCTTTTCCTAGAGTTAATATTTCTGTGGCCTTGCAGATCCTAAAGTTCTGTAAATGGAATTTGTGTTCTTCTCATACATATTAAAACATCTCTAGGAAAAGGTTGTAATAAATTAAAGGGAATAAAGGGAATAAAGAACATGTAGTTGTATTTCCTGCTTGTGATATATGACAAGGCTTAGTTTAATACCACTCAGGTGGTACTAAAACCAAACTGCAGTTGTTTTGCCTGGCTTCATCTAAGGTGCACTTAGATCTGTGCAAGGTAATGTAGATGCAGGTTTCAGAAACTGATCTGTTTTCCCCTTTTCCCTCTATAATTATTAGAAAAAACAATCTGTCAGATGTATCACATTCATGGTTCCTTTCTTTATATCAGCTTGGAGGCAGTGAGGCACTGGAACAGGTTGGCCATCCCAGGGGGGTCACGGATGCTCTGTCCTTAGAAGTGTTCAACACCAGTCGAGACTGGGCTTTGGGCAGCCTGGTACAGAGAGAGGTGTCCCCGACGATAACAAGGAGGTTAATGTCTTTGAAGGTCCCTTCCAACCTAAACCACTCTGAGAGTCTGTGAAAGAAAAATGCAATGTCTGTTGCTTGTGTGTTGACTCTTTGAAAGGATCACTACTGTGTTTCTAGTAGGTATTCAATTACCTCTGCTCTGTGAGATTTCTGTGTATGTAGAGCATGAATAGAAATGTTGATGCCTCAGAAAATGCCTGTTACTGTGCAGTAACTTCATTGTGTTTCTCCCAAGTCAGAGTTTTGCTTCACACAGTAGTCACAATTAGGTGCTGAGAGCACTTTCTACCTAAAGGAAAGATCTCCACCAGCAGCAGCCCCAATTGTTTTTACATTTTAAAATTTCCCGGTGTATTAACACACTTTATCTACTGTGAAGGATTAACAGCTTTAGGCTATAGTCCTGGCTACTGTTGCTTTTGTATCTATGCCTTATTTATCTGCAGGCTTGCAGAGAAGGTGTGGGGCAGGGATGTTGTTTCTTCTGTCTTTATTTCCTTCCAGCCTTTATTTATCTCTTGACTTTTTGCATCTCATCTGTTACGACCTTTTCAAGATGAGCTGATGAAGCAGAATGTAACTTTTTTCTAGAACACAATCCCTTTCTAGAGCAATTAGTTGTTTTAGAAACATCAGCATAAATTGCTTGAACTAAGCAAATTAAACAATTTTGCCTTTTTATGCGATGAGTCTGCCATGTGATAACTGTAAGCACTTTTTTTGAATAGTTCTTCAGAGTTGTTGCTCATTTACTTTAACTGTAATTCTTTTGTGTGCAAGCATTAAATCTTGCCAAAATATTTCTAAGAGTGAATACCAGCAATAAATACTGTGTTTATACTGATTTGTAGTATGCCCAGTAGCCTATACTGATTACCTAAGAGTTTCCAGATAATGTTCCAGTACTGTAACTAGATTTTAGGACTGAGCACTGTGATAAAGTGAGAAATGCAGAGACTTCACCAGGTCCTATCTGTATTGAGTACTAAGACTCTGCTACCCTTAATTTGGAGGACACTTTGTGATGAGTGTGTTGCACAAGTTGCTGCTGGTGCATGGTTTCTGGAGGAGGAACTGTACCTTCTCCAGGAGGAGAGTGTAAAACCCACCTGGATATATTCCTGTGCGACTTGGTCTAGGTGATCCTGCTCTGGTAGGGGGATTGGACTACATGATCTTTCGAGGTCCCTTCCAGTCCCCGATGTTCTGTAAATCTCCTATGTTCAGTCTCAGTGCTGCCTGGTTTTGGGTTAGAACACAAGTGAGGTAGCTGGTAAGCCTTTACAGTTTCTGAAAAATGCTTTCCCACCAGTTGGACTTCTTCTTTCCACTCTTGTGGTTTTTTTCTGGTTACTATTCTTCAGCCTGTTCGATATACATTCTGTTCTCCCAGCTTGCTTGGAACATGACACAGAGATGCATTTGTGGAGCTACTCCAAATGAGGAACAAACCTGCTCACCATGCAGGGAGTGATACCTGTACAGCAGGGTGCAATGTGCAGCAGCTCTCTTTCATTTAATGTAATGAAGCTTGATGCCACCCCAATCCTATGTATTCTACCAGCATCCCTGCAGATTTAAAAAAAGATACCTATTTTTTTTCCTTTTTACTGGCAATCCTTGTCACAGAGATTCAACAACACAGGATGCTGGTTTGCAGCAGCCATTTGTAGAGGCAGTGATGGTTCATGTAGCTGCAGGTATTTGTAAATGTGTGAGCAAAAGGGAAGCTGATCAAACTGAATGTTTTTCTTCAAACATTTTTTCCTTCAATCAGCTGTAGAAATTCTTCCTCCTGTGCCTAAGGCAGGAACAAGAATCTGAGGCTGGGTAAGCAAGCAGAGGCTATGAACAGGAAAGAAAAATGCTCTTCTAATAGCTGGAGGGTTTAAGAGCGTAAGAGTTTAGGGGATTTATAGTCCACAAACTATTAGTTTTCCTCCCCCATGTAGAAGGAAAGAAAACGAGAATAGGGACATAAAATGGGAAGAGAATATTGTGATTTACTGCAACGCAGAAAGGAAAGCATATTTTGAATGAATAATGAAAGAGTGATGGTTCTTGCAGCTTAGTAAAGTGTAGAAATGTAGAACTATTTCTTCAAGACTTTTTTCCTGATTTTGGATGGCAGCATGGCTTTTTTCTCACTTTGCTATGCGTAACCTTCGTGTTAAGAAGAATTTCTGTTAATCTCTGTGTTTGTTCACTGTTGAACATTCATGTTTGCTGTTCTCAAAAATGCAGTGTGATGCAGATCACATTTGATCTGATTTTAGTGACTGTTCAGAGTTCTGAACAAAACTGAATTCTACACTTCTTACATGCTAAGTCAGTTTCTCAGTAAATGTTTAATGTTTTAGTAGTAGACAATACTAGAGAGCTTCTTTTTGCACTTCCAATTAAAGTTTATAGTAATTTATGAAATCTGACACTCCAGATGATGCTGTTCTTTAAATTATTTCTCTTGCTCTCGGGTTTTTTGGTGAGGTCTGATTCATCATGTACGTAAAATAGAAAAGCTCTTAAAGGAAATGTGGAATCGGAACAAAGCGTTCCGGGGAAGTGGCACCCATTGCTTCACTTATTTGGCTGAGGAAAAGATGGTCCTACTGGGTTTGTTATTCAAGGCCAAGATATTTTTAAGAAATTCCAAGCTGGAAATAGATTTTAATGAGTACAGAAGGAACTGATGGATTAAATAGGTGTTTTAAAACTAAAATGTGAATCAGAACAAAAATTTATCTCAGCTACCTTCTGGTTGCATTTCTGTCATTCAGTTTAGTATTTTTCAAGTTTCAAGATGTGGTAACGTTAGGAGCACTAGAGGAGGAGATGCTTCTGATTTTGCCTTCTGGAAATGGAAGAAAAAGTAGTTTCTATGCTTGCCACCACCAATCTGTGTAATGTTGTGACCTGTCCCATTCCACTTGGTTATGATGCCTCAACACACCCGTGCCTCAAGCTAGTCCTTTCTGTTCCCTAAATGCACAGCTAGCTAAGAATGCCTGCGGTTTTTTTATCTACAGTGTTATTTGATGGATTTGTATGTAGACTATTACAAATAACTGTGTGTTAATCTTCTGTTTTGGAAGACCTTTTCTGGGAGGGAAAGTGTTTGCTGTGTTCCCCTTCTTATAGCAAATGTTCATGTGACACAAAAATACTTCTTAAGTGTATGTAGACATATGCATGGTTAAAATGAATGCATCTAATAGCTGCAATCTTGTCTTTAGAAACAGGCAGCTTGGTTTTGGCTGCAAGTTCTGCTATGGAAATGTGTCCTGCAAAACTGACATTTTGCCCCTGACTTCTAAGGCTGCAGAAATAACATTTAATTTCAGTAATGACATTGCTGCGAAGAACTAGGTGGTGCCTGGGACCATACTCAGAGAGCTTATTCTGATTTTTCATATGCATTTGGCCAGGCTGAAGAAAACAATTTTTCTTTTGGACCCTTGACTAAGACAAGCAGCTTCCTGATTTTTGGTTAAGAGTGGTGTGGTTTGGTTTTCTCTGACATTTCTCTTAAAGGTGCTGTGCACTTATCGTACTGAGATTTTTAACTTGCTTCTCTGGTGGTGCCTCTTTGAACTCTTGTGTTGCAGTGAATCACATCATCTCATCAGGAACCAAAAGTTAGAGCCTGAAGTACCTGGTGTGAATATGCTTACTTAGTGGGTGGAAATGCAACAGTTTTCATCCAGCATAGGAAATGATGTCAGAATAAGCTATGGTGACTTTTGTCTCCTGAGTTAAGGATGAAGTTCTGAAGGAAGGATGCCTACCAGTATCTGTTACTGGAGTTGGTTACAAATATATTCTACAAAGCCTTTGCTGGCAAGGTCTTTCTTCTGATTTTATAGGAATCATTTGTAACATGTTGGTGAAATGGAGAATGGGATAATTGTGCTCCAAATGGTGAATGTTTATGCACTGCATTGGGCCACAGCTGCTTTTGGAGAGTGTTTTGTGCCAAGGCTTTCTACAGGTTCATATTGATGTGCTGTACTTTGCTGTTTCCTTCTCTGGAACACTCAAAATAACCTTCTGTTTTTCATTAAAATGCACACTGGTTAGCTTTCCCACGAGCGCTCGCATCCTTGACGAGCTTATTTGCAGTAAACTGTGAAGAACCTCATGCTAAGCATGACCGAAGTAGGTGAAGGACTAGTATCAGAAATGGTATTGCTGGTATCATAAAATCTGGAGCTTTACATGTAATCATCATCAAGATTAATCCCCAGAGGCCTTTAGCAGAGAAATTACCTTTTTTAATATGTAAGTTCTGTTAAGCATTATGTATGTCACATGTTGAGTTTCATACCTACAACCCAATCAGCTCGTCACACCTAGTGAAAAGCTAAATCTTTTTTCTTTCCCTTTTTTTAAAAAAATTGAACATTTTAATTCTGTAATTCTTCTTCAGCAGCTTCCCTATAAAGATATGTGGTAAGAAAAAAGCATAATCATAATTCTTGCTACTGGGCCCTTTGTAGCTGTGCCAAAGTGTATACTTGTACTCCTTCTCATGAGCTCGAATCTTTGGTCATAAAGTATGTTTTTTGTCTGCCTCATTTCTTCTTGACACCTGTTCACTTCTCACGCATTTTCTTTCTCCACAAAATCCAGCTTTTGGCACCACTGAAATACGTATCTTTCAAAGAGAAAAGTCTGCTGAAGACAGTTGAAAATTACTTGACTACATTAAATTTGATCTGCAGCCTGGTCTTGACTGAACACTAAATTCTTCCTTAATGTCATATTTTTACTTAGAAATCCAAAAAGTGAACATGTACTTCATGAGTGCCTTAAGGTAATATTTGCTTTCAGGACAATGAAAACACTTGGAGTCGCTTCCCTAACTCTTCATATATATTTAACCTTTTCCTGTTATTTTTTGAAAGTATTTTTGTGAGAACTTAGAGCGTGTATTTTTCACTTCTTTTCCCATTGTGGATTTTGAGCATGAAGAGTGCAATGCTGGTGCCAGTTTGTAGTTTCTATGTTGAAATTGCCCCCCTGGAAAAGTCGTAGCTCAGAACTAATGTACTAGACCTCGCTGTCAACTTCTCAGCTGAATTTGAGCGGGAGGCAAGTGTATCTGTTCAGTCCTGTTAAACACCGTTGAAGAAGAGAGAACATTGAGAATTCTGTCACAGCTTCAGAATTGAAAACCCTGTGGCTGTAATTTATGTTTGGACCTTTCTGCTCTCCAAGAAGTGCTGCTTCCTGTGAAGCTAAGAACCTGCTGCTTTCTGCAAGATAAGCAGCTGGGCTGAACAGTGCTTAAGCCATAAGGGCCCTCCTGTGTGACTCAACCTTTGCATTTGAACTGTAAAAGATGGCATTAATGCTTTCTATGGTTTTAGAGAGAAATAATGATTAAGCATCATCTCTTAATTGTTTTTTGTTTGTTTTCTGAATAGATGTCCACACTGAAGCAGTACAAGCAGCACTTGCAAAGTACAAAGAGAGAAAAATGCCCATGCCTTCAAAAAGACGGTCTGTTCTTGTGCACTCTTCAGTAGAAACGTACACACCTCCAGGTATCTATTAACATGTGTTCTTGCCAGGTGGATGTGATAGCAAAATATAAAGTCTTGTAAATACGTTGTAATAAACATCTATATTCATAGCAATATTTCCTGAAAATGCAGTAATTTGTTCTTTGGTATCTTTCCTCAAGATTTTTAGTGTCTCATCTAGAGATATGGC
The DNA here is from genome assembly GCA_013400115.1 of Rhinopomastus cyanomelas. Lineage (NCBI taxonomy): Eukaryota > Metazoa > Chordata > Aves > Bucerotiformes > Rhinopomastidae > Rhinopomastus > Rhinopomastus cyanomelas. The sequence goes on along the minus strand of VXBP01010631.1, from coordinate 727,207 downwards.
AGCTGCTAAAGGTACCCTTGAAGTCAGTAACAGAGTGAGCAGTTGCCCTTTATGCAGTAACTATGTTTTCTTACGTAGTGGAAGGAGATGTCGTGCTTACCAAGACTACCTTATGTCTCGTTGCATAAGATTCTTTTTTTAAAGAGCTGAAGAAAATGCCAGAGCAGTAGGATACTGCATTAGCTTGCAGAACACTCATCAGATGGGCTCAGCTGCGAGCAATTTCAACATTTAGAAAAATCATATGCTGTAATTGCTGTTTGTCTAGGTCAGAACATCTTTCGGGTTTGGGGTTTTTTTAGGTAAGAAAGTCACCTTCCTGTTGCCTCGCAGTGATTTTTCTAGAGTTTAATGAAGTCTTTTTCCAGATCATGTGTGCTAACAACCCAAGCTTTGGGACCAGTGTCCTCTGTAGAAGGAAGAGGAATTTCCCAAGGTGCTAAGTTGCAGATGATGTGCTCTTGTCTTTCTAGCATGGCCTAGCAGTAGAGGTACACTGACCTCTAGTGACCTTCATCCATTTCTTATTTCCCCTTTGTAAAAAAACCCAGTTGTTCTGTGCTGCTGTCTTGCTTCCTGGGCTTTATTTCTTCTTTATATTCCTCCCTTTTAAAGAAAATTCCACTTCTCCTTGCTAATTGCACTCTTTTGCGTGTTGTTTTTGGAGGTTCTTTGATTCATTCATCAGTCAATAAATAATAAGCTTCTGTAGTCTTAAGTATAGTCCTCACTGTTGTGTTTTTGATGGCATGTTAAGGCATCATGCATTTTGATTAGCTTATTATTCTAGCACTGGTACACTGGGAAGTTCATGAAGGCCCACTGTTGCAGCAGGGTGGTTGTCATGCTCTTGCATTCTCTTCTGTATGTGTCGATTTTGTATGTGAAAGTTGTCATTAATGTCATTCAAGTTCTGGAGAAAGCTAATGTGACCAACTGTATGCGGAGGCTCTGGGAGAGAAGCCCCAAAGTTTCTATTAACACCTCTTCAAAGTAGTATTCTTGCTCACTCTCCAAAATAAAGTCTGATAAAGTAGTCAGTGATACACTTTATGCAGCATCAGTCAGTCCTTTTCTCTCCTTTCCCTAGTGTGACAAATAACTATGTGTTTAGTGGGAGTAACATGACAGGAAAAGAACATACTGCTGTTCTGCGTAAGATTTGGTGCATGGGAAGTATCTGGCATCCGTAAGATCTGCTGAAAGCAGAGGACAGCTAAGCTTTCCTGTCTCCCTTAGCATTTAAAACTAGAAGGAATCTCACACCTTTAAGATCATTGGGTCCAACCGTTAACCCAGCATTGGAGGTCACCACTAAAACATGACCCTCAGCACCGCGCCTCCATGACTTTTCAACTCCTTTCCTTGCAGTTTTTTTGAGAGAACAAAAATACCATTTGCTTTTGGATACCTTAGGGGCAGACTTGAAGCAGCTTCTCTGTGGTTACTGCTGTTCCTCAGGTTAGGGCTGTGCTTGCCGCTCTGAAAGAACGACATCTAGGGTGGGTTGAGAAACTCTTAAAAAAATTAAACAGTTGAGATGGTGTAGGTAAAATGTTAGTTTATGTGATAAAGCTGATCTGCACACCTTCACAAGAGCACACAGGTTGGCACGTGGGAGAGCCCAAATAATGCCCTGCCCTGGCTACTGCCAAACCTCTTCCTTGGGCTGTCAGCCTGTCACAGACTTACCTCCACAAGCCCAGAGAAGAACAGGGAAGAATGGCAGGCACAAACCTAAGTTAAGGACTCAAGGGCAACCTGTCCAGGCCCCTGCCAGGGCTGTCCTAGCAGTATCTTGGCCCTCCAGTCTGGGCATGAAACACATCAGGACCAGTCAACACTAGACACCTTCTGAACCAAGGGATGATGAGGAGGGGTATAGGGTGCAGGAGAAAAGTGTTTGGGGACTGTGTAAGACTTTTAATGAGATGTTTAGGTAAGGACCACAGTGAGTCTTTGTATTCTGTGTATAGAGCAGCTGAGTCAGTCAATACAAATGGATAGAGTGGGACTGCAGCCTCAGACTTAGATGTTCATGTGCCAGCAACTGGGGAGACTGCTATCCTGGAACAGCCCAGCTGCTGGAGGGGTCCGTGTTGTACATGTGTCTGCATGTGTGACCTCCATGTTGCTCAGCCAGAGGTGAGCAGGATGAGGCCATGGCATGTGCCTGTGTTTCTGTGAGTGTTTGTGCTGTTGAAGAGGGCCACTGGCTGAATCTTGTACTATAGGAGATGAAGTCATTCAGAAATATTCTGAGGACTTGTTTCAGCTTTATCAGATAACACAATTGATTTGTATTTTTATGGGCCTGCCTTTATTTGCAAAATCAGCAGGGAAGATTTGAAATTGTGAAGAGTCAGGTTAGTTCTCTGGTGGTTCTCTGATCGACTTACACTGTTGTTTTGAGCCAGTAAACCACTGCCTTTAAATCCTGGTATCTATGCAATTTAAACCAGGCTTTGTTAGTAACTGAAATCTTGTTGGTTTCCATCAGTCATCAGGAAGGAAGTGTTGGATTCTAGTCACAATGCTAAGTTCAAAACCGACTCCAGACTAGCAGCAATGGAGCTGCTTTCATCAGTCATTCTTTCAAAAAATGTTAATGTGCTTTTGTTTTTGTCCTGTTAAGTCTCTCATCCTTCCCATACGGATTTCACGTGATCTGAACTTGAGCTGTAGTCCTGATGCAAGTTTGGCCCAAAGGGTGGTGGTTTCTGTAGCTGTCTTGGGTTAGCTCCCAGCCAGGAAAAACTGCAAGCCAAGTACATAACATTCTGCTCGCAGCACACTGAGAACCACCAGTTAACTCTTGCCGCTGCCACAGAGATAGTTCCAGATACTGCCTTCTGTTGTAATTGTGGTTTGATATTAGAACATTTTTACTGCAGATCTTTTGGTTTTATACACAGGTAATATTTTACATTTTAAAGTGGGTTCCCCACCCATATGTATGTGTATGTAGGACATTCAAAAGTGTAGACATTTCAGTTTTTGTTAAACTTGTATCTGGATAAGGAGATACTGTCGGGGGATGTGTTCTTGGGGAAACGTATTTTTCCTGCAGCTTTATTTCTGACTCTGCAGTGACAGTAGATCATAAATATGGGTATCTTTTTAAAACCTGACTGAAAACCTATCTTGTTCCGTATTCCTGGAATTGTTTATTTTTGCTTTCTCCTAAAAGAAGAGGAAAGTTGCAAACACTAAGGGGCAGGTTGGGCTCCTCTCCAGGAGCAGATGAAGTCAACAGCCAAAACCCACAACAGTGGCAGTAGACCAGAAATATCGTAGAAGGCACAGCCCCAGTAATGGTGATCCACCACAGCTGTGTAGTCTCAAAGATGAATTGCTTGTGTGTTTTGAATCAAAATTGTCTTGTTTGCCTGGGAATGGTCAAGCAATGAGAGGTCTGCAATTTGAACTTTGAAAGTGGTATTTTGTTAAATGGGCTCCTTACAAAACCATTTCTGATTTTTGTGCTTTTAGAATGTTGAAGAGCAGTTACTCTGCAGCTGCTGGGATCTCATATTCTTTAAAAGCACAAAATTCATCACCTGATAACTGGAATTTGTTGCTAAAGATGAGTAAAAGATATTTAATGTGTCAAGTTACATGAAATTGTGTACAGCAGAACAGTTACATGTTCAGAGGATTAAAAAAAGCCTCAATGAAGTTTGCAGAATTCCTTATCACTCGGGATTTACACACCTAGAAGGGATCCTGCAGCATAGCAAGGGATACCATGTCTTTTCCAGAAGCTGTTCTGCAGTCCTGCTAACTTGTTAATTGCCATTAGGCACCAACTAAGAACTGGTCTTCACAAACTGACTTGATGTATGGGCAATGCATTGTTTTAGGAGCTTTCCTTTAATTACCAGGGGTAATTAACTCAGGGGTGTGGAGAGCCCTTAATGGAATGAGGTCTTAAAATGCAGCAGTCTCCTTAGGAGAGCAAGTTTTTTTATTTTTAACAGAAGTTTCTGTGTTTCACTCAAAATCAACAGGGATGCCTTTTCTTGATATTTAGAAAGACCTTTTTCTTTGTGGATAGTAACTGAGGAAAGCTTGATTGCCAAATGGAAACTTCTGGAAAGCTGTAAATAACTGAATGGAATTTTAAAAAGGGGCCCTTTATCAGACTTAGAACAGCAACAAACATGCATCTAGAATGCAAAGATACTTTACCGAGTGTTTCTATGTAATGCTTGTTAATATCAGTTTGTGTTTAGAAATACATGCTTTTAAAGTCCTTTTAATTATTCCTAATGAAATTATTCGTTTAACTTTGTAACACTGTGCAATTAGTTCTCAAAAAACTTGTCAAAAGAATTTAAAGTGAAGAATTTCCATTCCCCCCATTTTGTTTTAATTAGAAAAAGGAAAAAAAACAGAACCTCAACAAAAAAAGGTACTGGAATTTATTCAGGTGGGATGAGGGTCGATTTACTTATTCAGAACGGAAGTATTCTTTCAATGGAGCAGTGATGATGTGCTCACTGAGAGTAGTTGGCAAATGCACTAGGTACCTTAGACAGAAGCCTCTAAAAGAGTCTTATGTCGTTCCAAACACAGCATGTAAACAGAACTTTGCTTTGGTTTTATTCTGATTATAACATGTAGAAGTTGTAGCAACAACCTGTAAAATGACAATGAGAAGAATTTGTGCGTGTGAATATACCATTTGCTTATTACCTGCATCTTGTGTAGCACATGAGAACACTATGTGAAGAACATGGAGAAACTTCATGTTCCCTTCTGTTGGGTCATTCCCACATTACATGCCTGTCATCGTTATTTTGATCACAGACACATCGTCAGCATCAGAAGATGAGGGCTCGTTACGTCGGCAAGGGCGGATTTCCTCCACGCCGTTCCAGAGCCATTCCAACGTAGAGCCCTGGCTTAACCGGGTTATTCAGGGCTCCTCCACCTCATCCTCTGCATCCTCCACCTCATCTCATCCAGGAGGGAAACCTGCCGCTGCTTCCAATACTGCTACTGCCACCGCTGCTGCCACTGTGCTTGCAGATCTCATGGCACACACCCAGCTAGGTTAGTAAAGAACTGCCATGTGGTTGGAATAAAATCAAATCGAAAATCCCAAAGCAGGGCTAAACACAAAAGTCTTCACTGGAAGATATCTGTAAATAGCTTTAAAACGTACCGTCCACAGACCAGGTATGTATATCTGTGTGTTTGCTATTAACTAAGCCAGTTCCTCATGAGATCTGAACATGCATTCTTCTTGGTAAAATGTTTATCAAGAAACAAAGGTTCTCTTTTATTGTATTCACAAGCAGAATTTCAGAGGGACTGTATTTTCCTGCATGCTTTCCCATCTGCATGTCTGTACCCTAGAAAACACTGCCCTATGGATTTCAAAGGTAACTCAGTTGGTAAGCGCACGAAAAACTAGAAAACCATCCCAAATCTTTTAGAAAGCTGAGGAATCAGAGGTAATGACAAAGTTTCATTTAAAGCTCAAGCGCGACCTTCCTCCCCCATGCCCCGTGATTAAAAGTCAAGACATGAGTACTCCTTTATTTTCAAACTGGAGCAAAAATATAGAAGTACTGATAAGCCAAAATGTAAATGTGAATTCTGTGTTACTGAAGGTCCAGAACTTTGGGTTGGGGTCTTTTTTTGTCCTAAAAAGCAGAGCACTGGTCTTGTTGCTTTTGGAAGGAGAAAGGCCGTATTTTCTACCATGGAAATAACTTTTACAGTGTCTTGCACACTCTGGTGAAGACTGATAGTGGATTTATGTGTGTGCAGCAGGTTCACACGTATGTGAAATGATAGGAAACGACCTAGAGGAGAAGCAATGACTTTGTTTTTCCAATTCTTTTTTTCTCCCAAATGATTTAGAAAAATGGAGAATGATGTTTGTATTTCACCTGTGGCCCACAGCTTCTAGAAATATGCAATAGGAATCATGTATCGGCCCTGGATGTTTCAAATTCTGGCAGTTTTAGTGCTCTACTCACCTGAGTTTGTTTATCTACGACTGTCTACATATGCAGTAGGGACAGTCTTTTCTATTTCATTACAGAGAACAGGTTAGGTCAGAAGAGAAACACGTAAAAATGATTTAGATTTAAATAGAGCTTACAAGTTTCTGTGTACTTAGAGATGTTGAATGATAATTTCAGACACAAATATATTTTGCAAATGCACGTTCATTTAGCTGTTACCTTCCAATTTTTTTTTGACAGTCCAATCTCATTAGATGACAGAAACAGATCTCCTAGTTGTGAGGCAGCTGTTCATGAGAGGGTTGATTCTCCGTTCTTTGCTGGTTTGCCCACTGAGTTCCTTCTGCCTTATACTAGGTATGGGGTATCATTCTTAGCTTACAGTAGCTGTGTGGTCAGAATACAAGCAGCACTTGTAGTTTTACTTCTGATTCCTAATAGACCTTATGAAACAGGGAAAGGAATATGAACAAGCTGGAGGCTTTCTGAAAGAGGATTCTCCGGACCTTCTTTGTTGTGTAGGTGCTGAAAGCAACACCGATTGACTCACTTTGCAGTGATTGACATCCCAGTTTTCCCTTCAGGCAGTTTTCAGTAAGAGGAGCCAAGATGGAAAGAGGGTAGTAGCTTACTCTTAGTTCTGGAGGGCTCATTAGACATTAGTCTGTGTTTCCTGTAAGCTTTTCCTCACTCTGTTTTTTGTGGGAGACTCTTTATTGTGGAAGTGGAGAGAAGAATTTTGATATCCAAGTTTGTACAAGACAAAAGGTTTTTTTCCCCGGCTTCTTAGTGCTTTCATGTTGGACTGTTTGGTTTGTTTTGCATCTTACAGAGTTACAGGCAGCATGTAGTCATTTTTCTGCAGTTCATCCCTGCTTCACCCATAAACACAAATTTGCCTCTTTAACTTCCATGGCTCCATTGCTAGTGAAGTTACTAGATAGAGTATGTTTACACCTCACGTTTAGGGCAGTCTGGATTTCACAGGGCTGTTGTATAGGAATCACGTTTTAACTTCTTAATTTAACAATTAAACCTTTACAGTTAGCCATAATTGTAAGAGTGATTAACGAAGTTCCTAATGCAGCTGTAAAAACTTGCAAGGGACACATTGTTTATATGTGCGCTTGGGTCGCAACAACCCAATGCAACATTAGAAGCTTGGGGCCAAAGGGGCTGGAAAGCTGCTCAGCAGCAGAAGACCTGAGGTTATGGATTGATCATTGGCTGAAAGTGAACCAGCAGCATGCTCAGGTGGCCAAGAAGGCCAGTGTCGTCCTGGCTTGTATCAGAAATACTGTGGCAAGCAGGAGCAGTGAAGTGGTTATCCCTCTGTATTTGGCACTGGTGAGGCCACACCTCAAGTACTAGGTTCAGTTTTTGGCACCTCAATACAAAAAAGACACTGAAGTGCCAAAGAAAGAAGGGTAACAAGGAAGGATCTGGAGAACAAACCTTATAAGGAGTAACTGAGGAAGTGGGGGACTATTTAGTCTGAAGAAAAGAAGGCTGAGGGGAGACCTTATTGTTGGGTACAATTACCTGAAAGGAGGTTGTAGAGAAGGTAACAAGTGATAGGACAAGAGGAAATGGCCTCCAGTTGTGCCAGGGGAAATTTAGCTTGGATGTTAGGAAAAGGTTCTTTATTGAAAGGGTCATGAGGCCTTGGAACAGGCTGCCCAGGAAGGGGCTTGAATCACTGTGTTTCAAAGTCATGTGGATCTGGAGCTTAAGGACAAAGTTTAGCAGTGGGCTTGGTGCAGATGGGTTAATGGTTGGACTTGATCTTAAGGGTCTTTTCTAACCTAAGTGATTCTGTCATTCTGTTATTCTATGCCTAATATCTCAGGCCGATGCTTTTTGATTTGGAAGGGACCTTCAGAGGTCATCTAGTCCAATCCCATAGGTTACGCTGACAGTAGCACCTCAGTAACAATTCAGTCATGACATTTTTCAAATTGGCATATAATCGTCACAGAATCACAGAACATGAGCGATTGGAAGTGACTTCGAAAGACCATCTAGTCCAACCCCTCGCCACAGCAGGATCACCTAGACCAAGTCGCACAGGAACATAAAATATGAACGCTTCCTCGGTTCTTGACTCGCAGACATTTTTGATTACTGATGCATCCCTAATTATAGTTCTTCCTGCTGTATTCAAGGAGTGAAAACAGGAGATACTGATAATCTCTGCAGGGTCTGTAAGCTCAGAAGAACGGACTTGTGGAATCATACTGCAGTGTGGGAACGAGGACGCTGTGTCCTTTCTGTGATTCATTTGTATGCTGAGTGGTCTGTGCTTTGGTACTTCTGTAAGTAAAAATCCCAATCAGAAACCAACTCAACAAATATACAGACCACATCAAGAGCATTTTGTTTCATTCCGGATAAGTGGACTTTTTATATGCCCTGTGAAGTAGTTACACAGATGGGTTTTACACATAGTTGTCACCACAGTTACCACATTTCTTTGTGGTTCTAATTCAGACATTTGTCAGGGATATTAAGTCGTGTTTTGTCCTTCTTGTACCTTAGCCACATTAAAGGAGTTTGTGGTCCTTGGTTAGTACCCAGTAACACAGATGATACTGCAGTCACATCTACTGCAAATGTGGAAATGGATTTAACGAGATTAAAGTAATCTGAGAGTGCTTAAAACTGTACTGGTGGCTTGTATGGAAATCTGGAACAGAGCTATGAATGTTCATTATCCTAGAGCTAATGACTTCCTCAAAATAGGCAGAGTAACACGTGTTTCACAGCACTACCTAGATCTCCCTGTGCTTGGAGTCCTTTCTACGGGAAGTTGTAGAGTCTCCATCACTGCAAGCATTGAGGCCAGTTGGATGGAACTCCGAGCAGCTTGGTCTAGTGGAAGGTGTTGCTGCCCATGGCAGGGTGTTCAAACTATATTATTTTTGGGGTCACTTCCAATTCAAACTATTCCAAGATTTTATGATTTGTGGCAGGCCAGGGTCCTTCAAGAGATACCAGAGGTGCGTGACCCTGAACAGTGTAGCGCTGTATTCTGAAGCTCTTTCCTGTGACCCTCCTATTTTTACACATTAGGATTCTGAATATTTTTCAGGAATTTAGGTTTTGGTTTTCCTTATTTGAATGCTTCTACCAGATATAGCTGTTTCCTAGACTGTCACTCTGTTCAAAACCATTCCATAATCAAGGTCACGACTTTGGAACATTGATATTCCTTAGCACAGTTCAGCAGCACAAAAACATGGTGCAGTTCCAGGCAAAGCAAGCTTTTGCCTCAAGTTGTTAATAGGGTAGTTCTTGAGCCACTGGTTAGTGTGTGAGGGTTTGAGGAAACACCTTGCTTTCCCTATATAAATATGTTATTAAAAAATTGAAGTATTTGTTGCTCGTAGAGCACACTGTTAAATTGAAACTGCATGTTGTGTGTGACCATAAATGACCACCTCACACCTCAAAAAACACCTTATGCTAAAAGTATCTGTAGTGAGAAGTTTGTGTAGAGTGCTGACACTTGCAGCACAGGGGTGTTTGAGTGTTACAGGCACTACAGATGTTCTTAGTGGCAGATGCTTCAGTAAAGAGTAGGCTGTGTCTGTACAACAGCGTAAACAGGAAGCTGTTGCCTGCAGTATCACTGCAAGACTTAAAATCAGGTGGGTAAGAAAGGCTGCTAAAGTAAAATGATGGCAGGTCTTACAAACTGCAGATGCCAGCTTGGGTCAGTTACTTTCCTCTGACATTGATCTGGCTCCATCCTCAAGATGTGGTCAGATCTTTGCAATCTCAAATCTTTATCTGTGCTGCTCAGCAAAAGCATTCTTACAGACTGCAGAATGTAGAGAAGCGATTCGTGTTGTCCAGGAGCAAAGTTCCTTTCTTTTGAACCTTTGGTTTGTGTCCTGTCACGTGAGACTTAGACTAATCAATACAGTTTTGTAGTGAAACTTTGGGTATTTCATTTGACAGATGAGAGACCAGCTTTCTTTGTAGACTTGTGCTGTTTACTCGTAATGCATTGACTTGCTTTCACCTTGAAGTGGTGGAGTGATCCACCACTTTTTTTTAAAAATCAGAGTTCATTTTGATCTTTTGAAAGTTGAAATAGCTACTCTCCACCCTAGACAGTTCCTTTCAGGATCCACCATCTATCTAGAAGGGGCTGGTTAAAGTTTGATTAGCAAAATTAAGGCTTGTTAAAAACACATGAGAAAGCACGTATTGAGTCATAGGATGACTGATGAGCTTCCATGTCTTTCTTCCATTCCTACAGATAACCACTCTGCACCTCCAGATGTAACCACTGGCTTGGTGGAACATTTACGTCGTGAGCGTCCACAGATCACATCAGTACGAGGAGTTCCCAGAGCCTACAACAGCAGCATTTTGGAAACTGCGGATGGTGATTGTATTATAAACCTCTTGCCTTTCAATCCGTGTCCCTTTTTCAGAAAGAGCAAATATATAACAGAGCTTGACACCCATCATGCCAGCCCCCTCCAGTCTATCTGTCGGTCACCTCAGGACAGGAAACTACTGCATTTTCCATGTTGTGCTGGTGGGAACCATATTTCCATTTCTGAATATTTCCATAGTAAAAGGCAGTGTAAGGCATAGTCTCACATTTTAATGTGATGTTGCCTCAGAGCTTTAAACTCCAATAAATACAAACAAGCACACACATTTATATTTAAACTAAGTGTGTCACACATACAAATGAAGATTGGTATTGAACATGGTTTTGTGTTATGATGGTTTTTTGCTAGCACTGTAAGATGCCAGCAGTTTAACCTTCCAAGCATTCTCCCATTCCAGAATGGAATGAATGTTAAGATGTAGCAACTATCTGGATTCTTGAAGAAAAGAGCGTTTGTTAGGTTTGTATTAAAATCTTCTGAGGGATGCAGCAGTTTGAGGAGCTAAAATCATCCACCAGGTAGCTAGGGAACAGCATTCTTAAAAAATAAATAAATCTGTGATCACTGATTAAAGCTGTTTTTTTCTAAACGAGCTGCTGATCTTGAATCAGCACTTCAAATTTGGAATCTTCCACCTGAAAGCTGCCCTGACCTTATTGTGATGTTGTCAGCATTTTTTTTTAGTGTGTGTTTATTAAGATATGGTAAGAAAGAAATCTTTTCTGTTTGGCAGGTGTCCCAGTGAATAGCAGAGTGTCCTCTAAAATCCAGCAGCTTCTGAATACCTTGAAAAGACCAAAGCGCCCACCTTTGAAAGAATTTTTTGTTGATGATTTTGAAGAACTGCTAGAAGGTTAATTTTCTTTCAAATACATTTTTCACTCTTTGTGTAAGTGGTTCACAAAAGAAATGGTATTGCTTAGCAAGTATTCTTTCTTTTTTCCTCTTCCCAGTAGAAAACAGTCATGATGGAGTTGTTGCACTGGAAAGAGAAAAGTTATATGCTGTCACAAGTGAAACACAAACCCAATCCTCTTATTCAGTGTACTCTCACTTTGGAAACTTCTGATTCAGCCCAGTTTGGACCAGTGTGATGAGCTAGTGAATACGAAGGACTAAGGACAGATATGCAGAGATATTTTTATTCACATTTTTGCCTACAAATAAAATGATGGGTGCAGAAGTTAGAATATTTAGTGATGTTCCCTCTGCTGCTTTTTTACTTCAGACATTGCCTCTGCCCTGTAGTAATCATCAAGTTTAGAGAGAGCACTTCTCAGAGTAAGAATGAACATGTTCTAAGTGTAACTGCTAGTGCAGTGGACTTCTGGAAGCCTTTAAGCAACATCCTCTTCAAAGCAGTTCTGACTAGATCAGGCTGCTCAGGGGTGCATCTGGTCTACTTCTGAGCATCTCCAAACGTGCACGGCCACTTGCATTCAGCTGCTTGTCTGCAAGCACCCCCACATCCTGCTCTGAAAAGCTGCTTTGTAGATAGTTAATGCTCAGATAGTCATTGGAAAGTTACTTGCTAGTAACAGGAATTTATTATGATACTGTTGTTTAAATGTTAATGTCCTCTTCTTGAAATCCAGAAACTTTCATTATTGTAGAAGTTCAGAGGACTTAAGTGCACATGTAATGTGTCTGTCATGAAGTGATAGTGTTTGTACATGGTCTGCTCAGCTAAGCCCCACTGTGTCCCTCTCTGTGTGTTTGTTTCTAGGCAGAAAGCAAAGCAGCTCTTGCAAATATAGAAGCTGCTTAGCAATATGTGGCTGCCTTTAAAACCAGCTGCACTGAATAATTTTGGAGAACGGTTTTTGTTCTGTTCTTTGAGTCTTAAAGATGAAAATTTTGTTCTTGATGTGACGTTTTTGAGCAACTTCTAGATTCCCTGCACTAATTGTTTGATACTTGAAAATACTAAGTTATTGCAGTATTAGTCTTTCACTGCAGATTTTTCAGGCAAACTTTGACTGAGGTGCAAGTATGTTATTGTGGAGAGTGGAGAGCAGGCTAATTGGAGATGAAATTACATACAAACCCTGTAGTATTCCACAGCTGATAGTTGATTTGGGAATCAAACCAAATATTCAGTGAGCTGTGTAGTTCTGGTTGTAGATAATCCATACCAGGACCATTCCAGATCCTTCATCACCTACTGAGAGTTTGGTGCAACGAAAATCAATGTCTGGTTGCCAGTGAAGCTGTTCTCTCTCATAACACTTCTTCCCCTGGTGCAGAATGTCTTTTAAGTAGATGTGCAGAACAAACAGTAGAAAAGACCATTTTTTTGCAAAGTAGAGAGACAGAACTAGAGATTCAAATTCCATTCCTGTGGTCAGGTCCCTTGCATAACAGGTAATCAGAACGCTAAAGTGATGGTAATTATTTTTGGTGAAGCCAGCAGATGACTTGCATCATTGTAAAGCAGAGTAGTGATAATAGTTGTGAGGAAGAGGAAGGTGAGAGTGATTAATAGAATAGTCTACTAAATGTAACTTCCACATTTTCTAAGGATTGACATTTGCTGTTTTACTGTGCTCTGGTTTTAGTGCAACAGCCTGACCCAAATCAGCCAAAGCCTGAAGGAAATCAAATCAATGTACTTAAAGGTGAACCCTTAGGCCCAGTACCCAACTGGCCACCTTCTCTGCTGGCTGCTCTGCAGCACTGGGGAACTACCCAGCCAAAAGCTCCTTGTCTGACAGCACTGGATACAACTGGGAAAGCTACTTATACGCTCACCTACGGTATGTATCAGTGATAACTGTGTGGAATAATTAGAAATTAACAATTTGCATAAGAGGAACTGATTGTGCTCATGACAGGTGTTTTGCAGTTGGTCTTCATATGCAAATTTTATTCATTCATTGTATATAAAAATAATCTTAACGAAGGGAAAATGTGTATTAGATTATTCAGAAGTGGCTATTTGTAAATTCCAGGCAGTTGTGGAGTTTTCTTTCCTTAGAAATACATTGAAAATACTTCTGTGAACCAGCAGTACCACAGTCATTGCTTTTTCTTTATAATAATTGTGTCTCTCAGTACAGCTTAGTGCAGCATTTCACTGTATAGTGTGTTAGAGTCTCAGCATTTCTTCTTTGCATTCTTACAGGTGAACTGTGCTTACAGGAAATGTCACTGAGCAGCTGCATTAATTTCATTACTGTGCAGTGGAGCTTTGGGAATTATTTAGAGGATCGTGTTCAGTTTTTCATTAAAAAAAAGAGGAAAAGACAAACTAAAAAAGAAGGCAAGCTCTAAATTGTGCTTGGACCCTCTGCTAGCTACACTGAATCACCAGTTCTGTGCCATTTGATGTGCTTAAGTCTTCTGACTGGTAGTTACACAGGAAACAAATATGTTGAATTGATGAGGTTTGAGATTGACAAACACAAAACATGGTCTGAAGGGATGAAATACAGATGTCAGTGTGTGGTAAAGAGCCTGTACCAGAACGCTGAGCTCCAGACGCGTGGTGTTTGTCACTTCATTCTTCTTTGGAGGATTCTTGCTTTCCTTTATATTTACAGTGGGAGGATTTTCCTGTTGTTCAGATTTTTTAAACAGGGTTTTTGGCAAAGTTCTTCATTTATTTGGATGCTACAGATTAAAAATTGGGGTCTGTATTATGTCAAATAGTTCGATTGTTGTCTTTGTAATTAATAGCTTGGAGTAATTTCCTACTTTGAATTCTTCATTGCTGTGTGGATCACTGCTGAGCACTGTGCAGGCATTTTAAAGATCCGGATCCTGTGGCATTTATTCCTACGTTGTGTTTCTTAAATCTCAGTTAATTTTTTGTCCAATTTAGGTGCCGTTGCTTTCTCCAAGATCTTTCTTGCTCCTGTGCCTTCTCACCCTGTCATAATAGAGTTGACTTACCAAGTGCATACAAAACCCACTCAGATCTGCTGATTTAAATGTCAGAATTTGTAGTGTAATTTGTAATTTCTGATTGTTTTTTTTAATTTAGGCAAGCTATGGAGTCGAAGCTTGAAGTTGGCATATACCCTGCTAAACAAACTAACCACTAAGAATGAACCACTGCTGAAGCCTGGGGACCGGGTAGGCATCTGTTTGAAAGTGTCTTGATGGAGAAAATAGATGGTGAAGAACAGCTTTACCTAAAGAAAACTGTGTCATGCTGTGACTTGTCATGGTGTATCAATACAACTTTTAGTACTTCTGTTCCTAGTTTAAATACAAACCTGAACATTACAATGAAGGGGTTTTTTTTCTATAAATTAAAAAACATCTCCCACACCCTAACAGATGACAAAAACCATTTCTTGTTATTTTAATGTATTTTTGCAGGTAGCTCTTGTATTTCCTAATAGCGATCCAGTTATGTTTATGGTGGCATTTTATGGATGTCTCCTGGCAGAACTTATTCCTCTCCCAATAGAAGTTCCACTAACAAGAAAGGTAGGCAAATATATTCAGTGATTTTATAGTTCTGTAAACAAATAAAATGAGGTGGTTGTCTAAATCCTGTATTCTTTGTATGGAATAGGGAGCCCGCACTCTAGAAAGCAGGACGGTGCATCAGCTCAGCTGCTCAGTGACCATTAGATGTTTAGAGCATGTTAAACTCTCCAATAAATATTAACTATTTCATTAGGGAATGGAGGGAAATTGTGCGAAGCTAATGAGCTAACTGTATTAGGATACCTAAATGTCAAATTACTTACTGTCATGTGTCTTTTTAAAAAAATACTTCTTCAAATGTAACAGTGAAATGTTGTCTTCTCAGTTCTCATGGTGAGCAATGAAAGCATAGTTAGGTAGAGACACTCTTGGAAATAGTGAGATAATCTTACGCACAATGAGATTGTTGGGAAAGATGTGAAAACAGCTGAAAAGCTACAGGCTCTGCTCAGTGCCTCAGGACTCAGACACAGCATCAGGCTAGCTCTCTTCTTTAGCAGACCTTATAAGGTTATTGGGTTAGAGAGGGATGCCACTACTTTACGACCATTGCTTGCGTATCTTGTGCCAAATCTAACTTGACACTAAACAAAGCTCAGTAACTTAGTTACACTTTTGAGTGTAAACTTCAGTCTTTTGTATTTCACAGAATCATAGAATCATAGGGCTAAAACTTTGTTTTTTCCTGTGATATACATTGGCTTAATATTTTCTATATATGGGAAAGTTATACTAAATTCTTTAAAAGCTTCATTACTCCAGTTATTTCTCTGTAGGATGCTGGCAGCCAGCAGATTGGATTTCTTTTGGGCAGCTGTGGAGTGACACTAGCTTTAACCACTGATGCCTGTCAGAAAGGCCTCCCCAAAGCTCAGACTGGCGAGGTGGTTACCTTCAGAGGTAAGTCTTAAGCAAAGGTGGGGGGTTTTTGTTTTACTGTCTGTTATATGGGATAAGAAGGTGGGTGTGTCCATTGTGGCTATTAAACAACAATATTTGAATTTGCTTCCGTGCTCCTAGTTTACAAATAAAGAACTGCCTTCACTGAGAAGATGAGAGTTATTACTGGTTCTTCCTGGACAGTGATGCTGTGGCTTTTGCTTTCTTCCTCTTATCCTTGAGTGCTGTGAAAAACTCTGATTTTTTTCAAATTGCAGTAATAGTAATTTTTCTTTTTCTTTGAAGGCTGGCCCCATCTTGTTTGGTTTGTGATCGATGGGAAGCATCTGGCAAAACCAACTAAGGATTGGCATCCACAAGTACGGGATGCCAGTGCTGAGATTGCTTATATTGAGGTGATTCCAGTATAATACGTCTAATTTACTGTGCTGTAGCTTATGTCACAGCACATCATCTTCCTTTAATCTCTTGACACAGTAAAAGAGATGACTGGAATATTTTGAACTGTGAAACAAAAGGATGTTCCTCTCAAGGTTGCTCGACAAATTGTCATTGAAGTGGTTGTGTCAAACCAGATTAAAGATGGGAGATGTTGTAGGTTGAGGCAGGGCCAGCCACTAGACAAATGACAGGTACACTCTGTTAACCCCCCTTTCTTCCAAATGGTGAAGAGAGATGTGAATAAGGGGTAGAGAGACTTAGGGATTGTAAAAGAAAACTAAATCATCTTAGGTGAAAAGAATAATAAAATTAGATATTTACAAAACCAGCACTGACCCCAAACCCCTATGACAATCATGTCACGGTCACTGCAGATGCTGTGATCAGACTTGGTCACAGATGGGGAATAAATTAATTGGGTTCTGGAATTAGATTCAGGAATACAAGGATTTGGATCAAAGACAGAATGGACAGTCAGACATCAGCCATTGAAGAAGCTGGCTTGACCCTGTCTCCCACAGCTTATGACATGAGATGGAATGTCTTGTGGGTGGGAATACCCTGTTTAGGGTGACCTTTCCTGTGTGCTCCTCCTTGCAGGTGTGGCCTCACACTTACTGCTTATCCAGCATAGCACACTGCATCAGTGATGACTTTGGTCTCCACAGTATAAGCAAGAGCTTTTCTGCCTCCCACTCTTTGGTAGTAACTGGAAACATCAAGCACTGTTACTTCTAGGAGCAGGCACTGCGGAAATAACGTTAACTTCAGAAAAGTGCAATCAGGCAGAGACTGAGCTGGAAAGTAAAATCTCTGAATAGGATTAGTTCTGTTCTAACTCAAGACAGGGTATAATTGGTGTCTTTTCATCTCTGAGACAATTTGTTTTATTTGAGTAGAGAAGCAGTCAGATGTTGTATGAGAGTAGTGTCTTCTCTGAATACACACGAATCTTCTATGATAGATTTTTTTTTTTAAAAAAGCTTGTTTCATTTTTGTGATTATAAGCTTTCACTTCACTGCTGTACGTCTAGATTTTGTTGTTAATCTAATGCTTGTGTAAACGTTCTTTTTGCAGTACAAAACCAGTAAAGAGGGCAGCACAGTTGGCATTACTGTCTCTCATGCTTCCATGCTGGCACACTGCCATGCGTTGACTCAAGCTTGTGGTTACTCGGAAGGTAGGTTAGACGCGTACAACTTTAAAATGATGGTCATCGCTTCAAATATTTGGACAAGTTTGGCAACAAAATCACGTTTCCTGTGTTTAAAGAACTGTAGGTAAGCAGTAGTAGATTTAACTGCAAAGAGAGAGGCAGACTTCCTCATTCATAGTTAGTGTGATATGTGAAGGAAAGTAAGAAGACACTTAGGAAATCATAATGTGTATTAAACTTTTTGCAATGGCTTGAGGCAGTTACCTAGAAGAGACTTAGCTGGGAAATAAAATTGTTGAACAGGATTAGTTCTAACTCAAACCAGGACACGTTTTTAACCCAGGATCTGTGTCAGTTTTATTCAAGGGTTTGGGTTTTTCATTCTTCGTAAATTTGGTTGTTGGTGGTAAGAGCTATACTGATATTACTTCCTCTTGGAAACAGTTTTGCTGCAAATCCGTTTTGCTGTCCTTAAGCCTTCTGTGGGCACAGGCCACTTTATGAAGGGGTTCAGTTTGAGATGCTCAGTTGCAGAGTTGGAGGAGGCCCCCAGCAGATTCTGAGGGAGCTTTCACTAGGAGTGGTTTTCTTTGAAGAGCTCCTTATGCTGCCAGTTCCAGTTGTAGCTCCTCTCGCAGCGCATGACTCACTTCAGCAGCTCCATCTCTCTCTTGTACTAGGGAGCCTGGAAGTGTGCTTAGCATTCCAGCTGTGGCCTCTCCCTGGGCTGAACAGAGGGGAGGAATCGCCTCCTTTGATGAGCTGACAACACTCCTAATGCAGCCCAGTACTCCACCAGCCTTCTTTCTTGCAAGGGCACATTGCTGGCTTATGCTTGACTTGGTGGCCACCAGGAACTCCAGGGCCCTTTCTGCAAAGCCACTTCCCCAGAAGCTTTGTTCCAAGCATGTCTTGGTGCATGGGATTACTTATCCCTGCATTTCTCCTTGTTGAACTTCATGAGGTTTCTGTCAGATCATTCTCTCAGTCCATCTCAATCCCTCTGTATCACAGCACAACCTGCTGGTGCATCAGCCATTTCTCCCAGCTTCATGTCATCCACACACTTGCCCAGGCTGCACTCTACCTCATCATGCAGATCATTGATGAAGATGTGGAGCAAAACTGGAGCCAATATTGAGCTTTGGGCTACATAACTGGCCTTTGTGCCACCATTTGGGCCAGGCCATTCCTTCAGTCTTACCTCCCTTTCTGTGCAGCCTAGGCTTCCTTGGCTTTTCTGTGAGGATTTTACAGAGTCTCTTGTAAAATACTGTGAAGTAGCTAGCTGCTTTCTCCAGCAAATCTAGTTCCATGCAGCTCACTTTTTCTGAAGATTGTAAAGAAATGAAGTGATGGGAAATTGACGTTTCCTTATATGCAGATTCGTGAGTGGAACCACACATCTGTGTCAGAGCAAGTAGAGCTCTCAGTCACCCAGACAATAAGTGGATGTGTGGCTGAATAACTGAGGTATACTTTTTATTGAAAGTAGATGTGTGTATTCTGAAAAAATGATAAAAAAAGTACCTTGAAGGGCAATTTTTTGTGCATGCAGCCACCCTACATCAGCAATAAGCAAACTTCATCTGACTGATGCAAGATATCCCTCTAAAATCTGGTTGAACCCTTTGATTCTGGTGGGGTTTTTTAAAATCCTGTTATGTGTTCAAATTTCTCAGAGAAAACCTTGAAGAAAATTTAGTAAGGCCATGATAATGTTATTCTTTAAATGTATCTGAATTTTTCAGTTCATCTGAAAATGTTTGCATCGAAACTAAAGTTTTGTTCTGCATATTTTATATCAAATGTAACAGACACATGGAAGTGGCATCGTAAGGAAAATGGGGTCTTAGATACCTTCCAATAATCTAGTCTGTAATCAAAATTTATTGATGATTGTTGTGTTGAAAGTATCAAACACTTCCAGCATAAGCAGTCTGTCTGTTGGAGCAAGAAGGTATGGCAACATAGCTTTGATTTCTTAGTTGTGATGGAATTTCACAGTTGCTTTAATAAATATTTTGAGTTCTTAAAAAGTCTAATTCATTTGTTTCCCAAGACTGATAGTTTTTTCTTTGCTTCCAGCTGAAACACTTACAAATGTCTTGGATTTCAAAAGAGATGCTGGCCTTTGGCATGGAGTATTAACAGTGAGTATTTAAAAAAGCAAAAGCATGTGCAGCAAGTTGTTCCTCGCCAGGGTAAAGTAGTGGTATGACACCTCTCTCAAACTATTTATATTTCAGTGTTTATCTTTTTCAGAATAAAGTGTTAACTTTTTCAGTAACAGATGCACAGGCATATGTCCATATGTTTTTACAGACTATACACACAGTTTTTACTAATGGTTAAATGTAAAAGGTACGCTGTTGCTGTGATAATTTAAAAATCATTCAAAGTGTTGGTGCACACTGTGTGTCCTCTGAGCCACTCCATTTTATGTTTTGAATCTTTTTCTCGTAGAGTGTTATGAACAGGATGCATGTCATCAGCATTCCCTATGCATTAATGAAAGTTAATCCACTTTCCTGGATACAGAAAGTCTGCTCGTACAAAGGTAACCCAAAGTACTTCTACTGCTCCCATCTCTTTTTAAAAAACATGTTTTGTAAAAATCAAATAAATTATTTTGTTTGAAATATGTGTTGTAGCTAAGGCCACTGCTGTTCTTGTCCAGGTGACCTTGTTTGCCACAGTTCTAGCCATTGGATATTCCATTTCAGCATTATGTGTACTGGTAGAGTCATTAGTGGGTGACATTGATAGAGTCTTCTTACAGACCTCTAAAGGAACACTGTTTTTCAATTCAGTATTTGAGTTGATAGTAAGCATTTAAATACTGTAATTAAGTCCATTTGGAGACACCGAGTATACTCATGTTAAAAGTAGTTAAATATTTGCGCCTGTATTTGTTTTCTGTTTGTAATTTGTTTAATAATTTTACATAAATGCACAGAAGTTATCTGTATAATTTTATAACTGCTTTATGTTTTTGTTTTGCACACACCATGATTATATTTTTGTTTGCAGCTCGTGTAGCAGTAGTAAAGTCACGTGATATGCACTGGTCACTTTTGGCGCAGAGGGATCAGAGGGATGTTAGTCTGAGCTCGTTACGAATGCTAATAGTGGCAGATGGAGCTAATCCATGTGAGTATGAACGTGTTATCTGACAGTCCAGGGTGAACTAAAGCACTGTATAAATCACAAAACTCTGGGTCTGCGCTGTGGAAGCTTAGTGGTCTATAGTTCATCTTCAACAAAACAGTCATAGAATCATAGAATCATTACGGATTGGAAGGGACCTCGAAAGATCATCTAGTCCAATCCCCCTGCCACAGCAGGATCACCTAAACCAAGTCACACAGGAACCTGTCCAGTCGGGTCTTGAACATCTCCAGAGAAGGAGACTCCACAACCCCCCTGGGCAGCCTGTTCCAGTGCTCTGTCACTGCAGTATTTGGAGTGAAACTTCCATGCAAATGTGTTCTGAAGGATCTGTGGAGACATTTAAAACCCAGCTGGATATGTTCCTGTACAGCTGGATCTGGGTGATCCTGCTGTGGCAGGGGGATTGGACCAGGTGATCTTTCGAGGTCCCTTCCAATCGCTCATGTTCTGTGATTCTTCTATATATAAAGAATAGTTGAGAATGACATTTGAAAGAATCTTTTAAAATTTCAAGTCAAATTATAAGGACAGGTTCTAAGTAGTTGCTCAGATATTGTATATAGAAAGGTGTGAGCCCTGACTGATCAGAAAAAAGAGAGGACATGACTCAGGTTTGTGGATTTGCTTCGGTCACATTAAGGATATTTAACACCGTGGGTCCGTTCAAGAGTTGATTTTATTAAAGTTAGTAGGATGTTATGAAAGTTAGTAGAGGTGATCGTCGAAGAGTAGAGAGGAGAAAAGGGAAAAGGAAAATGAGAGAGAAGAGATAAGAGTTTTAGATCACCACCTCAGGCTCTAGTGACATCTTGCATGGTCTATCTTTGCTTCATTCCTTAGCTCTGTAGCTTCTCAGTGTCTCCAGCCATGGTCTGAACTGGTTGCTCAGTATAGTTGGCAGGATGGCAGTGCAATCAGAGTTGCGGTGCATCTCAATTCAGTGTGCACCCCTAGAGCACACGTCCACGGATGTAAAACTGAAAGCAGTCACATCCTTGACTCAAAGCAGTGACAACTATTAACTAGAGTATCTGGTAGGTTGTTGCCTTTTTCTGTCAGCCATATGGAGGTGGCTTACAGTAATTGGAGAAAGTGCTTGGCAGGGGTTTTCTCAGCAGCAAGGGTATACATTAGTTCCTTAATTTTGCCATACTTGTCACTGTTTAGCACCAAGGTAGCCCACAAAAATTGTATTTTACCCAACTGTGCAGAAGAGAATCTCTTTCCTCCCACCCCGGGGTAGCGGGTAAGAGGTGAAGTAAACACACTTAGAGAAACTGGAACTAGAAGTATTAAACTTTATTGAACTGTATAGGAGATTTTATTAAATGGAAAGAAGGAAACAAAAGGGGAATAGACAAAAAACAAACAAAAAAAAGAAATGTTTTCCTCAACCACTCAAGTCCACCCCTCTTCCCAGCCCAGACCTGCTACCCTAACTCTAGCATAAACGCTAAAATCTGCGCATGGGGCCGAGGGGATGAAAGAAAGGAAGAGCAGAGGTGGTTTAGGCAGTGCTTATTTGAAGCATATTAATCTTTCTAACTTAAATCTAACTTAAATCTTGTGGTATAATCAGCTGGTTTGTGTTACATGCTGCAGTTCCACAACTGTAAAGTACGGAAGTGTAGATTGAATTATCCTCTTGCATTTTGGTCTGAGTGCTAAAGGCTAAATAGAAGGGAAGGTGTGTCAGAAACATTTGATAGTAATTTCTAAAAGCTTTAGTTTTGTGACCACTGTAAGAAAGGCTGATACAGGAGCTATACAGGAAGCCAACCCATAAAGTTACCCTTAGTGACATTCCAGTCACTGGAGGGACTTGCTATAATGGTAAATGATAACTATTGCACCATGCTGCCAGAGAAGGAGCATGCTCTGTGCATTCATTCTTAACCTCTGAGAGGTTTTTCCTCCAAATCTAACAGCTAATGACAGGCTGGAATGTCTCTTAGGCAGTTGGAAGGTTTGGGGATTTGTGTACAGATGCAAATATGTTTGTAAATATAGTATTTGAAATCCCACAGCTCCAGCCTTCCTGCCCTTGGCAAAAGGTTTCAAATTGTGCAATGTTTCTTTTTAGGGTCAATATCTTCCTGTGATGCATTCCTGAACGTATTTCAGTCCAGAGGTTTGAGACCAGAAGTAATCTGTCCCTGTGCCAGTTCTTCAGAGGCGCTAACTGTTGCTATTCGCAGGTAATTCTCTTTTCTGAGCAGTTGAACTGAAGCATTTCTTGACTATGGAAACATATCTTGTGTTAACATGGTAGTGAGAAGAGACCAAGACCCACATGAAGATGCTCAAGGGCCTAAACAGAGGAAGTCTGAGTCTTGGAGGTATCTCCTTTGCTGAAGAATGTGGTTGGTGTTGTTTCCTTTAAAAAGTTGCATACTGATTTTCTAAAACTAGTAATAAGATTGTCCAATGAATTTTTTTACTCCTTGGGAAAGCAAGGTGTCGTTCTCACTGATGTTGCTGGAGGACCTTTATTTAATGCCCCCAAAATCAAGACTAAATTGCTTTGAAGGAAGAAGATGCAGAATCTTCATGTACCTGCCTATATGCAATGTCTTGTAAATGATGGGCTAAAAATAGTCAACTCAAATATTTGTAACTGCTCCAAAAACTACCAGTGGATTTCTGGAGATATCAAGGAATGCTCTGAAAAAGGAAATATTTTAACAGATGTATGGAACAAATATGCTGGAATTTTCTGGCAGTGGTTTTTTAATAAACATAGGCTTTGGCAAGGAAACTTGCAAAAAAGGTGGCATTTTAGAGGGTGCTTTCTCTGGTTGGAGGACTGACAGTTCCAAATTTGACAACAATGCCAAGAACGTTTTTTTTTACCACAGCACTTGAAGTCTTTTGCTCTGTTCCATCCTGAAAATAGCCACAAAATGCAGTTACTGGCCCTCATTGTTTCCTGGCTTTTAGAAAATTCAGCCTTTGAATGCTTATTCTTTAATTTTTTTTAACCATAATGGAACTAATCCTCTCTGTAACTAATCCCCTCTGTAGGAGGGAGCTATGTGATGCTGTTTTCTAGCTCTTTCTTTATCTGGTTAAAATGTATACCCAGTCTTGAACTCTTGTTTGAATGCAGTAAGAAACCATTCTTTCTCTTAACCTGAAAAAGCCCGGGAGGCTTGTGCAGTGGCTTTGATGACCATATTGCAGTTGCTCCGTGGATTCATATCTCACTTGACTTCATGTTTTTCAGACCTCCAGAACTGGGTGGGCCTCCTCCAGGAAAAGCAGTATTATCTATGAATTGTCTGAGTTTTGGCGTCATAAGAGTGGATACAGAGGAGAAGTTGTCAGTGTTAACTGTACAGGATGTTGGGCAGATTATGCCTGGAGGTAGGAAAGTATTTCATGTAGGTTTAAGTGTATTCCACTGGAGTTATATTTACTATTATGCTTGCACTGATGAAATAAACATGTGAAATGATAAATACCTTTAAGTCATCAAGATGATGAAGGGACTGAAGCATCTTGGCATACAAGGCGAAGCTGACAGAGCTGGGCAGGACTGTTGAGCCTGGGAAGGAGCTGCATTGTTAGAGAGAATCTCATGGATGACAGAGCAACAGCCAGAGAACACCCAGTGAAACACATGAGCTTCCCTCTGAACAGATGGGAAAACTTTTTCCACTATGAGTGACCAAGCACTGAAGTAGATTACCCAGAGAGGTTGTGTGGTTTCCTTGGAGATACTCAAAAGCTGTTTGGACCTTTTTTGAGCAGGTCCAGAGAAGGGCCTCAAAGATGATCAGAGGTCAGGAAAATGTATCCTCTGAGGACAGGCTGAGACAGTTGCAGTTATTCAATGTGGAGAAGTAGAGGCTCCAGGGACACCTTTTTGAAGCCTTTCAAGTATGTGAAGGGGGCTACAAGAAAGTAGAGGAGAGACTTTTTACTAAGACTTGTAGTGGTAGAACAAGGGGCAGTGCCTTCAAACTGGAAGAGGGAATATTTAAATTAGAAATTATGAAGAACTTCCTGAGTATGAAAGTGATGAGACAGTGGGACTCCAACACAGTGGTTTCTGGTGTAGGATTGATTATTATCTTTCTTTGGATCAGTTTATTACATGGAGATCCTCCTGTAGGCTTGCTTTCTGGGCAGAGTGTGCTTGACTACACTAGCTCACAAAGCACCTACAGTTGTGTTGCTCTTCAGGCAGCTCTTCAAATTTAACTAGCACAGCTGTAAGTCCACTTGGTTAATCTTCTGTGGTGCATTTGCTCACTGGCAAGTTTTAAGGCTGCCTTATGGGATTGGAAATTACCTGGTAAGTAGTATCACCTTCCTGGTCTATGTAAGTCAGTCATTAAAAACATGACCCTGTCTTTGTGAAGTTCTTAATGGGGTAGTGAGAGGGATCTTGAGCACAGATATCCTTTGTCGAATGCCATGAAGTGTTGTCTGACAAATCTAATGGATCATTCTGGTTTAAGGTGCCACTGACAATTGGCTACACTGCCATGACTTTCTACTGTAGTAAGATGCGTCAAGTGACTTTTTTCATTGTATGAGAGGAGATGCTTCCAAGTGATATGTCTTGGAATTGATGGCTATTGCTATTTTAAAATATAGTAGTAAGTGGCAAAACTACTTGTAGGTTAAGCAAAAGTTGGGAGAGTTTAATGAATTAACTCTTTTAAAGCCCCAATCAGCATTGGACTGGTCAGCATCTAACCTGAATGATTTGTATCTTGAGCAGATTGCCTTCAATTTAACCAAAACATAAAAATTCCAGGTCTGAAGGTGTATTTTTATCAGAAATTTATCTGTTTGTTCTTTAACTGAGAACATATGTCATTGAATTCTATCTAGAAGATAATAGTGACTTTATTTGCTGAAAAAATTCCAGATTAGGAAGACATGTAAAACATTATTTATAGCTACATGCCAAGTAACAATAAATTAAAGACTTATTTTCTTATGAGTCTGCATGTACATTCTAACAGTGAATATACTTGTGCCTTACCTTGTCAGATGTGTGCTTTTTCCTATGTAGTATTCATAGAGGATGTGCTCTGTCTGTCCTCGGTTGGTATTTGGCATACAGGAGAGAACATCACCATTTCCTTTCCTGGTGGGTGACCTCTTGAATTACTCTGCTAACAGCTGAGTCTTGCTTTTACCTGGTTTTGGGTTTGTATGTTTCCTTTCCATAGGTTGCTGTGCTTTCACCAGAGGCATAATGTGAGTCAGATAACATCCCTGAAGACTTTGTTCCATCTTCTGATCCCCAATGAAAATATTTCAGGTCTTGGAAATAACTACATGCCGTAGTCTTTCAAACATCTTGTGACACAGGAACTCACTTTTCTGAGTTTCATTTGGTCAAACATGCTGTGAAAGTAGCATCCCAGCCAAGAGCAGGTAGTCATGCAGAGGCTTGTTCAGTCAAGCCAAAACTTTTTTATATCATTGTCCTTGAAGATCCTGGAGTACTTTGTTCAGGAACCACCTGTTTAAAAAGTCTTGGGTGAAGCGTCCACCTTTGCTGTCCTTTTCCTCAGATCTTGTTTTTCTGAGACACTTTGCTCATCTGCTGTGGGGATCCTACTCAACAGGCCACTCAGCACCGGGATCATGTCTTATGTCACTGCTCTTCCACACACAGGCTGCCTTTGATGCCACATTCTGCTCGGTTGCTTTGGCTATTCACTTCTGTCACATGTTAATGCCAACCACAAGAATACCAGGGAAATGTAAGCATCCACAAAAAAAATCTTAAAACTAAAGATAGGCTTTTTCTTATGAATCTCTATCCTAATATGTGTTCCCCTGGAATCTTCTATGCATCTCTTGGAGGAATGATGTTTTGCCTCACCCTTTGACCACCTTGGACCATGTCTACAACTGATGGTGCTAAGAAACAGTGTTTGGCCTGTAACAATCTTCAGTTCATTTTTTCAGACTGTACTGCTAGTGAGTCTTCTGCCTCCTTCATGTCTGATGTAGGATGCGATTGCTGTGTCCTCTGTCATCTTGGAAGCGTAGTACACGTTAGGCCTGGACCTGAATGTAGATGCTCAGGATATTCAATCAAGTTTGCCTCACTAGCAGAGCCCAATCCAACATTTTCATTCTTTTATTGGAGTCCTTCTCAGTTTATTTCTTTGGTGCAGGAGAGTAACCCTTTGTAATCCAGAATATCTGTGTCCCCATAGTTCCTAAGCATACAAAGTCTAGCTCACAAAGAGCGCTGCAGCAGCTACCTCAAGCAGAAAACTTGGTGCCAGATCTTGAGTCAGAGATTAGGTTTCTCTGGAAACCTTAAAAATACCTTCCACAGCGATAGTAGCAGCATTTTATCCTAGCTTTTTTGTCTCTTTCCTAAGGCTTTGTGTTTGTAGGAGGGGATTTATAACTAAACACTAGTGTGAGGAGGGCTCTCTTTTTTCTATTCTCATGAACCTAAGCCTTTTAAGAAGACGTGCTTGCTGCAAGAAGATCCTGGAGTTCTGCTGTTGGCACTCTTAACAATCCAAATGGATATCATTTGCATATGGATCCATTATAAATCCATGAACAACAGTTTCTAACACTCATCAGGCACCTTTGGTTGTAGCCTTCTGCTATGCAGGCCTCTGGCATTCTTCTTGTATTCGTGCCGTGCTGGTCTTGAAATAGCCAAAGCTGAATCCAGTCTTTGGTGGGGAATCAGTGCAGTCATTTGTTTGCACTGTTGGATTCTCATCCTCTGCCAAAAATCTCATGGTGGGGCTAACTGATTTGAGTGACCATCTATAAGGATGTGCATGTGGACTTGTTTGAAGAGAGCAAGCTTTCTTACCAGTAATCAGTATCCTTCATCAGGTGTAGTCCACATGTACACTCCCATGCCATCTGCTTTTCCCTTCTCTCTAATTCTTTTTCAGATGCAATGCTGTTGAGAGAGACTGAAATGGTGGTAGATGCACTCTCTTGTATGTCACACATGAAGCAGAAAAGGAGGAGAAGTTCTACAGATACTGCAAGAGGAAAACCTTGCAGTATCACATGGCAGGGCAGAACTATGCCTGTTAGAATGTACATGTAGACTACCTGTATCATACTTTGGTTACGGGTAAGTAGTTTTTTTACTTGATCAGGGTGATAGGATTGTCCTTGAGCTTCACGGATGAAGCATCACTTGGGCACTGTAGGCTAATCTGTTGGGTTTTCTGTGTTTATGAGTGAGTTGAGGACTATTGTGCTTGTGTATGCAACACATGGTTGCACTTCCTCCAGTTCCTAACGCATCTCTGCGCGTATTGCTTAAGCATTACGTGGAGAGTTCTGAGATGAACCCATTTCTGCTGTAATAAGCTATTTATTCTGTTTCAATTTACCATTCCATTGTAAACAGCCTTTTGTCCACTTCCCCCTCTTAAATTGCCAAGTGTGTTTTTCACGTGACTAGCTGATAGTTCATATTTAATTCATAATTTAATTTCAGCCTTACAGGTCATGCATATGATAATCTTTAGCAACTGAAACCGTTGTATTTTGGACTTGGACCTTTACCAGAGTTTGAGCAGCGTCTCCATGTTCCTTGTTTGGTCACCAGAAGTTATCATTGCATGGTTCCAAACGTTTTGTTAATAAATGCTAGTTGTTCTGATACGTAATTTTTATGAAACCAAGGTCATTAAGAGGTAGATCTGTCGTTAGGGTACATTGTTTTCTCTCCTGTTCAGACACAAGTTGTTGATAACGGAACACTTGTCTGAGATTTGAAAACGTATCAATGAATCTTTTCTGCCAGCAGAGTTCTGGTCCATGCCTGCAGCAGAGCTGGCTTTACCGTGCGCTAGTGTTAAAGGAGATGTGCCGCTTGCCGTGTGTTACTTGTTTTCATGCTGGTTGACCAGCAGTAAAAGTAAGGGCTGTCCATGTATCACCAAGATTGGCTGCGTTACAAAACAGTAACAAAGTCCTTGATAAACCTCATCTGGGTTTCCCATCCGACTTTGGTTCCAAGGCCAAAACATTCAAAGGACTCTCCTAGAAATAAGTCAACTCAATACATTTCTGACACCTCTGGGGTGTAGTGATTGTTTCCTTTTAATATAGTATGTGTCACTACAGAGTGCTCTTAACAATCTGAGTTGGAAGCAGATACAATGGGAAAGGGCAGGACATTAATTTATGTTGTAGTTTGTGTCATTTGTTACTTTTCAAAGGCTCTGTGCATTGTCCCAGGTAGCCACTTTTAATCTTCAGATGTAAGTGTTAAGCTGAACTTCCTTGCTCCATCGTGTCTTCTCCCTCCGTATCTTTTTTTTCCTTCCCTTTTGGGAAAGGACAAATCCAGACTGCTTAAGCAAGTGCTCTACCTAGCAAGAGAAACCTCTGAGAAAGTACTGATTTCAGGAGTAAAACATAACCCATGTTCACAGCAAAGCTCGGTGTGGTATTTGGTTTGCAAGTGGGTGTAGCATTTAATCAAAGGTAATACATTGTCAGTGCAAGAAGACTTCTGAGCCTTCAGAGAATTGGCAAAGACAATAATTTGTAGGACCTTTATGAGTTGCAGTACTTCTAAAGATGTGAAGAGGGTCATCAAACTGAGGATAGGGAAGAAATAGTGTGTAGTCACAGGAGTAAGTTCAGTAAGGGCCAGCTGTTGAGTTGTCCATGGTCTCTGGGTGATGTTGGCAGATTTTTAGGCAGCTTTCACATAAAGTCGGACGTAGCAGAAAAAGAGAGAATAAAATTTTATCTCTTTCTGTGGCTTTTCTCACATAACTAAAGGAATGTGCTGTAAATACCAAGTTGTGCATTAAGTAAAAAGGATGGTACGTTCTGTAAGTGGTATATTCTTATTTTTTATCTTTATTCTCATATTCTTTTTGGTAGAAAGCATTTGCTATGGTTTTGGATTCACTTGCCGCTCATGTGTAGGCTGTGAAGCACTGTAAGAAAAATTGCATTTGCAGATTTGTTTCTTTAATCTTGGAGAGCACATAACAGCACAGGCTTTCAAAAGGAGAGATGGAGCTCTCTTGCTTGCTGTGGTTTTGGCATAGCTGATGGATAATTAAAACCTTTATCTATCTACCTGTTAGTGTCAAAGCGACTTTCGTGTCAGCTGCTGAAATGTACCAATGCTGGGATTCTATGTTCTTCCCCTCCCTTCAGCAAATGTGTGTGTTGTGAAGGTGGATGGGACTCCTTATCTGTGTAAAGCTGATGAGGTTGGAGAGATATGTGTCAATTCAAGTGCAACTGGGATGGCGTATTTTGGCCTCCTCGGAATCACCAAGAATGTGTTTGAGGTTTGTGTTTCTCTTTGTCATGTAAAGTCTCATTGTTACATTTCTAGTATTTCGTGTCCATTAAACTCCTTTTCTAAAACATTCTTTTACTAGAAAAAGCTCTTGCCAAATACACTTTGCTTCATTCTCCATCAGAATGCAAAATCCTGTGTCTTTCAAGCAAAGTACCATCAGCAGACAATTGGTTGCCTCTATATTCTGCAGTCCAGTGTTGTACCTCCTTTGGGAGCTGTACATACAGTAGTGTTTCACTGGGCAGCACGTGGGAGACTTGGCTGTCATATGGAGTTCTGCCAGGGAGATGAAAGAAATCCTGACCACAGTGTCCTCTGTCAAAAAGAAAAGCTCTAGTCGACCTGTCAAGTCTCAACATTTTGAACAGCTTTTTAGCTTTTGACACTCTCCTTAGCTAGTGAGAGAGCAGCAAGAAACCTGACACAATGGAATGGTTGGGGTGGTGGGAAAGCAAGGAAACCACCTGAGCAGATGTAGGGAACTTGCTGATGGTTTTCCACTGGAGACAGTGCCATAACTGCAGTAGACTTAACTTTCTTAAAGTTCTAATAGCACAGTGTTTGTGGCAGTGGCAAGAGTTACAGGAAGTACCACAGTATTAATAGGATTAATAGTAAGTAATTAATAATAATCAATAAGTATTAATAGGAGGACTCTGATTAATTGGTATATGAGTGCATGTAACAAAACCTTTTCAAAAAGCAGTATGGACTCCTGTTGTGAGGCTAGGGAGCTGAGAAAAAAGCTAGTTAAGGCTACCACAGAGTTAAGAACTGTTGTATTGTTCTTTATGCAAAAAACGGTTGTTCATCCTTGTGATGGTGGGAACAGAGGCAGAAAGTGTTTTAACTCCACTTTTCTTACCGGTACTGTGAGTGTCTGAATCCTTGTGTTCCTCCAGGCCATTCCAGTGACGGCAGCCGGAGTGCCCGTTTCAGATCAACCTTTCACAAGAACTGGATTGCTTGGCTTTGTGGGTCCTGTAAGTGTGAATGAGGCATGTGGGGCACTGCCTTGTCCTGATTCCTAGGTCTTAAGTGATGCCCCTGAATTCAGCAGATTTTTTTTGTCAGAGGCATGACCTCATGGTTGGTTTTATTGTTTAGAATGTTGTTGGGTTTAGTCAGGCACGTATCACTAGGTTTTTCCCCTGTATGTCTAATTCTGTCTTATTTTCAGGACTACCTGGTATTCGTGGTAGGAAAATTGGATGGTCTAATGACAGTTAGTGGCCGTAGGCACAATGCGGATGATGTGGTAGCCACTGCATTGGCAGTCGAACCCATGAAGTTTGTCTATCGAGGAAGGTGAGTACGTGAAAAACTTTTTACCGCTGCCGAGTGGACTTAGCTGCTCCTTTTTTCACCCGCAAGTGGTCAAAAAGTAACATGGTGCACACAGGAGCTCTGCATGTGAATTTTGACACGTGTAATTCATAGGAAGGATGGCAGTAGGTTATGATCATAAGCCAGATAAGAACTTGGCTGTCCCTTCTAACTTGGAAGACAAATACTGACACCCTACTTTATGCACAATAGTTCTAGAAAGGAGAAAAAGAGACTGAGGAGACATGTAATTGTGCTCTGCCACTACCCAAAAGGTGGTTGTGGGGAAGTGAGTGGTGTTTTTTTCACATCAGTAACAAGTGCCAAGACAACGGGAGATGGTCTCAAATTGAGACAAGGGCGGTTTAGATGGGATGTTACGAAAACCTTCGTTGAAATGGTCATCAGGTGCTGGAACAGGCTGCCCAGGGAAGTGGTTGAATTGCCATCCCTGCATGTGTTTAAAAGTTTTGTAGACATGGCTCTTAAGGATGTGGTTTAGCAGTGAGCTAATGTAGCAGAGTTTGGTTAATGGTTGGACTCCAGGATGTTGAAGGTCTTTTCCAATGAAGAGTTTTGCAATTCTATAAGTATAGAAACACAGATGTTCTAAAGTGTACATTTAAAGCTTCTCTGAAAGCTTCTCATAAGCCGTTCAAATGAAGCTTGTATGCCAGGTATAACACTCCTTTGCTAACTTGCGCTTTTCACGCAGAGCGGCCTGTGGAAGAACCGTGCAGCATGTTCTGAAGAGCAAACTTAGGAGTGTTGGGGCTGTTGAAGGGTCTTCAAAGATATTTGGTGTTGTGTCACTGTCTTCATTGATCTTCAGCAGCCAAAGGCTCAGTGCCCAAATGGAGATCAGTGATGAGTGCTGTCCCTCAAGGGACCATACTGGAACCAGTACTGTTTTAATATCTTAACTGATGATGTAGTCAAGTGCATCCTGAGCAGGTTTGCAGATGACACCAAGCTGAGTAGTGCAGTTGGCAATGGCTCCATAGATAACAACATTTTATGAAAAGATGGGGACAGATTTTATTAGGGGCTTTTGCAACACCTCAAGGGGTGATGCTTTTAAACTAAAAGAGGGGAGATTTAAACTGGGTATAAAGTAGGGTGTTTATGCTGACAGTGCTGAGACACTGGCACAGGTTTCCCAGAGTGGTAGTAGATGTCTCTGCTCACTGTGTGCAGGTTGGACTAGATGACTTTTTAAAGGTCTCTTTCAATCCAAATAATTCCATGATTCTGTGCA
This sequence comes from Rhinopomastus cyanomelas, assembly GCA_013400115.1. Lineage (NCBI taxonomy): Eukaryota > Metazoa > Chordata > Aves > Bucerotiformes > Rhinopomastidae > Rhinopomastus > Rhinopomastus cyanomelas. Next base: position 694,820 of record VXBP01010631.1, on the reverse strand, counting down.
AGTCAAGTTTTCCTCGTTTTTGCACATCTCGTGTGATTCACAGGTTAAAAGCTCATGGCACATACCTGCCAGAGGCATTAGCAATGTTTTATTCTAGAGGATACGAGCCTACAACTAATTTCAGTCACAAATGAGAATTAGTGTAACCATTGATAGACGTGCTGGTCAGTAATTTCTCTTCCAGAAGGGACATGGTTTGTAGATCCAGTAAGTTCAGTGTGCATGATGGAGTTACACAGGGAAGGTTTGCACAATCTCTGCGCTTACGGAACCTGCCTGTTTTAGGTGCATGCTGCACTGGTCACTGCAAATCCAGCAGTGTCCCTGAAAGACGTAAGTGACGACAAGAAACCTACATTTAGGTTAAATTTGTCTGTGATTTTGTGATGATGTGGCATGAATAATGCTTGTGTGTGTTGAGAGAGTAGCATCAGGGTTGCAGTCATTTCTGTATTCTAATAACTCATGCTGGTTTCAGTAGGCGTTGCATCCTGTCATTCTTCTGTCCTTTGTGTTTTAGGATAGCGGTGTTTTCTGTGACCGTTTTGCATGATGATCGAATAGTGCTTGTGGCAGAGCAGCGCCCTGATGCATCAGAGGAGGATAGTTTTCAGTGGATGAGCAGGGTTCTACAGGTAGTCAGTCTGTCCTTTCTCTCTTTCCAGGTGAATAAGGTTGATGTATGAAAAGCGATAATTAGCACATCATTTTTTTCCATAAGAAAAACCTGTTGCTGTAACTGCAGAGAGTGGTAATAAGATGACTTCAGAATGCATTTCAGGGTCAATAGTTAACAAAATTCTATAAAAAGTAAGACTTTCTTTCAGAATGTTTTTTCATTTCGTACCACTAGGATTCATAAAGTCCTAAAGATGACAGGTTTTGTTTTAGTTCTCATTATCTCTGCTGATTTGCCAAGTATCAAAACAGAGCCTGAAATCTTTTTGTCACTAACGTCCTTATTCAAGATCTCCAACAACAAGCGTTAAAAACTTTGCCCTTGATTATTGTGTTTCTGTGGGGGATCAGAGGAGAGGGGAACTCGTAGATTTGCATTAATTATCAGTTCTAAGAAAGTAAAAACTGAGAGCGCATTTATGGAAGGAGACTGGTGAAAGGACAACTGAAGGGAAGGTTAGAGAGAACAACTTACAGAAAGATTCCCCTTAAGAGTAAGGCAGCTATGTAATAATGGCTTCTGACTAATTTCAGCTCTGTAAGTTTTTTTTGGAGGGATTATTTGGTAATAGGCTGCTTTTCATGGGAGAGAATATTTTTATTTCTCTTTTTAGAAGTGTCATAGCTAAAACGGACACTTCAGTTTTAGGCAGCAGGATGTTTCCCTCCCTATTTTTGTGGTTTTATGTTCTACTGCGCTTTTGTGGTTGTGCCATACATGCTCAATTTGCTGTGGTATAATTTTTGGCTTTTTAAAATCTCTGCACTTGTTGCCCACTTTTAAGAGACTTTCCTGATCCCTGATATGCAGGTGGCATCCCCTTGATAGAGTGCACGAGCAAAGGCCTGGGTCTGCTCCTGCTCCCATTGAAGTCATGGCACAACTTCTATGAGTTCAGTGAGTGCAGAATTGGACCCTTTATTTCCAAATTGTGGTGCAAGTAAAAAAAACTAATGTTATTAAATGACTTGAATTCAAATTCTTGCTCTAGCTGCATCCCAGTTGATAACACGGAATGTATTTTTTCTTCTGTCAAGGCAATTGATAGCATTCACCAAGTGGGTGTCTACTGTCTTGCTTTGGTGCCAGCTAACACTTTGCCAAAGGCTCCACTTGGAGGAATTCATATTTCAGAAACCAAGCAGCGCTTCTTAGAGGGTGCTCTTCACCCTTGTAATGTCTTGATGTGTCCACATACGTGCGTTACCAACCTGCCGAAGCCTCGACAGAAGCAGCCAGGTGAGTGTTCCTTAGTTCTGTGTTTCTGTCTCTGAGGAGGGTGTGTGTGGACTGGAATTCACAGGGAACCTGACAGCACAGGGCTCTGCGTGTTGAATGGCTTTAAGCTGGCAGAAGTAGTGACATTGTCGGAGCAACCCAGAGCCGCGCAAGTGCGTTACGGTCTGCCTTGAGTTCCAGGTAAATGCAAGGATGTAGAACGCGTACTAATTTCACACCTCCAGGGCCGTGTTCTGAATTGTTCTTCTACTAGCCATCTTGTAAAGACCAGTCCTCTGTCTTGCTGTAGCTGATGTAATAAAACTTAAGTACACGCAGACTTCAGTTAGCTGGGTCACTAGCAGACAGGTCTGTAGTGTAACCATACCAATAATAATTGATTCCCAGTGTGTCTGTGCAGTCCAATCCTTGATTTCAGCTTTTCATCTTTTCAGATCTGTGCTAGATAGGGCATTTACAGTAATCTACAGGATGAATTATAAAATACTACACGTTCCTTTATTCATTTGTCAATGTTTTTCAAAATACAGAGGTTGGTCCTGCTTCAATGATAGTAGGCAACCTTGTTGCTGGAAAGAGAATTGCACAAGCCTCAGGGAGAGATGTTACCCAGTTGGAGGATAACGACCAGGCAAGAAAGGTAACCAATGTCCTGGCATTGTTACGTGTTGGAGTTGGCTTAGTCAAAATCAGAGAAGACCAGTTACAGCGGTCTGCTGAAACTAAGCTTGGTACATCTGGAGCGCATCTGAGTGTCTCTTCTGTTTCAGTTCTTGTATTTAGCAGACGTTCTTCAGTGGCGAGCTCAGACAACTCCAGACCATCCCCTCTTTCTAGTGTTGAATTCCAAGGTGAGATAAAATTTAGAACATTTTTTGAGACCGAGATCAGTAAAATACTGTTTGTATTCTAAGACAATTCCAACTCGTAGATTTTTCCTAAAATACTTCGGGTTATTTTGATGAAGCAGACAAAAATTACTGGTTAGCACACGGCATAAGATTTCCACATCTGGAATTTCAGTGTGCGTTCTGCCCAGCTTAAAATACTGCTCAGCTTTGTTCCCAGTTCCATACTTCCTCACCAGCAGCAGAAAGGGACAGGGAATGAAGGTCACAGTCGGTCCATTACATGTTGTTTTCTGCTGCTCACAGGCTCCTTGCAGTCCTCCCCTTCTGCAACATCGTTGTCCCACCTATTTTTCTTGAACCATCTTGAGAAAACAAATACATCTCAATCTCCCAGGCTAGGCCATCACTTCCTAGTCTGAATAGCAAATGGATGTTTTCTGTCTTTATGTTGAAATCTGGACTAAGCTTTTTGGAATACCCATGACTTTGTTACTGCCTAATTAATCCAAAGAGACAGCTGCTTCCATGTGAAGACTTCCCAGATGCATAGTTGTGGGGAAATACATCTTTAGTAGGTGCGCCAAAGCGAAAGTGACAGAACACACCAACCATGGCTCAAGTTGTCTCTCTGACCTTCGAAATGTTGTCTGTACCAAAGACTTGGTCTGCTGACAGCAAAAGAAAATGCAGGTTTGTCTGTGCACAGCAGGATAAAGCTGATGCACTGCTTCACTTGCTGATTAAAAAATTGCACTTTCTCCCTTGGGCTGCAAAATTTAAAATATTTGTAAGATATCCTTTTTATGGCACCAAGTACAATTACAGGTTCAAAATAAGCTGAGTAAAGTCCTCTAGCATGGTTTCACTGAGTCAGTCTTTAGAAGTGTTTGCTGTATTGGTAAAATAAGAGCAATAAAACACTGCATCTGCCACATGAGAACAGTTTGAAACTGAATAAAATTTTCTGCTGATGCTTTGTTTCTGTGCAGGGCACTGTAGCTAGCACTGCATCGTGCATGCAGCTGCACAAGAGAGCAGAGAGAGTGGCAGCGGCACTGATGGAGAAAGGACGGCTGAATGTTGGTGACCACGTGGCCCTGGTGTATCCTCCAGGTAAGGCCATACAGACAGCAACAATCAAGGTCAGAAATTACAAGATGTCTCGTCCCGATCGTAAGAGAAGGGAGTGGCTAAGGTTGATGGATTCACTGGACGTTGAATTAAGGAGATTTACACCATATGTCTGCATAAAAGTCAAAGTTTACTGAAAGTGTTGGATTCTGAACTCGCAAGGTACGAAAATCACTAAAGGTACTAGATGCTCAACTCAGAAGAGGAAAAGGGAGAAGGAAGAGTAGTTCAGAGGTCAGATCACCACTTAGGACTGCAGACTCTGGATCCCACCACTACCTCACTCATAGGCAGAGGGGGAGTGTATTGGTGGTGATACATGATCAGTCCCTCTTTGCTCTGTCAGCTTTGCAGATTTTTGGTGTCTCCAGCAGTTCTTTTGTCAGCCCCTTGTACTGGCTGCAGGCTAGGGAAGGGTTGATGGTCAGGCTCCTCTGCACTGCTTGAATCCTTCCTTTTATCCCTGCTGCCAAGGATGTTTTTCTTTTCACTGCCCTCCACCCCCCAACCAATAGTTTGGGGAACTTTGTTCTCATGTTCTCTTAGACAAAGCAACGGCCAGTAAGTCCTTGAGTGAGAGAGAGAGAGCATCTTACTGTGTTTTTGGTAGTTAAACATAGTTTTGCAGATAGATTGGCAGAGCTCCTTGGCCTGCCCACTGCACAGTACTGACCTTTCCTGCCAGGTGCAACCTCCCCCTGTTACTCTGCTCACGAGTTATCTCCTCTTTGCTTATAATTGTTTGAGCAATCTCACTTGTTAATCAAAATCAATCAAGAAGAGAAACAACTGTTTGCAAGAGAGAGCATTCAGCTATACATTTCACAGGGTTTTATATGGCAGCGACAGGCTGTTTATTGACTTTCTTTCTGTTGTTTTATTATTAAGTTGCATCTTGTAATTGGCAGACTGCGTTTGCTAAACGTTTCATCTAACTGCTCTTGGTGTCTGGGCAGTCATGCAAGCGTAGTTTAATTTAAAATGCATGGGAGATCCTCAATTTTCAGACTTGGAAAATGGAATAACACTGGATAGATCCATTGAAAACTAGACTAGTGCATGAACACCCTTTCTTTCCTCAGTACCTGCCTTTACAAGTGAAGCATGGGGCACAGACTTGCATTGCTAGTGGGTGTTTGTAAATGTGCCTCATGAACAGGATATTGTAACAGTAGGATTGTGTATTTCTGGAGAAAAGGAAGTTGAGGGATAAGATCTTACTGCTCTTTAAAATTACCTGAAAAAGAGGTTGTGGAGAGGTGGGGATCAGTCTTTTCTCCCAAGTCACTAGCAGCAGGACACGAGGAAATGTTCTTCAGTTCTGCCAGGGGAGGTTTGGTTTGGAAAAATGTCTTCGCTGAAAGCATGGTCAGGTGTTGGAACAGACTGCCCAGGGAGCTGGTGGAGTCGCCATCCCTGGAGGCCTTCAGAAAACCTGTAGATATGGCACTTGAAAATAAGATTTAGTGGGCTGGTGGTATTGGGTTGACAGTTGGACTTGGTGAACTTGGAGATCTCTTCTGACCTTGATGATTCTGTGATTCAGAGCGATAGCTGTGGAAAACAGGTGTTTGCTTTGTAAAAGAACCTGAGGGTGTCATTTCCATAATGTCTAGTACTTTCTTTTGTTATTTTTGTTATTTTGCACTGTGTGCCTGGGAAAAGACATCCCTACAAATTAAACTTTTGTAAGTTTTGACTGATTTTTGCTAACTCTTGAATGCGAAATATTTTCATCTTGCAGAACCAGGCAGAGCCAAGAGCAGCCTGTCAATTTGAAAAGACTCCTGTGACAAATCCTTAGATCCTAAAGTACATCTGTGTGTATTTTGATGTTTGTGGAAGTGTTTGACCTTTTGTTTTTCCTTTGTTTCACAAATATCCTTGACAGGAGTGGACTTGATAGCAACTTTCTATGGCTGCTTATATGCTGGCTGTATACCTATCACCGTTCGCCCGCCTCATCCGCAGAATCTTGCTACCACTCTGCCCACTGTCAAAATGATTGTAGAGGTATGTACAAAACACTCCCCTCACAACACTTTGGGTGACTGTAGGATGGTTGATGCAGCCTGATAAATTGCTTGGCTGCACTCAATGTGAAATAAGCTAGGGAAAAGAATAATCAGTGTGCTGTGGCCAAGTCAATAAATACTTTCTTCAGAAACTCGCTTTTCTGATGTTGTGATTGACTCAGCTTTGTCTCCAGTGTTTTTCTTTCTCTCTTCTGCTTACCAGTCCTCTGCACGGATATGAATCACTTGTTCACTCGTTTTCTACACGGTTTTAACGCTGTGTCTTTTACAGGTCAGTAAGTCTGCCTGTATACTGACCACGCAAGCAATAATGAAACTGCTGAAGTCTAAGGAAGCTGCAACAGCTGTAGATATTAAAACATGGCCCACTATTCTGGATACAGGTACAGACTACTTGCCCACTAGACAAAATGTAACTCATGTCACAGTATGGTATGCAAAAAAACCAGCAGAACTACCTGATTGAACGGATCTCCCTTGCGCTGTACCCAAATGGCTGTCCAGGAGCTATAGAAAGCATCTGATGTTAATGCTGCAAAGATGTGGTTTTTTGCCCGCGCTCTCTTTCCAAAGTAACAGTACAGTACTCCTTCTATGTATCTTAAACAGATGATGTGCCTAAAAAGAAGCCAGCTAGTGTTTTCAGACCTGCATCTCCAGATATGTTGGCATACCTGGACTTCAGTGTGTCTACTACTGGTATATTAGCAGGAGTAAAGGTAATGAGAGAGATTATTACATTCTTATACGTAGACATATTTTGCATCCGTTCCTCGTGTTGGGGAAGAAGTACAAAAAACTAAGTGGGCTGTTTCAGTACTCAGCTTAGTTTTAAATTTAAATGAAAACAGAATTTCTTACTGCGTCTTTGGAAGCTTTCAGTCTTACTGGCTCTGTGTGAGGAATTGCTGAGGTGACTATATGGAGCGTTTGTCACAAAGGTTTTCTTTTGTGATGTGTTGTAGATATGTCAGGCATCATTTGACATCATCCAACATCATGACAGGCGTCATTTGTCGCTAGAATGACAAGTGTGTGTGGAATTCTGGGCTCGTATCCCTTTTGTCTTTTAAAGGTGCTTTAAAGGAAGCTTTTAGGGAGAATCTCTTTAGTATGAGGGTGGCCGAACACTGGAGCAGGTTGCCCTGTTCCAGTCATTGAAGCCCCATCCCTGGAGATACTCAACAAGGCTGTGGGCAACCTGCTCTAGTTGAGGATGTTACTGCTTACTGCAGGGGGTTTGCTCAAGATGACCTTTGGAGGTCCCTTCCAACCTGGGCGAAAAAAACATGAAAACACTACATGTTACCACATCTTCTAGAATCACAGCAGGACAGAGTAAACCCATGTCCTCTACAACAAACATTTCTATCAGCTATTACACACTGTGTGCTGGTGTTTCAGTAGTGCCTGAGAGTGCCTTGTTTTGCAGATGTCACATGCAGCTGCAAGTGCCTTATGTCGCTCTATAAAGCTACAGTGTGAGCTGTACCCTTCTCGTCAGATTGCCATCTGCCTTGACCCTTATTGTGGCTTGGGATTTGCACTGTGGTGCTTGTGCAGGTATGTTGCTTGAGGCTTTCTCGTGTATTCCAAGCCTCCTCTAAAATTCAAGGGATAAGCCCTGGATGAAGCTGTCAGAGAAAGCCAGACTGGCCTTTTTATAGATGTTTCACAGAATACCTTTTGTGGTAACAAAATTCATTCAGTAAGTTACTTCCTGGTGTTTTGCAAGTGGAATTAATTAGATACCACACCCAAGGGGGAAAAAAGGACTTTACTGTCTATCTCATATTGATTAAATAAATCCTTGTAAAGTCTTTTGAGATTAAACCCTATCTTTTTACCACCCTTAAGGAAGATGGTAAGCACTAACATATGACTAAAGGAAGCCATTAAATGTTTCTTATCATCAACGACACCTGATTAAATGAGGTTACTGCTACAAGGCAGCATATATTGCAAAGCTGCAAGATGTTTCTCTCTTTTCCCTTTTAAAACATTCCAAATGCTTTAAATAATCCAGATATTTAGTAGTGGTTTAGATATATCATTACCAAAAAATGTAGAGATTGAATATGAAAGGTCGTGTTGTGAATGGATATATCCACTGTAGTTAGCCTGTTCTTTCCTTTTCTTATCTCCTCAATGCCAAGGAAATGTACTGAAGAAAAACAAATACTAACTTTGGTAGCATCTGATGATCGGTGTCCTCAATAAAGAGAGGCAGGCTGGAGGAAGACGAAACCTCTGTGATGGAAGAATTAAAATTAAATGGATTTTAGAAAATATTTTCAGGGAACTGTGTTGTGATTTCTGTACAAGAGTTAATATAAAGTCTTCTGTGTTTCATCTGAGCTCTAACTTTGTTTGAGTGTGAAATATTACTTTATTAAATAAGTATTTTTTTCTCTTTTACAGTGTTCAAAAAGAAACAACCCACCTCAAAATCACATCAGGTCTAGTTAGGAGAAATAGCAAGTGTGTTGAGCTACCTCTTAAAAGCACTTAGAGATGCCGTTATTTTTTTAAAGATGCATTGGTTTATCTAAACCTGTTTTTATAGAGGGTTGTCACTGATCTTATTGATAGCAATTGAACTTAAAAATACTTGGTAGTTGAAGGCTGTGTGGTCGTGGTATTTATCATCTTGACTTGAGGGTATAATATTTTAAAAATCCAGAATCGCTTCATCTTTTCACTTCTGTCCACTCCTGTTAAAGGAGCCCACTCACGTTAAATATTTCAGGTAAACACTATTTGAAACTTGAGACACCTGTAGCAAAGGCTAGAAAATTGCTCTAAAAACTTTAGTGGTGCAGCACAGTAGGTATTAAAGACGCGTTGCACTCAAAACAAGAGATGCATTTTTCCCTGGAATGATTCACAAGTGGTAGTCCCATTGCCAGTTGTAGTCTGTAACTGGAGCGGTGTCTCAAATGTTAACATGTCAGAAGTTTTGTCTCTTAAAGGAATTCAGTATTTGCTTATAGTGCAACACAGTTTGCTGAAGGACAGATAAACTCACCTTAAAGTTTGAGACTTAAACCTGTAGTTCTTACCCAACTATGTGACACGTGACCGGCCTTCAAATACCTGCCGAGAACCACGCTTTCCTACATGGGTTCATTTGAACTTTGCATAAGTCTTGGCTTTGAAGTTTTCTTTTTCTTCCTGTTCCTAGTGTATATTCAGGTCATCAGTCCATTCTAGTCCCTCCTCTGGAACTGGAGAGCAATGTGTCTCTGTGGCTGTCTGCTGTTAGTCAGTATAAAGTGCGTGTCACATTCTGCTCTTACTCTGTGATGGAGATGTGCACCAAAGGGCTTGGAACACAGACAGATGTACTGCGTGTGAGTGGATTTCATTTCTCAGTATACTGACACATCAATGCCTGCCTTGCCAAAAGTCCTGCATTTAGGCTTCTGGAAGGTCATGATTACTTTATTTTTGGGAAGTGCCAAGATAGCTGAAAGTTTCAGCTCTTGTGTTTCTAGCAGGGGGAAAAAAGCAGTCTTCTGTTTTAAATGTCACGTACCTGTACCGCCAGAACCTGGCAGGTCTCACCTTCTCTCAGATCGTTTGACACCGAATGTATTGAGTTCTAAAGTGGATGTTGTCTTCCTAACAGCAGCAATTGCACACTAATAAATGCATCTCTTTCTTTTTGGGGGATTCTTTTTTAATCTCTTAAAGAAGATATTCCAGGCACATTAAGGAAGTGACTCTGTCACCGTGCTAGGAGGGTTCCCGTGGTTGTAGGGACTAAGTTGCTGGGAGATGTCTGTAATTTTGTTGTGCACGGGGTAGCAGCTACATTGTGCTTATTCTTAGTACAGACAAAAACTGTCCCTCTTTTCTTCTGGACCTGACTGAAGGGAATCCTGGCCCAAAGCCAGTAGCTGCAGGTTTACATTCATGGTGATGAAACCTAATAATGTCTTGAATGCTCCACTTGGATCTAAAGTGTGCAGTGCTGGAAGTGAGCAAGTTTCTTGGGAGCCCAGCCTGTGACACAGTAAAATTTTGTGTGTTTTTCAGCTCAAAATGACAAGTGGTTGTGCTGCGGCTACATAATGCAAGTAGTTTGTGTCTTGGACATCAAACCCAGCATAAAGCATCTTGGCACAATTTTAGGGTTCTTTTGGGTGGATGGAGACAAACTGAGTACAGCCCATGTCTACATTGCTTAATGGGTTCATGCCAGACCCATCTGTTTTGCAAACTAAAATGGCTTATTTCTAGACTTTTCAGAAGCACAGAATGGAGCGGAGCGCAATGAATGTCTAAAGACCATCTAGTCCAACCCCCCTGCTAAAGCAGGTTCATCCAGAGCAGGTTGCACAGGATCGTCCTGGAAGGCTTTGAATATATCTAGAGAAGAAGACTTCACAGTCTTTCTGGAAGAGGCAGTGCTCTGTCACCCCCAGAGTATAGAAGTTTTTCCTCATGTTCAGGTGGAACTTCATGTGTTGAGTTTGCTCCTGTCATCTCATGTCCTGTCATTGAGCACCACTGAAGAGTCTCGTCCCATCTTCCTGACACCCAGTCTTTAGATATTTGTAAGCATTGACAAGATCCTATGTTCTCCAGACTAAACAGCCCCAAGCCTCCGTGCCTTTTCTCATAGGAGAGAAGCTCCAGTGCCCTACATGTCCATCTCTGCTGGACTGTCTTCAGTTGTTCCTCGTCAGTCCAGAACTGGACACCAGTCTCCAGATGTGATCTCACTAGAACAGAATAGAGAGGGAGAAGAATCTCCCTTGTCCTGCTTGTTACACTCCTCAATACATTCCAGGAGACCACCGGCCTTGGCCCCAAGGACCCACTGCTAGCTCATATTTAACCTGTTGTCCACCGGGAGTCCCAGGACTTTCTCTCCAGAGCTGCTTTCCAGCAGGCCAGTCCCCAACCTGTACTAGTGCAGGGGGTTGTTCCAGATGCAGAACCTGGTTGAACACCTGCCATGCTGAACTTAAATACAGTTCCTCTCCACCTCCTCCAGCCTGTCCAGGTCTTACATAACAGCACAGCCTGATGGTCTGTCAGTCACTCCTCTCAGTACTGTATCATCAGCAGACTTGCTGAGGGTGCGCTCTGACCCTTCATCCAGGGCGTTGAGGAATGTGTTGAATGAGACTGGGCTCAGTACTGACCCCTGTGAAACACCACTGGCTGCAGAGTTCCAGCTCTCAGAGTCCGTGCCTCTGATCACAACCCTCTGAGCTCTCTTATTCAACGAGTTCTCCATCCACCTCACTGTCCACTTACCTAACCCACACTTCCTAAGCTTAACTATGAGCAAGTTAAGGATATAGTGTTAGAAGCCTTGCTGAAGTTGAGGTAGACAACATCCACTGATAGCCATTTACACAGCCAGTCATGCTATCATGGAAGGCAAGATTGGTCAAGCAAGATTTCCCCTCGGAGAATCCATGCTGACCCCTCCTGATAGCCTTTTCCTCTGCATGCTCCGAGAGGAACTCCAGAATGAACTGTTCTGTCATCTCTCCAGGGATGGAGGTGAGGCTCACTGGCCTGTAGTTCCTTGGGTGTTGTTGACTTTAAACTTGTTTTCTTCACGCAACCCTTTAGATGAAGGGCGTTAACCTGTCTTGCGTGCGAACGTGCATGGTGGTTGCAGAGGAGAGACCAAGGATTACATTAACGCAGTCTTTCTCGAAGTTATTCAAAGACCTGGGCCTCTCGGCCCGTGCCGTGAGCACTACGTTCGGATGCAGAGTCAACGTAGCAATTTGCTTGCAGGTGAGACTGAACTCCGTATTCCGTCTGCAGAATCTCTGTGACCCTTACAGGAAATAATGTTCAGCCATCTATACTTTCTTACAAACTAGAACTCTCTTCCCTTTGCTTGCTGAAGTCACCAAGCTAAATTAAAGCATTGAAGGTGTCGTTTATGATAATTCCATGTTTCTGTACTAATTGACCAATTGATTTGCCTTTCTAATAGAGAGGATCATTATGAAGAAACTTGTTTCCTTCCTTCTGTGCAGGAGCAGTATTAAACTAAATTAAATGCACATAAGTATTAAATATTTTAAGCTGTGCTGTTTCAGCCTTTGTGTGTTACTGATTTAGTCTCTGTGGAAAGTAACTCATGGAAAAGTGACGTTCAGTGGAAGGTAAAGTTCCTCAAATAACACCCATGACAATGAACATGGTTGGAAGGGGTTCTTTTACTTCTAAAATTCTCAAATGAGTATTATAAACTTGCAAACATGTCTTCCCTCACGTTAGAGTTGGACTTGGGGGGGTTGAGTTTGGTTTGTTTTATTATTCATTTAAAGGTATAAAATTGGAAGCTTTGAAGGGGAAAATATGTGGCAGTGTGAGGGGAATTTCATCGATGGCACGCGTGTTAGGTGCACCTGTGACTGTGCATCTTGCTTCCAATTTTATTGGTATGAATTACACTTGATAAAAAAATACACATCTATGAAGATTGCTACTGTTCTTCTGCAAAACTTTGTTTCTTGTTATTTTTCTGGTGCTCACTAGATGGAAGAAAGCCTTTTTCCCCTCTGCAAATATGCTTTGATGCTCTAGATTTCTACAAGAGCTGTGAGCTTCTTAAATACGTTGCTATTCATAGTTGCGTCTTCAGTATTTTTGATTTCTTCCAGCATGTTAAAGGAGAAAAGGTTTTTAACAACCATGGATAAATGGTTATAAAGAAATGTGCACAGTGCAGTTTTATGAATCAGTAGATGGAAAAATAGGAAAGAACTAGATGGAGTGAAGGTGCCTGTAGATTCAGATTTGAATTGAATAAAACATTTCAGATGTCAAGTGTGAAAGAATTTGGAATTGCCTACGAATTTTAAGAGCTGGTTTTGTATATTTTCTATTCAGACTGCACAAAGAGGAGAAAAACAGGTTTTCCACAGAACATTAAATAACAATGTGATAAGTACTCCAAGAAGTCTGTGAGAGGTGTAGGACTGCCTGTACAGTTAAGCTTCCTCTTCATTTTATACCCTTTTCATCTCTGTTCTCCATTCTCAAGCCCCTTTTTAGTGTTGGGGATTTTTTAACTCCTTTCCCCCATTCTTCCAAAGTGGTGCCTCTCTTTGACTTCTCTAAATCACTGAATTCAAATGAATACAGAGGAACAGCCAGATTGAATGGGGTATTTGATACATTAGCATTCAAATAAAACATGTCATGTCTTCCAACCTTACTGGACTGGCGTACTAAGGAAGTTTTTGTGAGGCTTGCAGCTTCACAGTGCAGCCTTTAGACACTTTGAGGTGGAGAGAGGATTTATGATAAGGCAACAGACATGATGCATTATTTGCTTTAATTATTTCCTCATGTTTATTATCTGGGTCTTGCATATAAAATTGCCAAGCTCTTAAGTGATCTAAAATAGAAATTTTCTTTTCACTCTAAAACAGTATGAGTTTTGTTTTCTGTCTTACTGTGTGTATCTTATGTTTCCAGTGCCTCTTTGTTTGTATTTTCTTTTTTTTCCCTTTCTCTCTGTTTCACACACTTTGATGGCCTCTGTTACTTCTCTTTGTGGTCCTGCTGTCAGCCAAACAGGCTGGGCAAGCTGGCTGAACAGGTATAGTGCTGCATGTGTGCTTATAATGACCTAAAGTCTGTCTGGTTCAGCAGTGTGACTCTATAGCAAATGGGGCTCAGCTGGGAGAGTTTTCATTTGAAACAGATCAAACTTTCTAAAGAAATTGAGTTTTACTCAAAGAAGACTTAAAATGATAGAATGCTTTGGATTGGAAGATCATCCAGTCCAACCCCTCTGCAGTGGGCAGGGACATCTTCATCTAGAGCAGGTTGCCTGGAGCCCCATCCCACCTGACCTGGGATGTTTCCAGGGATGGAGCTTCTGTCTCTGAACAACCTGTGCCAGTGTCCCACCACCCGTCTAGTCTGAGTCCTCCTTTTTTTAGTTTTAAACTGTCACCCCTTATCCCATTGCAACAGGCTCTGCTAAAAAGGTTCTCCCCATCCTTTTTCTAGGCCCCTTTAAGTACTGGAGAGCTGCAGTAAGGTCTCCCTGGAGCTGCCTTTTCTCCAGGTAGAAGAACCCCAACTGTCAACCTTTCGTCACATCAGGGCTGCTCCATCCCTTTGATCATTTCTGTAGCCTCCTCCAGTCCCACTCCAACAGGTCCATGTCTCTCCTGTGCTGAGAATCTCAGAGCCAGGCCCAGCACTGCAGGTTGGGGTCTCACCAGAGCAGAGCAGAGGGGCAGAAGCCCCTCCCTTGGCCTTCTGCCCATACTGCTGGGATGCAGCCCAGGACACGGCTGGCTTCTGGGCCGTCGTTGCCCATTGCCGGCTCACGTCCAGCCTTTCATTCAGCAGTACCCCCAGGTCCTTTTCCACAAGGCTGTTCTCAATACCTTCATCCCAGTCTATACTGATACTGAGGTGAAATTGGAGATCTCTTTCTGAAGGAAGACAGAAAGGGGGTCATACAAATGATGAAAGTTACTGCATGGTTTATTCCTAAAGATCACTCCATTAATCTGGCCGTGTCACTAAGCATCAGAGGTGCTACAGAAGTACCAAGGAATGTTCTTCCAAAGGCACTGCAGTGCTGGAGAGCAGCATCAATCTGGAGCTGATGGCAACACGGTCTCTAAAATTAAAAGTATTTCTTTAACGAGAAACTGTGCTAAGTCAGGGGAGGAATAGCCACTGCAGCGTTGCCTTTTTTAGCTTGAATTTGCATTTCACAGTTGTTTCTAGCTCTGCCTTGAGATTCAGTTCTGCTGGGGAAAAACCAAGCAACAAGGGTCTCCTTTTCCCATGTTGGAAAACGTTAGATACCATTGTTGATTGGGTTTTTTTTCCTTCAAGGAAGGGAAAAAAGTGTTCCTGACAGTGGAGCTCTGGGTAAGGGGTTAGGCTGGCACAGGTTTCTGTGTACCTACTTTGCACTTACTCTGTAGTTTTTAGAGGAGGTGCTTACCAAAATAACATTTTTAAGACTTAAGTTTTAAATTTAAAAATTATAAAACCTTACTTTATGAATGTGTACTTTGCTTCTGTACTCATTTCTTGATTCCACAAAACAACAAAGCTTTAAGAAAGTCACTATAGAAATGGAGGTATTTCACTGTATTTCTTGTATATTAGGGCAGTGCGTTATAAATGTCGGTGGAAAAGTATGGGGGATTTGTGAATTTATGTGACACTGAGAATGAAAGCAGTATTTTTTGTCTTTATTTGATTTTCTTTCTTCCTTCTTGCTCTTAGGGAACAGCAGGACCAGATCCAACAACAGTCTATGTAGATATGAGAGCACTTCGACATGACAGGTACAGTTCCTGCTAAAGCATTAGCTATTTAATGACTATAGAGGAGAAAATACAACCTCATCTCACTGCATTCCTGGGTAGAAATATTCTTGGCAGCAGCTAATCCCTCAGGAACCCTAGAGAATGAAGGATGTATGCTGGAAGTGGTCTGACACTCCACTCTGGAGTTTCTCTGACTGGCATTTTCCCATCCTGAACATCATGTTCCCAGCCTCCTCTTCTTGTGAGAAATCTGTGTCATTTTAAATGGCTGCTTTTGAGACGACTCAACTCTAATTTTCACAAGCTTAAATCTTGGCTGTTAGAAGACAAGCTGTTTGCTTGCTTGATCCTAATTCTGTATCTGAACGACACAAACTGCAGTAATGTTCTCTTAATATAGCACTGTGACTTGTGTGGTAGATACTCCTGTTGAAAAGAAGTTTGGCTGTAGCCTCAGAGCGGTCACTGTGTTCGTTCTAGCCTGTGGGTGTAGAGAGAGAATAACGTGACGTAACAAAAGAAGTGTGGTCTATGGGAATGCTAATGTGGAAGTCTTGAAGACAGCTAGAACCTTTTAACTGTCCTGCTGCTCTGTGAACAACTGCTGGCATCATCATGGTTTGGTCTGCAGGCTCATAAATCCTGGTACAAGTGCGTTTTCCTGTTTTCTCAGGGTGCGTTTGGTAGAGCGAGGTTCTCCACACAGTCTGCCACTTATGGAGTCTGGAAAGGTAAGAGGTTGGGAGCAGTCCTTCCTCCTCATGGCTCTTCCCTGAGTGCTGTGCTGCCTCAGCTGGACCTTAGGACAGAATCTGTGCAATGAGCTTCACTAATTACAGTCTCTATGGGAGAGGCACTAGAGAGAACGTAAAGTGAGCAGCTAGGTAAAGTGAGGCCAGATGCATAAACCAAAGGAACAGGATATATGGCTACAGGTGAAGTCATCCAGAAAGCATTTTGCAGGTGAAAAACAAACTTCAACCCTGAAGCTGCAAGAATGCTGCTTAGAGTTGAAACGATAAAACAGCTCGGTAGGAAGAGACGGTTGAGATCTGTGGTGCACAGTGGAGTAGAAGGGGAAGACTTGTACATGGGCTCTGCATTATTAACTTCTGTTTTGACAAATTCAAGTTCTTTTAACTTCTATTTTGAACATCTGCTTCTTATTCAAGATTCTTCCAGGGGTGAAGGTCATCATAGCACACACAGAAACCAGGGGACCTCTGGGAGACTCACATTTAGGAGAGGTAAAGCTTTCGTGCCGTTGTACTGTGATTATCAGCAATGATTTAGTAGACAGATAAACGATGTTGCAGAAATGCCTTTCTTGGTGGAGTGACCACAATGACCTTAATATGTGGCAAGTGAGTAAACTTGGCAGAGAAGTGGAACTGTTTTGTATGTGTGTGTATGTCCGTGTGGCTTCCCCCCTCCTCTGCTGAACTACTGCAGGCCACTACTAGGTAGAAGTGGTTGACTAGTCTGTGTCTGGTTTGCATCAGTGGACAGTAGTAATGAGGTGATTTGGTGTTTGCACTGATCTGTGTTTCATATGCGTGTGGGTTTGTGTGTGCCAAGGTGCCCTACGGTGAGCAGACTGCAGGTTAATGGGTGTTCCTTCACAGTAAAACAAAAGCCTGTTCCATTTCTCCTCTTTACCATCCCCACTTACAAGTAGGTAAAACTCCTTTTTACTCTTCTTCCTTGAGGCAGAAGTTAATGAATTAGTTTAAGAAAATTACTCCTGGCATTTGAGGAGGAAAAAAATTGTCATGGAATCAGAAAATCAAATCATTATGGTTTTAAAGGTCTTTTCCAACCAAAAAGTCCAACCATTAATCCAGCACTGCCAGGTCAGGTCCCTCAGCACCACTTCGACACATCTTTTAAACCCCTCTAAGGATGGCAACTCCACCTCTGGTCTGGGCAGCCTGTGCCAGGCCTTGACAACCACTTGGGGGAAGAAATTTTTTGTTGTGTCTAACGTAAACCTCACCTGGTGCAACTTTCTCATCCTTTTGCTTGTTCCTTGAAAGAAGAGACTGACTCCCACCTCACTCCAACCTCCTTTTGGGTAGGAGTAAGGATGTAAGGCAGTCTACCCTGAGCTTCCTTTTCTCCAGGCTACGCAACCCCAGTTCCCTCAGCTGCCTCTCACACCACTTGTGGTGTAGAATCTTTGCCAGCTTTGTTGCCCTTCTTTGGACACTCTTCGTCACCTCAATGTCTGTCTTGGAGTGAGGAGCCCAAAACTGAACCCAGAATTTGATGTGCTGACTACAGGGGGTACTCAGCTGAGTACAGTTCAGACAGCAGTCAACCAACACCCTTTTCCACCAGAGAGCTTTCCAGCCACTCTTCCCCAAGCTTGTAGCGTTGCAGGGGGTTGTTAGGCTTGCGTACGCTTGTGTGCTTCTAAGTGGTGTGACAGGTCACTGACCATTTACTCTTGGATTATGGGGTCTTCATTCTGCTCCTTGGTCATCCAGATTAGGGAGAGTGAGCAATTGGAGAACAGCTGGTCTTTACTGTTAAAAACTGAGGCAAAGGAAGTTTTAGGTACCTCACAATATTTCCCCATGCATTCTATAAGGAATGAAGACTCTCCGCTCTCCCTGCGTTGCCTTCCTGAGCTGCCTGCCCTTGTTTCCATTAGCCACTTTTCTTACTGAGTTCCAGCCAAAGCTCTCTGTTTAGCCAGGCCAGTCTCTTTCCCTGCAGCATCGTCTTGTGGCACACCCTGGGACAACCTGCTCCTGCACCTCACAGACTGCCTTTTTGAAGAATGTCCAGCCTTTCTGGGCTTCTTTGTCCTTGAGGACTGCCTCTCAAGGGATTCTGCCAGCCACTCTCCTAAGCAGTCAGAGTTTGCCCTCCGGAAGTCTAAGGTGGCAGTTCTACTGTCCCCTCTCCTTGTTTCTCCAAGACCTGAAAATGCAACCATTTCATGTTTGCTGTGCCCAAGACAGCCCACAAGTCCTTCTCACAAACAGCAGGTCTAGTAGGGAGCTTTGTCTTTTTGGCTGTGTCAGAAAGGTCTGTTCCACACACTGTAGGAACTTCCTGGGCTGTTTCCTCTCTGCTGTATTTTCTGCTTGTATTTTCAGGAGACATCTGGCAAGCTGGAGTTCCCCCTAAGAACGAATGTTAGTGATGATGAGACTTGTTCCAGCCGCTTATCAAATACTTCATCTGCCTCATGATCTTGGTCAGGTGGTCTGTAACAGACTCTCACCATGCCACACCTGCTTTTCCACCAGTATTCCTACCAAGCACAGCATGAATGGATTAGCTGGAGTTGACATTGCCAGGCACAGTGTGTCTTATCCTGTCCTGTTAGCCAGTGGCACCCAGGTTATTAATGAAAGCGGTTTGAGCACATATAAGGCTTTGTCTAGTGTTGAATTCACAGTCCCATGCTTCAACCAGTTGAGCTAGCCAAGCGCCGTATCGGGTTATAACTCCCGAGTCGCTCTGCTCGAGCTCTGACCGCCACCCACAGCGTTTCAGCTCCGCTTGCACCACTGCCACTGTCTCCGCCAGCGCCCTGCGTGCATCTCCAGCCTGGGCCGGCATCGTCTCTGGGCCCACTTTCACGCTGCCTTGCACACCTGCTTCCAAACAGCAAGCATACAGCTTGCAGTGAGGTAACACGCAGCTCTTAAATCTTGAGGAGTCAACACATCAGTCTCAGCAATGGTGTGCAAAAAAATTGGCGCAAAAGGAATTCTCAGATCGTTCTCTTTTACAGTTGGACAGATCTTTTGTTAAGTTACGTGGTGTAGCTTGCCACTGCGCTTCTTTCTGTGGCTCATAAATAACCACAAATCCTTGTGAAACATCTGTATCACCAACTTGCTTCACGCCCGTACGGCCTTCTGCGCACATATCGTGACATTTTGCTTTGTTGACTTTTCTGAATGGATTCTGAGCTGAAGATTCTAAAAAATCGTGTCTGGCTTCCTTTTTCTTTTGCCTTCTTTCTCATTTTTTGTTTGACCCAGTGAGAAATTTTTTCAGGAGGTCCTGGATGATTTGTCAATGCCAACATGCATTTTCAGCACCTCGTGAATCGTTCTCCAAATAGCTAGGAGATGTTTTTGCCATAACAGCCCCCTTAGTAGCCTGATCCCATAAACACACTCCAACCTCTTCCCAAGTTGCTAGATCCACAGTACTGTTAGACTTGATCTCTTGCCTCTGTACCCAACACAGCATCAGCAGCAAGTCAGAGTCTTTATATGAATGTTCAGTGAGTAATTCTAACACTAGTTGTTCTTCTTGGCAAGAAATATTGCCCATCTCTCCAGTCCCCAGTTGCTCACCATCTCTCTGGTGATTAGGCCATGCACTGGCTTCTTCAGCACTATCCACCAGATTTAGTAGTTTGATTGGCCTTCACAGCTGGCTTTGAGCAACTTGCAGCTTTTTCTTCAGGTCTCGCTGGTCCAGCAGCATCTTCCTTAGCCCAGAAGTTCTCAAAGTTCAAGTCCCTGATTCAGGGTGCCATTTGCGGTGCATCAAAAAAGATGTCCAGACAGTGATGATCTGAAGGTTGGCCTGGATGATCTTTAAGGTCTTTTCCAACCTTATCATTACTGTGATACTGTGAAGGCCCTTTATTTTACAGCAAGCTCCCTTCTGTGTGGTCTTTTGTGCACCCACATGCTATTTTCTGTAAGTATTTGTTAGCAGTTTAGTAAACTACATGTGAAAATACAGAGCTTTCTCAAGCTTCCTTCTAACTTTCCGAAGCCGCCTCAACTTCTTATCTTCTTGCCTTCTCCCTTATCTGGTTACTGTGACACTTGGTTCTTCTCAGGACCTAACCTCATTCCTTAGCTGAGATGTTTAACCCTGCATTTGCTTCTTCTCATGGAGAGAAAGCCTGATCTCTCTCTAAACACCATGATATCCTTCTAGTTGGCCTTCCTTCCCCCCAGTGCTTCCCAATAAAAACCCATAAATCATCATCATCATCAATCTCTAGACAATGAACACATTCTCTAATGTACAGGGCCACTCCACCACATCTTCTTGCTGGCGGTGTCCCTTCTGAAGAGCCATCCCGCGCATCACTCCAGATTGTGCAGATATCCCACCATGTCTCTGTGACCCAGCTGTATCAGTTTTCTTGGGGCACACTGGCTTGCAGTCCGTGGGACAGATTTTTTGTTATCTGTATATTATGCTGCTTGGGTCTGCAAACTAACCTGTGTTTGTATGGGAATGGTTCTCTCCTGTTGTGTTGGGGGGGTTTATCCCACAGATATGGGTCAGTAGTCCACACAATGCCACTGGTTACTACACGGTGTACGGAGAAGCACTGCACGCCGATCACTTTACCGCTCGATTAAGTTTTGGAGACACTCAGACCGTTTGGGCGCGGACAGGGTACCTCGGCTTTCTGCGCAGAACAGAACTTACTGATGCTAGCGGAGGTGAGACGCACAAAACGTACTGAGAAGAAACGACGTTGGGGTATCTGAGCTAGCAAAGAGTTCTGCAGGTCTGTCCTGACTTTAGAGAATTGCTGAATGAAACAGGAATGTTTGCTCTGTGCTCGCTCAAAAATTATTGTGGTACTGGGTGATAACCCCAAGTGAGAAGTTCATCCTGACCTTCGACAGATGTAGACGTCACGTCGAAATAACGTGAATATGTTTTGAAGCACTGGAGCCTTTCTACTCACTTTTCCTCTGAACCTCCTATCTTCCAGACAGGATGTAGTGTCTCAGGATGCTGATCTAGAGAATATGAGGAATGTTATAATTCAGCAGTTTTAGGACATGCATGAATACCAGTGACTTCCCAGCCTTTTTAGTAAAGTGAAAGGTTTAAAGTAATAATATCCATCATTTTTCCAGTATAGAAAATAAATTGACGGTCTCATTGTTACAGTCACAGCCAAGATGTCTGAACTGGAGTAATGAAAGCAGATGGAATTAAAACATCTCTTTTTTCTGTTGAGGCAAAATACGGAGAATGGGTGTAATTCGTAATTGTCACACCTTTTTTTTCTAGTTATCTCTAATCATCTTGAGAAAGAGAGTACTTATCGCTTATTAGCAAATGTGTATTTTTAATTGTGATTTGGGCTTAAACGAATGTTATCTTCCTGAACATAGTCAGTGTTCCCTCACTGGGTAGTAAACAGAAATCATCTACATTTCCTGTAATCGCTCGCAGTACAAGATAAGAAAGCAGCGTTGATGCTTCTGGGAACCTTGGAGTCTAGTTTGGGGGACACCATGTATGTCTGTCCTACTTGAAGTCCTCTGTTACGTGAAAGAAGAGTGAGCAAGGAGAGCAGCTTGTTGAAGGTGCATGCTTGTGGAGGAGCTGTCTGATCAGTTCAGAGGATACCAGTGCAAGGGTCAGAAATGGTCTATGGTCTGAGTCTGTTGGATCCAGTTGCAGAAAGACAGTTGCAGTCTTACTGTGCTGGAGCTTTTGAAAACAAGAAAGGTGAATGATACTGCTTCAGCTGAAGAAATCATAGAATCCTAGAATCATTAGGGATTGGAAGGGACCTCAAAAGATCATCTGGTCCAATCCCCCTGCCACAGCAGGATCACCTAGACCAAGTCACACAGGAACATAGCCAGGTGGGTCTTAAACATCTCCAGTGAAGGAGACTCCACAACCCCCCAGGCAGCCCCTTTCAGTGCTCTGTCACCCTCACTGGGAAGAAGTTTCTTCTCAGATTGATGTTCCAGCTCACACCCATTGCCCCTCGTCCTATCACTAGATGACATTGAGAAGAGCCTGGCTCCATCCTCCTCACACCCACCCTTCACATATTTATTGACATTAATGAGGTCACCCCTCAGCCTCCTCTTCTCCAAGCTCAAGAGACCCAGCTCCCTCAGCCTCTCCTCATAAGGGAGGTGCTCCACTTCCTTCATCATCCTCGTTGCCCTGCGCTGGACTCCCTCCAGCAGCTCCACATCCCTCTTGAACTGAGGAGCCCACAACTGGGCACAATACTCCAGATGTGGTCTCACCAGGGCAGAGTAGAGGAGGAGAAGAACCTCTCTTGATCTGCTAACCACCCCCTTCTGATCCGCCCCAGGATGCTGTTGGCCCTTTTGGCCACAAGAGCACATTGCTGGCTCATGGGATCCCTGCAGCCCACTCAATTCCATCTCCTCCAGTGCTGTGCAGGTTTCCTTCTTCCACACAGTGCCATCAGAGAGCAAAAGATGGATTCTGGTAAAGAAAGAGTCTTTATCAGAGATGTGTGGTGTCCTTAGCCCAAACTACCACCGTTACTGAGAAGGGTCCCTTCTTGGCACCAGGCCTCTCCACCCTGTCACCCTGAGCAGAAGAAGCTGTAGGTGGTGAGGCACCAGATTACTGTAGGAGACTAGCAGGATGAACATGGCAGTGTGTGGAGCGTGTCCTTCAAGAAGGGTCTGGGACACCTTTTTAATTTAACCTAGTGAAACTAAGGCTGGAGAGGGGATAGAGTTGTTCTCACTGCATGAACTGTAGGGACCTTAAAAAGCTGAGAGTATTGTCAGCATGAGGACAAGTGGGTATAAGCTGGTTTTAAAGAGAAAGTTCCATTTGGAAAATGGAAGAGTATTTCCACTGATCAGCAGGAAGAAGTTCTCTGGTAAGAATAGTGGGACAAAAGGGTGCTTTGACAATGGATGTTAGTTTGGTTTGTGAACTTAAATTACATTGCATGAGTGATGGGGCAGAATTGGGTGAGGACCCAGAAATTATCTGTAGTCTGTTTTCATTTGTTTGGAATCAGAGGGTGTAAGCACTATATGGCCTAGAGTTTGATGAGTATTATGGACTGTTTCTTCTAGTAAGCACCAGAAGCACCTTGACTGTAAGGGTTAAGCAGGTACAAAGGACCATCTGCAGATCTGACCATGTTTGAAATGTCTGTACTGTATTGCAGAGAGGCACGATGCCCTGTATGTGGTGGGCTCTTTGGATGAAACACTGGAGCTCAGGGGAATGAGGTACCATCCCATTGATATAGAGACCTCGGTAATAAGAGCACACAAGAGTATTGCAGAATGGTAAGAACCCTAGTATTGCTTTGCTGCATCCTTTGCTTTCTTCTGAAGCAGAAATCAAGCTCTGATGTAATTCTCACTTGGTCCCAATAGGCAATGTATGCCATTTGGCTGTAGATCCTCTTCAGGTTCTAAGTGTTTACTGAGAAACCTGGGAAGCTTTTACCTTGCCCTCAGTAATCTCTGAATGTCTGCAGAAGTGCACTAATACCAAGTATGCACACACTGAATGTGAAAGATTAATAGTTCCCATTATAATACATAAGTGCAAAGGACTTCTAAACACCTCAGTGTGCTCATGTGAGAGAAGAAGACCCCCTTTGTGCGTGGACAACTGAAAAACAAGTGGCAGACACTGTACCAAACAGTTACAGCGTTAACACCTCTTGATTTATGAGTATGTTCACATTACCTTTACATAATTTGTTCTCAACTACTGTATCATTCAAGTCCTTAGGAAATCTATTTCCAATGATTCTCATTGATAAGCAGCTTCCTTTGACTGTGGGGCTTTTTTCTTCACCGTAATTATTTCTCTCATGCCAACAGCGCTGTGTTTACATGGACCAACTTACTGGTGGTGGTTGTGGAGCTGGAAGGGTCAGAACAAGAAGCACTGGATCTGGTTGCACTTGTAACAAATGTGGTTCTGGAAGAGCATTATCTCATAGTAGGTGTCGTCGTCATCGTGGACCCCGGTGTTATTCCAATCAATTCCCGTGGTGAGAAACAACGAATGCACTTGCGCGACGGATTTTTAGCTGACCAGTTGGATCCTATTTATGTTGCCTACAACATGTGAAAACAGAAACCATCCTGTAGAGGCTAAAGCACCAACATCCAAATAATTACGTGGGAATCCATTTTCTGTGTTTCCAAAAGCTGTTGAAGACCTTAGGAAAGTGGAGATAGCAGTCTTCACAGACCATCGTCCCTCAGACTGCATTTGCTTTCACAAATCCATTGTAACAATTTCAGCCGTCTTGGGATGGAGACTTTACTGGAATTCCTGAAGGGAGCTTATTAGAACTGTTACGGACCAATGATTTTTTATAATAATTATGAATGTCTGTACTTAATGCACTGCATAAAAGGACATAAAGTGGGGTGGGAAGAAAACGCCAGCTGTGAGGAGGACTCTTGGAAATACTGACAGTTGTAAGTAACCGTTCGGAGCTTGCCCTCCATATGATTGTTTGCAATATGTTGATGGTATCTGGGCTGGGACGTAACTTTTGAGGTTGCAGACACACCTGCCATGTTCTTTACTGTACTGAAAGGAACCTTGCACACGTTTGAGATCTTAACAAGCAGCCTTTTTGTTCTAAATTGCCAACTCATCGCCGTTCAGAAGAAAGAGGAAGACCAATCCCAGACTCAACAGAAGAACAGTTACGCTGCTGTTCAGTTTTTTTTTGTACCAGGCAAAAACAAATACTGTAACAAGGTTACTTACCGTGCCATGCTGGGCTCTGTAATGCTATAGAATTTATAATAAAAGAGAAATTAATAGTGAGTTTTAGCTGCTTCGCGCAGGAGCCGTCGCTGCTCCTGCTGTTGTGGCGTCCTGTTAAAGCTGCTTGTTTTCACAGCATTAGCTGCTGAGTGCTGCCCTGCACCAAGCCTTTGACCATTCTTTCCAGAGCAGGTAGTCTCTGAATGAGTCACAGAAATGTTTACAAGCCATGGCCTTAGGATATGTTTTCTCTGAATATCTTGTGCTGGAGCATAACGATAGTGATTTTTCTTCTCCACTGTGAAAAGATACTCCGCGTTAGCTTGATCTGCGGTGGCACAAATCTGGGTTTTTGTTAGACTCTGTTTAGACAGACTTTTGTGTTCAAGCTGAAATACCCAGTTGGTTGGGTCACACTTGACTAATTAACATCTTGAAGTTTCTACCTGATCTGATACCAGAGTGAACCTAATTCAGAAAGAGGCTGTGAAGTTCCCCAAGTGCTGCATGTATTTGAAGGTAAGCATGAGACTAGAAAAGAATTATTTTCATAGAGTTGTTAAGGACTTGGAGCTGCGTAATTCTTGTGTCACTCCGGCAAAAAAGGCAGGTCCACCTCAATCAGTCCTGAGAAAGTTGGGTGCGAGTCTCCTGATCTGAGTGGTATCAGCTGAGCTTGTGGTCAGATGAAGTATGAAATCTTGAACAAAAAGTGTTCACACACAGTTCCTCGCCCTCGTGGTGTTTGACTGCGGTGTGTTACACAGCTGCATCCTCTGGCTGCGACTCCGTCCAGAACTGGTGTGACTTGGTAAGTGAGCTCAGCCCGTCAGGCGAGGGGGTGCTCCTTGCAGCAAACAGCTGACAGAAGGAAAGAACTACCAAACCCCCGCTTTTAATGTTGTTGTTTTTTAGCAGATAAAGCATTGTAAAAGATTTTTGTAATTATTATTGAAATATTACTGATGCTGAGACAACTTTACCTTGTAAAGTTAATCTACAACAAAAAAGCACATGAAACATTTCAAATCAGCTATTGGTATTCTGACTCGCTGAACGACAAGAGGGTTAGATCAGGAACTACAGCGACAGCGTTTTCACCAGTGCTTTGGGCAGTTAATGAATCTTCTGCAAGACTTCATCACAAATCAAGGCCAGGCCGTTTGCGAAGGCGCCTCGCATCCGTACGGCAAGAGCACTTGAGGAAAGGCCACAGCGAAGTAGAGAAGTAACCCCCACATTGTACCCCGGATGCCTGGGTTAGGGACAAGAAAAACAAGAAGAAAGGTGCCAGGGCTGCCCCACCTCAGAAGCCTGATGACATGAAGGAGGTGCAGCCACTGCAGGCGGGTAAGTGTCTGAGCTGGGCCACAGGACTACTGGTCCTGGCTGACTTGGCCCCATTCCCAGCCCCCATGTGCATCCCAAGCGACAAGGGAAGAGGGTGGGGGCTGTTTCCCACAGCCAGGTTTAAGCCCCAACCTGTCCCCGTCCCAAGCCCTGCCACGCAAGCGCAGGCCTCGGCTGTGGTCTGCAGCCTCTTGCACAGCCCCTCAGCTCTGCATGCACTCTGTCTTTGCAGACCCTGATGGAAACTTAACCAGAACAACAGCAGGAGCAGGAAGACCCTCATGAGCTCCTCCACAGTGGAGCACAGGTACCCGCAGCCATCCCTGCCTGGGCTGGGCCCACTCTCACTGTTTGGGGCAAGCTGGGGACATGGGTCGCTCTGGCAACGCTTCAGGCAACTCTCGACCGTGTCTCTTCCAGGTGCCGATTGCGGTGAGATGCATCCACCAGCACCTCACAACCAACGCAAGCGTGTCTCACGAGGATGTCCTTCGGGAGCTGACCAATGTGAGCTGCTGCGACGTGGTGGTGACCCTCCTACGCTGTGCCCCGTGTTGTGACGGGTACAGGAGCCACCTGCCTTGATGGCTCAGGGCGCACCGGCCTGTGGAGCCCATCAGGCTGTGGACTCCATCCCACGTGGGCTGGCAGAGAGTGGGGGATGTTCAGCCCCTCTGCCCGCTGGGTGATGCCAGCAAGGGGCAGTGGGCAGAGCAGGGAGCCCCAAGGCTGCCCCGGCCATGGTACTGGTCTCAAGACCTCATTAACACAGAGCTCTGGTTCTGCAGGGCTGCTGTGGCCATGTGGAAGGTGATGGTCTCCAGCAGGAAGATGGCAAAGATGGTGCTGTTGGAGCTGCTCCACGTGATGGAGGAATGGCATCTACACAGGACGCGTCCCTCTGACGGGGACGACAGAGACATCTTTCCCTTGTCTGTGAGTTTTTCAGCAGGACCATTGATGCCCCCTAGGGCCCCCTCAAGCACTGGGCAGGAGATGTGGCTCAGGGGCAGGTTTAGGGCCAGCCACGCTGGGTACATCTGCCAGGGCCCTGGGCAGTGCCTGAGCCTCACCCTGCCACGCTCAGGCCCTGCTACGGGCACGTCTTGGCCCTGAGCACTGACTCTGGGTGTGTTGTTCTCTGCAGGCAACCAGGGCACTTGGGGAAAACCTCCAGCTGGGCCAGTGGCCAGGGCTGTTGATGATGCATTCCCAGACCCCAACCCATCAACAGACATGTTCCCCTGCTGCTGCATCTTCCCAGCAGGGCCCTGCAAAGGTCCTGAGCCCTGCCCAGGAGCAGAGGACGCAGGTCCTGTGCCCCGGGCAGAGGTGCCATCTCCCTGTCTCTACTGTTCTGCAGGTGTCTCGGGTAACGCTGCTTGAAGCCACTAAGTTCCTGAGGGCTTGGGACCTTGGGCGGATGCTGGAGAGGAATAAGATGCAGCGAGCGGTTCATCAAGCGCCTGGTAAGGATGGCCACCGAGCCCCAGCCTGCGCATCCCCTGCCCCACTGCTGGGACCTCCCAGCTCAGGGTGAGATTTTGCACCAACTCTTTGTTCTGTCCCCTTCTGCACTCTCTAGTTCAAAAAGTACCCCATCAGAGCCGACCAGTACCTGCAGCAGGCCCTGCTGCACCTCCAGAACCCACAGGAGTCCATCAGAAGAGGGGCCATCCAGTTTCTTGGTGAGTCACAGCCCCAGAGGTCCCTTCCTGCCCCTCTGCCGCTTGGCCTCAGCAAAGCAGCCAGGGCACCCTTGAGGCTCCCTGCCACCCTCTCCCACCCCTGCCCTGGGTGGCAACTCGGGGAAGATCCCAGGCTCAGCCCTGCTGTGGGAGGAGAGTGTGCAGCTGGGCTGCTGTGGGGAAGCCGTGCTGCCGGGGTCAGCGGGTTTGTGACAGGCGGTGTCTCCCCAGGAAGAAGCTGATGGGAGAGCAGGAGAAGGTCACGGTCATCTAGAACAGTGAGTGTGGGCAGTGGGGTGTTAGTGTGGGCTGGTGAGGAGAAGGGAAGACCCTGGGCAGGGAGATGCGATCTCTGCCCCAGATGGTTGGGGCTCTGCTCCCTGTATGGATAAGGGGCAACGTGGGCAGAGCAGAGAGATCTCAGGGGCACATGGGGTATTCAGCATCTTGGGGCTGGTCCCATTGGCCTCTGCTCCATCCTGGCCATGGGAAGAGCTGGGTGGTAAGGGAGGGGCTTCTGGTTGCCCACAGACCCAGGCTCTGACTGTGGCTCTGTTCCAGGCCTCCGAGGCATGGCAGTCAGCCCTTCCATCGCCAACCTGGTGGCTGAAACCCTAAGGCAGCTGAGACACGCCGAGAGGAGACATCTCCTCTTATCCAGGCTGCAGGCGGTGCCAAACCTCCTCGGCAGGACGTGGAGGAGGCTGCCTCTTCACCAGTGCACTGGCTGGCTGACCAGCTGCTGGAGCTCTGAGCAGAGCTGATCTGAGGACAGCTGTGGTAGCACGAAACAACGGACGCCACTCCAGGCCTAAGACCTCATAGCTAAAGAATGCTCCTAGCTGGTGGAGAAGAACCTGGTGCCATGGAGACGAGATAACCTAGAAGACCAGAAGAGACAAGGATGGCGGACCTGGGCACAGAAGAGAGGCAACTCTGCCTGCTTGCCAACTGGACCTGAGGAAGAACCAGTTGGAAAGGCAGCTAAAAGGCGTGGTTGTCTTGTGAGCAGGACAGCTTGTGTGATCACGTGTGGGGAGAGAAAGGATTGTATATAAGGGAAAGTTTAAGAACTAATAAACTGCTTCTGCTTGGTTCACACTGAATCGTGTAGAGTCCACTGTATTTTTCCCTCAGGCAGCCTTGTGCGCTTCCCTTAATCAACAGCCCAGCTCCTTCACTTCATCTGCGTGTCTTCCCTCTGTACAAACAAAGCCCCATGCCCTCGTCTGTGAGCAGTAGCCAGTTCTCTCTTCCGTTCCACCAGGATGACCACCATGTGCAGCTGCTCTCAATTTCCAACTTCTGTGTTGTGATGGATCAGGCACCTGGTAAGGATGGCCACCGAGCCCCAGCCTGCACAACCTCTGCCCCAGTGCTGGTAAAGGGTCATAGAAAACAACAGTGGATACTCCAAACAAGCGCGAGACACGTCCACCAGCACCTCACAACCAACACAAGCGTGTCTCACAAGCACATCCTTTGCGAGCTGACCGACGTGAGCTCCCCTGACGTGGTGGTGACCCTCCTACACGCTGCCCCATCGTGTGACAGGTACCGGAGCCACCTGCTTTGAGGGCTCAGGGTGCACCAGCCTGTGGAGCCCATCTGCTGTGGGCTGCCAGAGAACGGGGGAATTTTAGCCCCTCCAGCCCCTCTGCCAGCCGGATACTGTCAGCAAGTGAGAATGGGCAGAGCCCTGAGCTCCGAGCTCGCCCCAGTCACAGCACTGTGGCCAAGACCTCGCTAACACAGAGCTCTGGTTCTGCAGGGCTGCTGCGGCAGCAACAGGTGATGGTGTCCAGGAGAACTAAGGCAGAGAAGGTGGTCAGTGAGCTGCTCCATGTGCTGGAGGACTGGCCTGTGCACAGCACATGCACCTGTGATGGGGATGACAGGGACATCTTTCTCCTGGCTGGGAGTTTCTGAACAGTGCCTTTGGTGGCCCCCAGAGCCATCCTTCGCCCGCACCACATCCTCCCTGCCTCACTCACTGGGCCGGTGACCTGGCTGAGGGCAGGTTTAGGGGTAGATCACAGTATCACAGTATTATCAAGGTTGGAAGAGACCTCATAGATCATCAAGTCCAACCTGTCACCACAGAGCTCAAGGCTAGACCATGGCACCAAGTGCCACGTCCAATCCTGCCTTGAACAGCTCCAGAGTTGGCAACTCCACCACCTCCCTGGGCAGGCCATTCCAGTGGCCAATGACTCTCTCGGTGAAGAACTTTCTCCTCCCCTCAAGCCTAAATTTCCCCTGGCGCAGCTTGAGGCTGTGTCCTCTTGTTCTGGTGCTGGCTGCCTGAGAGAAGAGAGCAACCTCCTCCTGGCCACAACCACCCCTCAGGTAGTTGTAGACAGCAATAAGGTCTCCCCTGAGCCTCCTCTTCTCAAGGCTAAACAATCCCAGCTCCCTCAGCCTCTC
>VXBP01010631.1:462538-663961 GCA_013400115.1 Rhinopomastus cyanomelas | reverse complement strand
GTTTCCCTGGCACTGAGGTCAGGCTGACAGGCCTGTAGTTCCCAGGATCCTCCAGCCGACCCTTCCTGTGGATGGGGATCACGCTGGCCAGTTTCCAGTCACCTGGGACCTCTCCGGTGAGCCAGGACTGCTGGAAAGTGATGGAGAGCGGCTCGGCCACTTCATCTGCCAGCTCTCTCAGCACTCTAGGATGGATCCCATCTGGTCCCATGGACTTGTGGGTGTCCAAGTAGCTCAGCAGGTCAAGGAATTACCTTGTGGATTTCCAAGGCTGCACACTGCTCCCCAACCCCATCCCCCAGTTCAAGAGGCCACTTGCCCTGAACTCCTCCCTCCTCACTGTTAAAAATTGAGGCAAAGAAGGTATTCAGGACCTCCGCCTTTTCCTCATCATTAGTTACAGTGTTCCCCTCCTGGTCCTGTGAGGAGTGGAGGCTCTTTTTACCCTTCTTTTTAGCATTGATAAATTTATAAAAATGCTTTTTCTTATCTTTCACAGAGATCCATCCCCGCTCTCCCATTTCTGCCTTGGGGCCTAAACCCTGGCAAAATGGCAAGGAAAGGCAAGTGAGTGGAGCACTGACAAACAGCCTGGCATACACATAGTTTTGAAAAGAGTTTGCTGTTCTTCTCACAAATCAGCAGAGGGGAAGTCTCTAGTGGACATTTGATCTCAGTTCTATGTGGGAGCACCGTGATGAAATTCTGCATGTTTGTGTCCAGGTTTTGTGGGGGGTTTATTCTGATGTGTGGTGGGGGAATGAGTTAAAATGTCTTGATGCCTTTCTTCCACAAATTGAGTAAGTTGTTTCACTGCCTGCAGATTTGCAAGTAGTTTTGTTAAACCCTCTCTTTGTGTCTACATTTTAACTAAAAGTTCTTGGTTAAAATCCAGTCCCTAATGTCCTGTGATTCTGCAAAAATACAGTCAGGGTCTCTAACCATTGTGGTGACCCAGGTGGGACATGTGGAGATCCAGACAAAGGACCTAGGTTGGACTTGATCATCTATGAGGTCTCTTCCAACCTTGGTGATACTGTGAACCTTTGCAGTCCTTGGATTGTTTGATAAAATCTAGCCAAAACAAAGGCAGCTTTCAGATACTTTCCAGGGTGGCTGAAGTTACTTTTGTTTTATTGCAGATAGATCCACTTTATCTGCAGACAAGAGACTTCATGAGCTGCTCCTGTGAAGCCACCACAGACCATCTACCAGGTAGATAAGTCTATTACAATCCTTAGCCAATTGATGGTTGGTTAGTGATTGGGGGGGGCATTTACGATAATAATGTTAACGTTTATCTATTAGTATGTTTATATAGTATTTTAAATATATAAAAGCCATTCCAATCTTCTATAATCTGTCTGTCCATACATGATCTATGCAAGAAAATTTAGTACACAGCAGAGAACCAAAGCACATCTCCCATGCCCCAGTCAATGCCCTTTTCAAAGGTAGGCAAAGTTGGCGACTACACTACTGCAGCGGCCACCAGTGTCCTGATAGATTTGAGATGCAAATGAAGGCCTATTTTGCTCATGACAGATTTTTTTCTGAACACTACAGCCCAGAATAGTTTTGTGTTTTTCTCTCTTCGACTAATTCCCTGAAAGAGTTTTACTAAGAGGGGAGAGGTTGCCAAGATGTGAATGATTTCAATACTCACACAAAAGAATAAGGATTTGAGATTTGGCACAGGAATTCTGATGGAATGTGACCCTCAAATATTCATGAAAAATGAAGTTATCCATGTTGAAACCTTATGCACAATTTCGTTTCCCTGTCCAAGAGAAGTTTCATAGACCATTGCAGTAAGTTTCCAGGCACATTCCAACTGCATAGGATAATGCAGCTATTTTTTGCACTGACATGCAGTTCTGGGCTTCGCTTAGAATCAGGGAATCATTGGAAGGGACCTGGAAAGATCACCTAGTCCAATCCCCCTGCCACAGCAGGATCACCTAGACCAAGTCACACAGGAACACATCCAGGTGGGTCTTCAATGTCTCCAGTGAAGGAGACTCCACAACCCCCCTGGGCAGCCCCTTTCAGTGCTCTGTCACCCTCACTGGGAAGAAGTTTCTTCTCATCTTTATAAGGAACCTCCTATGTTCCAGCTTGCACTCACTGCCCCCTGTCCTATCATTAGATGCCACTGAGCAGAGCCTGGCTCCATCCTCCTCACACCCACCCTTCACATATTTATAGACATTAATGAGGTCACCCCTCAGTCTCCTTTTCTCCAAGCTATAGAGACCCAGCTCCCTCTAAACCAAGTTACAGGTCCAAGTGCTGAAAGCTAGTGCAGACACTCTTGTGTACTTTCAAGCTGTAGAAAGAAAAAAGTCGCAGATGAGGAGGGCAGTAACAAGGAGGATTGATGGGAAGTTGACTCGGAAAACTGTTGGGAAGTATCTGAGAAGGGACTAAGAAACAGAGAATTAGAATGAGGGTAGAAAAAAATCCTAAAATTAGGACACATTTCTGCTTGCTTTCCAGATTCAGCATAAGAGTGTCCAGAAGGGTTTATTCCATAAATGTAAATGCTAAAGTGGGGGTTTTTTGTGTTTGGTTGTGCGTTTTCTCTATACACTAAAACAAGTGCTGGTCTTTGCCCAGCCCCATTCTGTTGTATCTGTACAACTGCACTTGAGCACCTGCAAAAATTGTTTTGAGTACAGATGGAAGAGCAAAAAGTGGGTTTTTAAATGTATAATCTTTGCTATACTAGACACAAGAGTCTGAAATAGTATTTGAACAGTTTATCATCTTAGTAGATTAAAAGCAAAGAAAAAAAATTGCCTACCTAGGGCTGTGCAACAAAACTAGGGTCAGAAAAAGCTCCCCGTGTCCCAGCCTTCTCCAGTTATTGTATCAAAGCTTTTACATTATTTCTTATCTTTATTAATAAGAATTCTTTAATTTCTATTTGTAATGCTACAGATGGCAAAATAAATCTTTCAGTTGCTTATTCATGATGAAAAAACAGCACTGGTGCTCAACAGCTCCTGAGGCCATTTGGTAGTAAGTCCAGAGTTCTGCCCAANGGATCCTCCAGCCGACCCTTCTTGTGGATGGGGTTCTGCCCAGGACTGCATCAGTCTTGTTTCCAGTCGAGGGACTGCACCGTGCTCTTCTGTTTAGCCAGGACCTCACACTGACCCTTGAAGTAGCACCTTCACCACCTGGGGTCTAACCTCAGGGAATCCACAACCCGTCCAGTGTGCAAGTGGGCCCCAACAAGCCTCACACACACTGCACGATCTTTAGAACTCCGCTCTCACAGTTTTCAACACTAGCTATCAGTCAGGTCTCCGTATCCTTTCTGTTTCAGGAGAGCTAGCGGAGTCCCTGAAGGATTCACAAGGGCACAGCCTTGGCTTCACATTGCACTCAGAAGCAGACACTGTGCTTCAACATCTGCGTTCTGGGAGACCACATTTTGCAGCACTTCCACCTCTAGCAGCTGTCAACGCTTTCCTACGCCTCTTTCCCTTTAGGTCACTTCATTTGCATCCTTCCCCAAACCAAGAAGACTTAAGTTCAACGTTTAGTAGGTGTTCTTGAGGCAACCTTACCCTGTCAGCTGAGAGGGAATTTGGTTGTGACAGACTGCCAACACCCACACATCCTTAAACCTTGGTTGCTGACGTGGTGGGATTTTATCCCTGACACACTGATTGCTTTCAGGAGCCCTGCTGCACATCCAGATCTGCTAACTACTGCAACACAATCACATTATTCATTAAACAACCTAACTAAAGCAGAATTGTGGGAAATGACTGATGAGTTGGGAAGATTTTTATTAAAGGTTAATAGAATAATAAAATAGTTAACGAACTTTGCGTGTTATAAGCTAACAACTTGGTACAATTTTCCTTTGACATGATGAAGAGGCAGAAACCCAATTAACAAGATGCTTTCTCTGAAGACAAAAGAAACAGCCAGGAGGATGAGAAAGATGAGTCTGTTGGAATTTCTTAATTGGGTGATGTTTAGATTAGGAAAGAGATGTGTGAAGTGGGGATTACAAATCGTTGGAAGTTTGTAAATCATCAGGAAAGGGGGAGAAGCATGTCATCAAAAAACCTCAGGCTTCAAGGTCTCTATGAGATCACGACAAGCAGAACTCTACCAGTTTCAGAGGGAGGGGAGAGGAATTTAGAATTAATAGAATATGTATGAATCAATTAGATATGTGAATTAGGAAACCTATAAACTATCCCAAAGTGTTGTACTCACAAGGTGTCCCACGTCCTTGCTGGGCCCAACGCTGCATTGTAAGTAAATCATTCTAATGCTTCACAAACTTTTTGCCTCTGCAGTGTCAAGGTATTTCTGACAAGAATGATGTGAAGTGCAGATGTGGTAACTTTGCTTGTCACTTGCAGTGAGATGGTAGATAGTAAGGGATGCCTTACTCAAGTGAAAGGTCAGTTCAGGAGGAGAAAGGAGAACACTTTTACAATGCAATCTTGTTCAATCTAGTAATGGAGCAGGAAGGAACAGAAAGGAACAGGAGAAATAAAGCCATTGCCCAGGCCTTTACACCTGAGGATGCGTTATATTGAAGGTGCCTTGTGGAAACGAGCTGAAAGGACAGAGAACGAGAACATCAGCATAGTTCCACATTACTCTGGGTGAAATTCTTTCCTGAATTTATGTCTAGTGAATGGTTTAACACTGCATATATGAAAGCAGGGCAACAAGGGACCAGAGGGACTTAGTGCTATTAGCTAGACCGTCACCTCCAGGCTTTAGCTGTGGCCAGTTTCCAAAACTTTGAAAGAAAACCACGAAAATCCCAGCTTATGTATCAAGAGGTGAACAAAGTCCTTTCCATTTCCAAATTCTGCAGACAACTAACAAGTCCTGAACTACTTGGGGTACAATGTGCATATGGTGACAGAATTAAAGAAACACTTTTTTGCTGTGTCTGAAGTTTGCTAATACAAGCTAATAGAAGAATTACACACTTGTGTTGTGCGGTCATAGCTAGAGAAGCTCAAGGCAAGCTGATCCTGTGCTACCCTCAGCAAAACACCATCTCAGAGTACTTGATCCTTTCAAACAGCCACTCCAAATGCAGTCTTATGTTAAATTTGCATTAATGTCTAGAACCTAGCATCCACAGAGTCCCATTTATTTTCATACAGCAAGAGGTACTTTGCTGGTGGGAGTTTTATGTGCAGCTGTCAAGGCCACTTACAGTGTAAATATTTCTCCTTCTGTGCAAAGGCCTGTTTGTAAAGGAAGACAAAAGAGCTCAGAGGCAGGTTCATTCTAGGTCTTCATTGTTAATAAACAAAGCATTAGCCCTAAGGTATCGAGTAAACTTCAGATAAAAGCTTTGTCATAATGATGCTGGCCTGGGGTATGACCTCAGTAAAAACCTTAAAGCCAAGCAAGACGTTGGAGAATATCTGAAAGTCAGATACAGGTTTCTGTCTTTTTAATTTGCTTCTACAGAAAATAAGCATAGCTTAACAAAAACATTATTATAATGCTTGTGGCTTTCCTTGTCATTTCAGAGACCCCTGGATTCAAAGCTGTAATCCACTGCTGCCCATTCCTTTGTTGAATCTTCCATTAACTGCACAGTCATGCCTTATCCCTATCCACACCCTTTTCTCCACTTGTTCTGTTACTTGAACTTGATGACTGAGTTACTAATATACAGCTACAAAAGAGAGATAAAGAACAAAACCACAAGAAATGAAAAAAACCCCACTTCTATAGAGAGGGAGTTAGCACAATTCAGCAGCTAAGGGACAATGGAATACAAAGAAACACTGCCTACTAGCTGCCAATTAAGGACTGTAAAGTAATTGGTTCATAATTACCGAACGTAGTGAGTAGTCTAGTAATTAGCTTTCACAAATGGATCCATCCACAACCACATTTTAAAGTACCCCTACAGAATTGACACCACCTCTTTAATTGGTATCCTCCTTCCATTCTTTGGCTTCCGTGTCCTTAGCTGAGCCTTTATGAAGGCAAGTACACCGAAATATAAATTCACCTAGAATTATACTATTCCTGGGGCAAACCTAGAGCCCACCTTTCTCTGGCCATCTTTCCCATTATTGCTTTTATTTGCGTATGAGAGAGAACTCGCAGCGAATACTGAAAGTCTGTACAAACAAGAGGAGGCTCACCTTGACCTACACACACAGACATGCAAAAGTCACCTTAACAACTTCACAGTGACCTGTGCGACCTAGGAAAGATTCTAGAAGGTTAGAGCAGGAGACCACGCACCCCATATCCCACCAGAACAGACTGTCCTGTTTGCAAAACACAAATGCTTTACTTTTTTTATCAAAGCACCTATAGAAGAACTACTGACACAGCAGCACTGACTGCCCAAGCCCACTGGGATAACTATGTTGCTGAGACTCCCACAGTGGAAAAACTACTGCTATGAGCATCCTAATCATGTGGGCAGCAGCACGTCAGGAGCGAGGAGCCTCCCATTGCCACTAGAAGGGGTTTGTTGTTGTTGCTTCACTGGAACCTGCTACCTCTTGCAAAAGTCACTAATGCAAGAAAGCAGAGCAGTTGTCTCGGATGAGGATTTGGGGGGTTTATGTGACTTTGCTTGAGCCTCACTTCTTCAAAGAAACAAGTTTTAAAGACAAGTTTGAAATAGGCTGTTATCTCGTCTAAAAAAGGCTGTAAGAAGATGTAGTGAAAACTTGTAACTCAAAGAATACGATACAAGGAGCTTTCCCTCCCCGTGTTACTGCGGAAGGCACCGTGGTTTGTGTCTGCTTCAGAGGCGATGCAGGGGGGTGTTTGCGAGGAGCTCCTAGTTCCTCAACTGCTGTTGGCGTTGTTCAGGCTCTCTAGGGGACACTTACCCAGCCCCAGTCATTTTCTCACGCGGCAGACGGTGTAACGGCAGTGCAGACGTGCCCCGTCACGAGGCTGTCCGGCCCTGCGGCAGAGAGGCGGCGCCGCCCGCCACGGAACCGCCGCTCCTCAGGTGAGAAGGCCCCTGCACAGCGGCTGCGCCCCGCTCCCGCCGCTCCGCCCGCGGAGCAGGTCCCGCCTCTGCCCGTAGCCAACATGGCGCCGGCGGCCTCCCCGCCCCGGTGTGGCGGAATGCGGGCGGGGCGGGCGATGTGGCGTGGCCAGGCCCGGCCCTCGCCGCCACCCGGCGTCGCCCCGGCCGTCACCCGCCGTGGCTCGGGTAGGCTGCGAGGAGAGGCCGCGGGGTCTGGGGAAGGTCGGGGGCGCGGTGAGTAGCGGTGCGGGGCCCCGTGGGGGCGGGAGAGGCCGCGCCCGGTATGTTCCTCCGTCCGGGCAGCCGCTAGTCCGTGGCAGGCGCCGCTGCCCGGACAGACTGCGCGGTGGAGGGAGCGGGACGGTGGCTTCCACCGCTGGGCCGGGGCCCCCTCCCTACCCTCGGCGGGAGGCTGAGCCGAGGTACGGCCGCCGCCCCGCTTCCCTTGGAGCATTCCCCGCTAAACAGAGGAAGCTGCATGGAAAGAGGGAACTAGAACTCGTCCGTGTTAGGAGAGATAATAATGTCAGGGTCGAAGGCGGCGAGAGCTGCCGCCGCGTAGTGTCCGAGGTCGCCTGTGGGCTCTGAGCACGGATTTGTTTGTCCTTTCCTCCAGCCGAGGCCTGAAGGGTGTGTTTTCGCTTGCAGAGGTTAACCCCGAGGCAGCGCTGGTGGAGGGCGGACATGCTTGACACTTGTCTGAGGTCGCGGGGCTTGTGCTGCGTTGCTTCCCGAAAAGGAAACGCCGAGACCCTGTTATTTTCATCCCTGACTTCTCGGGTTGTGATATAACTAGCGCGGGAAGAGCACCGGGCAGCTGAGCATGGTGGGATCTTGAACAGAAGTACCTGGTGTCGACGAGAGGAAGGAAACGGAAGGAATGGCATCCCGAGAGAGGCTCTATGAGCTGTGGATGCTCTACTGCAATAAGGTAAATACTCTGGGGAAAGGGGGATATGTATGGTGGCTGTGTGTCAGCGTCCTTTTTTCGTTTGGCATTTTTTGTGAGGTATTTAAAGTGTATCTGTAACGTCTTGTAACGCCTTACCCCCCTCCCCTCCTTCCCCATGCCTCCCTTATAATTTGCATAGACTTGTTTAATTTCTGTAAGGATGTAACTGCACTTGGATGTCATTTACAACCACAGTTCTCGATTTGCTGCTCAGGTTGGTCTTTTGTATGTGTAAGATGTGAATGGCTCTGCTGAAGTAGTTATTTTAGTCTCTTTGTTATTTAATATTTTCGTTGTGTGAATGCATATACTCACCTAATTCTTTGGTAGGACGGTGATATTAAGGTTAATTTTTTTAATTCATAGCTGTCTAGTGTTGAGCTTTACACTTTTTTTTTTTTTTGGTGTAGCTCCAGTTTAGTTTAAATTATATTAGCAAAAACCTTTCCAAAGAGCAGATTTTCTAAGCTACTCCGGAGTCTTCCTTTGCTATTTATCTCAGACCAGCTAAGTACTCCATCAACAATAATGAGTTTCCTTCATCTGGTGCCAGTGACCCAACATGCTTTTTACACAAACTGGCTTGTGGATTATCTAAATAGATTCTGTGAAGGCAAGGAAATAAAAAAATTATGATAAATCCATTTGACAACTATATGACCTGTACTGCTTTCATATAGGAACTCAGTTGCAGTTGCAAGGATAGTGTTTAGTGATTTTATTATAGGGATTGTTTTGTCTTTTCTCTTCTGCAGTCTATGCTGATTATTAGTCAGCTTCTTTAACTTTCCAAACCAGAAGGACTTTAAGGGTAGAACAAACATCCTGTTGTTTTTCGTCCTGGTTCATTAGAGAAGGATCTCAAGTGCACAGAATGTGAGGTTTTAAGCACCAGCTATTTAGCAACTCGAGTGCACAAAGCTGTGGATAAAGGTTATGCAGTCTTAATTGTAGCTTTTCTTAATTTTTGTGTGAGCTTGCAACTCTAATGGTCGATAACAGTGTGGTAAGACTTCATGCTGTCCGCATGGGTGATCTGTTGACTTCAAACATATTTGCATGGGCCCACGTCTTTTAAACTCACGTAGTAATGCCGGTGGCAGTAGGAAATGGACTAGTGCTGAAGGAGACAAATATTTTGCCAGTGAGTTCATAGATGTGAGAACAAAGGCACTTGGAACAGACTCCAAGCATCCAGTCTTTCCTCAGCTTTGGGAGATGCAGGGCCGTGCACATGAGCCAAGCTCTGAATTTCTTTGCCCAGATGGTTTCTTTCCTACCTAGTTCTTCATGAAATTCTTTAGTCAGTCTTATACCTTCTCCATTGCTTCACCCTTTCATTCAGCTTGTATGTTTTCCATCTCCATACTGTATTCATGCTAGCAGGAAGTTTCCATAAATAAAGGACTTCAGTAGGATGAGTTTAACAAGTCTAAGTGTCGGGTTCTGCATTTTGGTTATAACAATCCCAGGCAGAACTACAGGCTGGGAATGGAGTTCTTAGAGACCTCTCAGGTAGAGAGAGGCTTGGGGGTACTGGTGGACAGTAAACTTAACACGAGTCAGCAGTGTGCCCAGGCGGCCAGGAGGGCCAATGGCATCCTGGCCTGCATCAAGAATGGTGTGGCCAGCAGGTCAAGGGAGGTTCTCCTTCCCCTGTATTCGGCACTGGTTAGACCGCACCTGGAGTATTGTGTTCAGTTCTGGGCCCCTCGGTTTAGGAGGGATGTCGAGGTGCTGGAACGGGTCCAGAGAAGGGCAACTCGAATGGTCAAGGGGCTGGAAGATAAAGCCTATGAGGAGAGGCTGAGGGAGCTGGGTTTGTTTAGCCTGGAAAAGAGGAGGCTCAGGGGTGACCTTATCGCTGTCTATAACTATCTGAAAGGTGGTTGTAGTCAGACAGGGGTTGGTCTTTACTCCCTGGCCACTGGAGACAGGACAAGAGGTCACAGTCTTAATCTCCATGAAGGGAGGTTTAGACTTGACATTAGGAAAAGATTTTCACTGAAAGAGTGATCAGGTTTTGGAATGGGCTACCCACAGAGGTGGTTGAGTCACCATCCCTGGAGGTGTTCAAGGTTAGGCTGGATGAGGTGCTGAGTGGCATGATCTAGATGTTAGATGTTAGGTTTACTTGGCTTATTTGGATTTAGTGGATGATCTTTAAGGTCTTTTCCAACCTTATCATTACTGTGATACTGTGAATATTACTTCAAGTGTCTGTTTTAGATCACTTACAGGACTTTCATTTTCTTTATGGAAATGATGTTCACACAGTCTAGTCAATTCTAGGGTGGTGGAGGATACACAATTAAAAAAAACCCCAGTGTTTTAAATACTCTGCCTCAATGAGCTTTTGGTGACTTTAGTTTTTGGTCTGTTTTATTCCAGGCTAATATATTAAAGACATGATAGATGGACTTCTGTGTGGATAAAGACTTGTTCTTAAATAGGAAAATACAATTTTTTTAAAAAATAAAATAGCTTGTCTTCACATTTTGCAACCAACTAGACTGACTCTATAAAAGCAGTCTTTACTTTCTGAAAAAAGACTGGACACAAACCTATTTTTTTGACTTCTCTTCCTGTGTTCAGGTGAAAGTGGTACCTCATCCTGTTTGAGGCAGGCACCCAGCATAAGAGTTTTGTTTTGGGTTAAGTTTCGTGACGGTAAGAGCTACGCAAGAAGATGTTCTTAGGATGTAAAGTGTTATGAAGCCTTAATGTAAATCAGATCATTCAGTCACGTATGGAAAATATCTGTTGGCTGCGTGTATTGTCATTGTAGTAGTGTAGTGTGGGTCCTTGTCCACATCCCTGCGTATCCCACCTGGGTTGCCATTTGTGTCATGGGTTAGAGACCCAGACTGTATTTCAACCAAGATCTTTTAGCTATAGAGTCAGACACAAAGGGAAGGTTTAACAAAACCACTTGCCAATCTACAGGCAATGAAACAGCTTACTCAATTTGGAGAAGAAAGACCACAAGACATCTTGGTTCACTCCCCCCACCACATATCAGAGAAAAATCCCACATGAGACTTAGACACAGACATACAGAGTTTCTTCACTCTGCTCTTGCACATTGAGCTAGGATAAAATTTAGAATGTCCATTTGTATACGGTTCCTACTTCTCTTTCTCTGAAATAATGGCAGTCATCCAACTTCAGTCTTGATCCTCAGAAATCTTCAAAGCTCAGACTTCTCCCAGTCTCTCCAGGTCCAGGTGAATCCTTCCACACTCACCATAAATTTTCTTCAGCTTGAGGAGTGATAACATTTTCTCTCAGCAACAGCCATGCCTCTTTGAACAGTCCAAGATGGAGAGAAGCAAAGAAGAAGAAAGAAGTTGCTGAAGAAGGAGTCGAGGGGCAGACACTTTTCAACTTTTTAAACCCAACCTTTTCTGCAGAAACACAAGTTAGGCTTACAGAGGCTACTCAGCTTTTAAAGCAGAACACAGGGCCTTGTTCTCAGAGCATCTAGCACGGTGGGGAAGTGTTGCAATAATTGTTAGTGACAGGGTGTGATTGCTTAGGAAGAAGTCTCTTTATACCTGAGACTGCCCAGTGAGGTATCATATCCTGCATATTGCACTGCCATGGCATTGTTGTGACTGACATCCTGGGAAGGAAAGCCAAGTGATTTTTCCAAACTACAAAACCTGCTGGGGAGTCACAATGGAGTGAGGTGTGAAATTGTTGTGCCACAGATGAAAAAAAAAGTGCCTTTAGCTTTTGTAGCCTTGTTAACCAAAAAGAGAGTGAAATCCAAGCTCCTTTTTTATGTGAGGGTTCAGATTGTTGCTAATAAGCAGCCTTGCTTGTCTTGCCTTTTTTAGATACTCAGGTCTTTCGTGATAGTACGTTAAATACAGCACCCTGTGCCACAGCAGCAAGGCTTGTCACAGCTTTGAAGTGATGGATAATGCTTTGTTACCATCTGACCACCTATCCCAGTAATGACTTTTGTCCTTTGTGATCGCTTGGCATCTCTGACAGCATCACATGTCAGCTGAACAATTACTTGTGTGCAAAGTAACATGAGAAAGGCATTTCTCTATTGTCAGTACCTCTTCTGCAGTTTAGCAACTGGAGACTTGGTCAGGCAGCAGTGTTTGTGTAGTATCTTTACAGAAGTGGTCTTTGAATGACACCACTTATGAGGTGCGTCCTTTTTTTTAAGGTTATGTTTAAGTGGCTACAAAAGCTCATTTTTAGTTGGCAATAAGTTTTCTTTCATCTGACAGATTTTAACGATAGATTTGGGTTTGATTTTGGATGTTTTTTCTGCTTCTGTTCCCCTAAAGGCTGTCACATAGGGCAGTAGCTACAAAGCTGCAGATAACAGTCTGGTTTTTCAGATGCTCAACGAAAGTAGTAAGCACACATGACTTACGATGCTTCACAAGTTGCATGGAAGCAATTTAAAAGTCCATGAACTTCACTAAGTTTAGACTTGAGTCACCGCGGTTGTGGCACAGTGTTGTATTGCTAATAGTCTGAGTCTGTTGATGGCAGTTGTTTTTCTCTTTTTAAAATGACTGTGTCAGACTTTATGCATTGTTACAAGTACAACTTGCTGGCAGGTTTTTGATTTATTTTTTTTTAATTTGCTGTTCATTTGAAATTTCTCTGTTAATGTACAAATCTGTTGTTCACATGAGTATTGCTACAGGTGTGGGCTTCTGCCCTCTCAGGCCAATGTAGACATGGGTGCATTTGAAGATAGTTGTGTAGAATATGTAACACAGGTCCTTGCTGTAAAAGTCTCTAGGAAGAGTTTTCTCTAGAAGGCTAAGGTGAACAATACTCAAGTCAAGCTTGTTTGTTGTGAGTTCAAAGTCTTCAGTAGCCTATGCTGGAGTATCAAGCACTTCTAAGTGTTGCTGATGTAAGGATACAGGAGGAGAGCCCTTTCAGGTGAAGTGGTCATGGAGAAGAACATGCTTTCTTCTGTGTCTGTGACCTGTTCATAATCATGTGACTGAGGGAACCTTTCCCAGTTCTGCCTTGCAGCTTTAGACAAACGTGGCTATGATGGTATTGCTGTTGTAGGATCTGTTGATTAACCTTTTCTTACATGTTAATTATGATCTGTGTACAAAATAAGTGTCTTACAATACTCTAAAGTGTTGCTGTAGATTCAAATTAAAGAGGTTCTACTTTGTCATTAAGATTTTTAACTTTCACAGAATCACAGCATATCTTTGGTTGGAAAAGAGCTTTAAGACGTTTGAGTCCAGTGACCCACGCTGTCAGGTCCCCTCTAAACCATGTTCCTTAGCGCTATGTGTCAGTGCCTTTTAAATATCTTCAGGTATGGATACTCCTTCACTGCCCTGGACAGCCTGTTTTGATGCTTCTTAATGCTTTTGGTGAAGAAATTCTTCCCAACATCCAGCCCAAACTTCCCTTGGTGCAGCTTGCAGCCATTACCTCTAGTTTCATCTTCTTCAGTTGTTCTGGTATTACTCAGACTCTTACACATAAAGCACGTCAGAATTGATCATGTTTCTTATTTTACTCCAAAAGTGTTCAGGAGCCTTTTTATCTGACAAGATATTTTTCTCTTCCTAACAAAAAAATCCCCAGTTGCCTTTGGAAGGTATTTCGAAGGCATGCATTAGCTGCCATATGCACCTCAGAAAACCTTCAGTTTTCATTGTATTAGAGCAGCTCTGAGCTTTTTCTTACGCTCTTGTGTTAGTAAAGCCCTGATTCATGGTGAGCACTGCTGTTTTTTGTAGGAGATGTAACACTTTGAAGGGAAAGCTCAGAGTCTGTTCTTCAGCTGGTTTCTAGCCTCTGAACACTGAATGTTCACAATCCAAAGGGTGAATGTTCAGTGTTAGTAGCATTAATACAGCAGCAATTGTACAGCTAATCATAATCTTGTATTTACTAATGCTGATAGCTGAGACAATGACAGCCCTTTTCTCCCTGACCTAGTGAG
The DNA here is from genome assembly GCA_013400115.1 of Rhinopomastus cyanomelas. Taxonomy (NCBI): domain Eukaryota; kingdom Metazoa; phylum Chordata; class Aves; order Bucerotiformes; family Rhinopomastidae; genus Rhinopomastus; species Rhinopomastus cyanomelas. The sequence continues at coordinate 650,044 of VXBP01010631.1, read as the reverse complement.
GTGTATCTATAGATTAGACATACCTCCTCATATAATATTGTAGTCTAGAAAGAAACATGGTACTTCTTTAAAGGAGAGCATTTTCTAGTGCTAGATCAAAAGCTGGACAGAAACATTAAATATTACTATATGCATTATCCTATAAATGTTCTAAAGGGGTTGAATTCCTGTTATGCCAAGTTATTTTTAACTGCATGGAAATCCATATAGGCTGTCTTGCAGGAATTGGGAGACATAAATAAAGAAAATAAGTGGTCTTGGGAGAAATAATGATTTCTGTAGTATTCAGGAGCAGACCACTGTGGTGAGTGAAGTGCTACAAACTGATGTGCCAGCAGCTCTGTCTTTCCTGTAATTGCATGGCTGTTTCTACTGTCTGAAGACCATTGCAATGCAAATACTTAGAAGGAAAAACTGTAACGTCTTAACATGTACATTTTATTGGCTTGAATTAAACTTACATGCACATTATAGGGACTAAATGTATCGTTTAAGTTAAGATGCAGTCTGTGCTGTGAGAAGAGAATAGTCTGTGAAAGAGACTATTTCCTGCTGCTGAGTCTTCTCATGGTAAATCTGTTAGCATCAGCCACCTTGCTTTGGATCAAAATTAACATTAAAAGGGGACAGTCTTGGTAGTAAAAAAAGTTGGCTCGAAGAGAGAACGTGCAGTTTTTCTCAGTGTGTGGTGTTAAGATCTGGCTGAGCTGTCCTACTAACTGGCTGTCAATGACAAAAAGGGTCCTTCCATATTGATAGCATTCCTTTAGTACTGTTGTACAAAGTACTGCCTCCCAGACAATATGTTATATTTTAATTTGTTCACCAAAACGTGGTCAAGTAATGGAACAGTCAGCCTGGGGAAGTGGCAGAGTTACAGTCGGTCCCTAGAGGTGTTCAAGAAATGTGTGGATGTAGCCCTTAGAAACGTGCATTAATGGCCGTGGTGATAACTGGTAACTTGATGATCTCTCAGGGCTTTCCAACATTAATGATTCTGTGAATTGAAAGTCTTAGACATCTGCATCAAAAGACCAGGTCATTTAATGTGATTTCTGGCAGGTAATGGCAAATGTAATCTTACAACATTGTAAGGGATGATTCATCAGTGTATAGTAAGTACTGTGAGTTTTTGCCTATAAGTGTGTGGGGGTACAAAACTGGAGAGTATTTGTAAACAAACTATAAAGGTTTATGGCCAGATGGAGTTTTAGACAACTGTTGTTGGGCTGCATAAAGCAGTATGATTGAACTAAACTTGTTGACCTGAAAGATGTTGTACTGTGTTTGTCAATGAAATGGCTTTAGCAAAATTATGCTTAGCTATGGTGAGACAGGTGTATTTCAGGAATGTAATGTGTGAAACACTGACCTTTGCTTCCTAGATGTGATCTCATCCTGACTTAGTTTGCACTCATCTTCCTATCTGTCGCCTTTGTGATGTTAAGGAAGTATTCAGCTTGCAGCTAAAAGAATGCCTGAGTAAACCAAATGCTCTGTAAAATAGCTTTTCATAAGGCACTGCCATGTAAATTCATTGTGCTGCTGAAACTAGTGAAAGAAGATTTTTTAAAAGAATTGCTTCATAAAGTATCTGCAGATTGTTTAAATACATTTTTGCATTCCAAGAGAGTCCAACTTGTGAAAGAGCATGTCACAAGTCACTTGTGGCCATGTGTTGAGAAAAGTGTCTGTGTTCTGTCTTTATGAATTGCTGGACTACGAAAGAATATGGATGAACAAGAACAGTTGGTCTTCAATTCTGAATTTACTGCCTGCTATTTAAAGAGATGTCTTGTCAAAGGACTGACATCATGCTGGCAGTATCATATATAGAACTTTTCATATAAATAACTGGTGTGTATATATGAGGCACTGGTCTCTTCACTTGCAGTAGCTGTGACCTTCCTTGGTTATGGACTGAGATGACCTTGTGCTGATAGTCGTTTAGACGTCAAATGGAGACTGTGCCACAACTAATGCAGAATTCCCATTGAAATGAGACAGCAGATAAATCTAAACAAAGATGAAAGAAACCCAAAACATTTTGCAAGTTACAGAGAAATGATTTTTCTTTTGTATCCTTTTATTAGTATTGAAATGCAGCTACGACTTTTAGATGGAGTATCTGAGGTTTGTCCATGCTTTTGCTTTAAGATTCAGGTCTTTGCTGTTGTCCGGCACGAGAGTGAAATTTCTACACATCCACACGACTGGAGGCAAGTTGGATGTTGAGAACATCCAACTCTGAGCACATGTGCAGTCTGTTTGTGCTGCAGTATGAAAATGGAGGAAAGGCTGGCCAGCTGCCCACTGAACAGCATTGCAGCTTAATGCCTGAATCCAAATGTTGTCAGTAGATACTGATAAAATATTTACAGGCCTCAGAAAGGTTAAACAGCTGCCATGGTAAAAGGAAGAGCTGCTTTAATTACTGAACTTTTCCCGATGAAAGAAATACATGTAAGAATTAAAACCCCACCAAAACATGCTCAACAGTACAGACAAGCATCTAGGGTTTTGATGATTTATTCAGGTAACTTTTCCAATTTATAATCTAGTAAATGGGAGGCTACAGTAGAGGAGGATGGAAAATACAACAGGAAACACCATGAACTGAAAACGATACTTGATTATTCTCATCATGTTTTAAGTTTGATGTCTCACCAGGGCTCCCTTCTACATCTGCATATCTGAATGTTAGCTGCTAGATTTCTCTGCTGATAAAATATTTGTGTGTATTGATGCTTTCTCTGATACTTGGAGCATTCGTGATGATCTATGTGATTTGTTTGAGGATTTCATGTATCTGTGGCAAGCTACATGAATAAGTGGCATTAAGTAACTTATAAACATGAAACAACTTTGTTAACTATGGTTGTGTAAAGTGAGGAATTAAATGTAACTGTTAAGAAAGCAGTAAACTGTTAGGAATGGCTATTCCTAACAGTATCTAAAAGCAGAGGGTATTTTAAAACAGTTTGGAGTTTAACCCCTTAAATATCCTAAGGTTTTAAAAGGTTTTAGAATTCCTTCAGATAATGGAGATTTGAGGGAGACACAACCACAACACCAAAAAAAAAGTTAAATACCACTTGTACATAGGGCAAAGAGAGTATCTAATCAAAGCAGATGGTAAACCTTTTAAATATCTCATTGATGACAATTTCATAGAATCATAGAATTGTTAGGGATTTGAATTTAACACGGAAGTTAGATTTTTATTTAAATAACCAATCAGGAATTCTGGCATTTAGACTGAAGCTGTAGGGGAGGTAGATATGAAGACAAATCTCTGAGGACTTACTCCTTGGGTCTGAATGAAAGCAGTGAATGAATTTGCTTTTAATTATGAATGTAGGGAGAAATGGCCCTTTTTTTTATTGTCAATTGTCATTCACCAAAATCCTGCCTTAGGAATTTGTGGGAGTATCCCATAAGACACTGGTAAGAGTGTGAAGGCAGGGGCTGAAAAGTTAGCACGTACGCCGAGGAAAGGACTTTAGCATTATTGCCAGAAACCTCTTTCTAAATATAAAGTGAAAAAGAAGCAGTTTGAGTTTGACTCCTGTAAGTTGGCAAGATTATTCTTTTAATATTAGTAATAATTGTAGAAAAGCATTGTACCTTCACATGATTTACTGTCTATTAGATACTTCATGAGGAAAAAGCTGCCAGTGTGAGTGTAGTAGCTAAAACTCCAGCATCTTTCTCATTTAAAACAACAGTATAACTGAGCTTCAAAGCTGTGAAGCCTTAACTCTAAACCTTTTCTAAGCTATAGTTTGAATTTTCATTATGTTTAGGCTTATCTTGACACTGTAGACTTTTGACATCATCTTGGTGTAGTTCCCTTTGAATTATTAAAGTTGCTGCTTGTTTCCTGAGGCTTAAAATACAGCTTCCAGCTCTTTGTGCTGTTAGATTATATTGCTATTGTACTGCTAGTCAGTGGGGAGAATGAATGTTAACAGAATGTGTTACGTAACAGCGTGGTACATTCCTGCCGAGTGCCCTGCGCGCCGGACTCTAGAGGGCTGAAATACCCTGTGCCAGCTTGTACGTGGAACTTGCCGTGTAAAGGCATCATATAATTTCAGATTAACTAGATTCATCCCATGGATGGCATCAGGCACGTGCCAGTTCCAAGCTGTATGACTGTGATTGCATTGTCATTCAAAAGCAAAGACCAAGAGGAAAAAACCAAAGTTAGAGGTTTTATTTCTAGTAAAATTTTGTTTTTTGAGTTTTGAAGATAGAAAATCAAATAATAGCTCTCAGATAATTGTTTTTCTCTTTAACCTAAGAGGAAAGTTACAACCTAGTAACCTAGTGGAAGGTTACAACTATTTTGCTTGTGCTGAAAGAAGTACTGTATTAACTTTGACTTGCAGTGATTGCGTGATGAACGTTCTTGTGATGGACTGCTGAAGGTTTATTTTGGTATGCATCTGTGTGCTGAACGGGAGTTTTTTCAACTCGTCCCAAAATAATAGTTTCTGTCATGATTCCCTGCAATTCCCACTTGTGTGAATTTTGAAAGAGGAGGTTTCTAATGGCTTGCTAGGAGCTTTTCTTCCTTTAGATCAACAGCTGATTCAAAAAATAGTATTGTGAGTAAAAAGAGGAGTTGTACACAGGGGTGATTCCCTTGATAATTAGAATTTATCGATTGGTTGAGTTTATCAAGGCAATTTAGTAGCAAAGGGTTTATCATGAAGTCTTTAATTAATTCTACCTATAGCCTTGCTGCTGCAGTCAAGCTTCTCAGGTTTTATTTTGGTGTTTTGTAGACTTGAAAGGTTTACAAAAAATGTGAGCACTTTGACATGAAGAAAAAGCTCCCTCAGAACCAACCTAATCCTCAGATTAGTAGTTTATTTCAAACAGTGTTGAGAAATGTTCTACAATTCTGCATTATGCAGAGTACTTAGTTTTAAGGCTTTTAGACTCGCCAGAGATCCAAAGACAGTATTTCAGTTTAACTTCCCAACGCTTCTTTTTGTAGGTCTAAGTTAGCCTTAACGCTAAAGGGTTCTTCTTATTTTAAATGTAGTGTTTGGGGCTGGGGGGCTACTTACCATAACACCAGTGCCAGTGAGATTTTATGGTAGTACGTCTAAGCCAAACCCTGCAGTGGAGGACAAAACACTGCTGTGCACGGTAGTCAGACCAGGCTGGCTATTCCGTGACTGACTGTTAAATTTAACGACTTCAAACAACTGTCTTGTCAAACAAGTCAAGCTTGTCTGATGGTCAATGAACTGCCCTACAGGGAATTTTTGCCTTTACAGCATGGAATGTGACACTGCAAACAGCCTCGGGTGGATCCAGCTTTTGTTTTTAGCAACCAACACTTCCTGAACCCAGCTATATATAAATGGTACTGAGCTTTGCCCTGCCAGTTGTGTCCCTTTGCTCAAGGCCTCAGTAGGAATGGAAGTTGCTGTTAAATCTAGAAGCAACGTTTGTATGAAACACATGAATAGTGTTGATTTTAAACCTTACTGAGTAGATGTGCCAGTATTCCATGAGGCAGAGCTCTGAAGGCTTTCAGTGGAAGGATTCAATGCTGCTTTTGTACAAAGCGTTTTCATTTAACGTAGAGTAAGCTGTAAGAGTTCAATACTACCTGCCTTGTAATTTATTTAAAACATTTTCTTACTGGTAGAAAAAAATTTTGTTTACTTTCTCTCATAGGTGAACTGGTTACTGTGGAAAAAATTCCAGACTGGATTAGAACATTTCTTCATTATTTGTTGTATCAGTAGAGCAATTTCTAGAGAATTTAGTAAATCAAAGACATGACCCTATCCCAATTTAGTGTAGATTTTGGTTAGCTTGTCACTTCATTGCCTTAGAGAGTATCTTACCTGTCACAAGGGCATTAGACTAGACCTTCTCTCTGCTATCAGCTTGGTTTCAGTGTTGTTAAAACACTAAAGGTACCAAGTCCAACACTGAGAACTTGTTTCCTAGTTCCACCAAGTCTAAGAGCGGCAGTGCTAAAGTTTATGTTTACATTGCAACTGTTGAGGTTAGACTTCACGAGAAACTTCCTAATTGTTTGCCACTTCTGTGAGGAGAAACTAGAGGATAGTTGAAGAGGTGGGTGGGAAAAGAATTTAACATAAGTTAAAAATCCTTGGAATCTGAACTTCCTATTAAATGGCAGTAGCTGACCTCAAAAGTGTAGTTCAAGATAAAGATGCTGGGTGAGAGAATTGCAGTGTACATTGTGCAAAGGAAGCACTCAATACCCATTACTGCTGTTCAGTTTTATTACTAAATTATGTTTTTAAACCAGTGTAGAAAGACAGTTTTCCTCCTGAGCTATCACACTTCTCGTTTAGGAAAACATAAGATTATGTGAAACTTCTAGGCTGCATTCAGAAAGGGAAGTATTTAGCTACGCTTTAGGAATGCATGTTTTACTTTGCCATGGTATATTGTGTCTTAGTAGTGGGTCCTTGTCTGGATCTCCGTGCATCCCTCCTGGGTCATTGCTAATGTCACTAGTTAAGAGACTGGCTATATTTTAACCAAGAAATTTTTTTAGCTAAATTGTCAGACTTGAGCTGAAGGGAAGGTTTAACAAAAGCACTTATGAATCTGCAGAAACAACTTACTCAATTTTGAGAAGAAAGGCACCAAGACATTTTTGTTCGCACCCCTCCAATCAGAAAAAACTCCACACAAGACTTAGAGACATACGAAGATTTGTCACAGTGCTCCTACACTGAACTGAGATAAAATGCAGAATATTTTCATTGCGCACAGTTCCTGTTTCTCTCTCTCTGAAATCACAGCTGTCATCTGACTTCAGTCTTGATCCTCAGAAATCTTCAAAGTTCAGACTTCTCCCAGTCTCTCCAGGTCCGGGTGAATCCTTCCACTTGTCACAAATTTTCTTCAGCTTCAGAAGCGATAACATTTTCAGAAGTGATAACATTTTCTCTCAGTGATTGCTGAGAGAACAGTCCAAGATGGAGAGAAGTGAGGAAGACAGAAGTTGCCAAGGAGGGCGTGGGGAGGCAGGCACTTTTAAACCACACTTAAAACTTCTGTGCAGAAAACACAGGTAGAATTTCTTGTAGTTTTTCAACGTACAGCTGGGGCACAGGGTCTGGGCTGCTTCTGGTAATAATGAGAAAGGAAAACCTGGGCTAAATTCAAAGTTTGAACGCTCTCCCCTTTTGTTTCTGACATCTTTGAAATAACTTTTATGTCTTAATGTGCAGCAAAATTAGTAAGTATTGGGTCACCTCTTCCTGAAATGAGATACACCTAGTTTCTAAGACTTCGTTTTTCTTAATTTCTAGAATGGTGGCTTCCTTCTGGTAGATAGTTTGTGAAGAAGATTTATTTCTTACTGTTTCTTACTGTGTGAAGGAATAGTATTTACATTTTTGCCTCGATGACTTGTTTCAGGTTGTGGTTTGTTTTGGTTTTTTCCCCCAAACAGTGTTGAACTGATGGATGGAAATCTCTAGATTTGACTCGGAATGAGTCGACTATTGCGTAAGCTATTTTGTACTGGTGCACACGGTTAGTGTCCCCTGGTGTTTTGGTAACACAGCTGGTTATGCAAATACGCTTGGGGAAAAAAGGTAATTAATTGGCTCACAGAGGTTTGTTTGGACCATAAGCAACAACTTTGGACCTTTTATAACATCTGTGGCCTTCTCTTGTCATCTATGTAATTGCTTTTTCTTCCGTAATTTTTCTATTTTCTGCTGCAAAAGCATTGTAGTTTAGGGGTAAGAAGGTTTAATTTAATTTTAAGCTTGAAGTTGATTTAGGCTTATATCATTAAAAAGGAGCAAACAGGCATGTAATCTGATTGTGTTGTGTCCTCCTCTTCCCCATCTCTTATCTATAAGCTTTTGTTAAGGTAATTTAACGTCAGGTAATGATGATATTTCTACAGCTTCCTTCATGGTACGTGACCAAGAAAACTTGAGTTTTGTTAGGAAAGTCTGCAGTCAACACCTGGCTGTGTCAACAAGTAGTTCTATTTTTGGAGTACGAATAAAATCCGTGTAGTAATTCATGAATTTCAAGGAGAACTTGCTCATGCCAAGAAAAAACAGTGTTTTTTCAACAATGTCAGATCACCTCAGTTTTGGCACATGACAGGCCTTACCACTAGAGGAATGGACACACATATATAGCAAAGCTTCTGTTGGTTAGTTCATCTTGGCAGTCAGTGCTTTGTCCTCTGTAGATGGAGCGGTGTGGTATTTGCTAAAATCATATCCTTGTTGTCCTCATCTTTAGGGTTTGGTAAAGCAACTTGCATGTGGCTAAAAAAAGTGTGTCTTTAAGATAACAGTTTGGTAGTTCAGTGCATATTAAACATGAGGGCAAACATATATTATACTTGCAGGACATAACTTTGTTGAGATTTTTAACAGAAAAGGAAAGGGATTAATGACTTAAAGCCATTGAAAGGGGGAAGAAACCGGAGGAGAAATGTGATTATGCAATTGTGAAGGAGAGAGAGTTTAGGAATTAAGTGGAAGAAGGGGAAATAAGGTAACTAGGGAAAAAGAACAAGGAAATGCAATAGAGCAAATAAGCAGACAAGATATGTATCTAGCCAATAAAGCCTGCTTTAATCCGAGCTAAACAACTCTGGTTCTCTCAGTCACTGCTCATAGCATGTGTGACCTTTCACCAGCTTCAGTGCCCTTCTCTGGACATGCTTTTGCCACGTCGGTGTCCTTCTTGTAGTGAGGGGCCCAAAACTTAGTCCAGTACTCAAGGCATGGCCTCACCGGTGTTGAGGACAGGGGAACAATCACTTCCCTACTCATGCTGGGCACACTACTTCACCTTCAATTAGATGAGACTAAACTAATACTGCTTTGAAGCTGAATTGTGCCATGCTTTTGCTAAAATCGTGCCTGTTTTCATTGATAAGAGCAGGTGTGGTACTTCTGCACTGTAGTGGTCCCATTCCAGAGTGGAATTTTCTGTAAGAATAAGCAAAAAGAAAATAAAATTGAAAGGTCCTTAGAATTTTTTCTCAGCTCTCCAGGGGCAGACATTTTTCCTGTGCAAGTTTACATGTCAAGAGCATGTTATTATATTGCTTGAATTTCTTCTCTGTTAAAATGATGTACTTTTCTCATAATGATCTGGGGCAAATGACAAACATGGGAGTTTTTGGAAATACAAAAAGTGGAGCTGATTTCAGGTGTAGAGCTGTCAGACTCAGAGATTACTTTTTTGATTACCTTTGGTTTGCCAGGGTACGTCCCTGAACATGATAACTTTTTAACTATGTCATGAAAGAAGCCTTGTTATGGCAGCAGATAGATTAGTAGCAGCTAGAAGAAACTTTGGTTTTTTTGTAGTGTTATCTGAGCCCTAAGTTACCAACATCTAATCCAACTGATGCTTCTAGCACACTGTTACGTGTTGCTTTTGCAAGCCTTGTCTGTTTGGCAGTTCTACAGGTTCTAGTATTGGTCCTTCCACCCTGCTGGCACAGTACTCAGTCTGTTTTATCAGTATTTAGTATGCAAGTCACAGGCTTTGCATTGTCCTTTGGAACACTTCATCAGGCTCTGATCAGCTGTTGGCTGCTATATCGATCAATGACTGAAGCAAAAAGCAAGTTATTTTGTGATTAGGATTGTTGTTGGAGTTCTTAGTTAATTTTGTAAGCCATAAAGAGTGTCATTATAACAGCTATGCAATCAAGACTAGAGTGTACTCGTAATTTTGCAGAACTGGTGTGTATTGCTCTGGAGATTAAGTAGAGATTATTGTTGGGGAAGAGGCAAAAATGCTGTTTCCAATTCCTGATACCAATGCCAAACAAAGCTACAGCATGGCTGAGAGTTGCAAAGGATGCAGCTTTGAGTTTTGGTTCTTTTGTTGGTTTGTTTGGTTTTTTTAGGTTCTAATAATCCGTGTATCCCTTTCTTCCATTAGAGAAAAGTTTTGTGCTCAGTTAGTATTACAGAGTTGTCAGTGGATGACCTTGAGTCAACCTTCTCTTGTTTTTTACAGAAAGATCCTGATTACTTGAAGCTGTGGTTGGATAGTTTCGTTTCTAGCTATGAACAGTTTCTGGACGTGGACTTTGAGAAACTGCCAACCAGGTAAGTAGAATTACAGACCTGTTCATCTTTCTTTGATATCTGAAACAGGCCTGGGCGGAAGCCCAGTCTTGTGTGGTGGTGATACTGCCTTTAAACAGAAGAAAAGCTTTCAGTTGTTGAGCGGCACTCCCAGTCTTCTGAAGGTCAGGTTGGGTTGGGAATGACGAAATCGATCAAATACTGGTATTCCCGTTCTGTCAGGGGACAGCAGGAGTGTGCACTTGTTGCTTGCAGAAATATAATTGTTATTCCTTGTGTGTTTTTTGGACTAGTATTCATTAAATATTGCATCTGAAGGGAAACAAGATGTAGATAAAGAGTTTTGTACTTTTATTTCAGGAGTTGCTTTAAGAATGAGATCAAATGCTTAATGAAACATTTGGATATCTTAGCTGAAAATCTTTTGAAAGTGGAATACACATAAATGGTAGACTTGCAAGTGATTTCTTCATTTGCATCTGTGAAGGCTTCAGTGCACAGCAGGATTATTGCTGAGCTCTAAGGATTGTATTTTCCAGACTAATACTGGAGATGAGAAATAGAAGCTTAGGTGCTGGGTGTTTTTTCTTGCTTTTGAGATGCTGGCATCAGCTAAGGGTTTTAGGAAAAAACAATCAGGACAATGACAGCTGATGTTACTACTGATGTTTGAACATAAAGAATGGGTCTGTGTGCATCGTGGCTGCAGTCCAAGCCCTGTTAAAATCAATGGAAATTCTTTAATGAGCTTTGGGTCAGATCTTGTTTGAGGTGTAAGCGATAGCCTTTACTGTTACAAGGAAATGAGGCATGCTGCAACTGGATCTCAGTGGCTTCTCAGCTCTTTGAATTAAAATTTTCCCATGATTATATGTATGTAAAATTTGTAGTGCAATTACCAATAAACAAGAGCTTCAAATTAATTCTTTCAGAAGATCTGTTTTCTCTGCAGTGTTAAAAACCCTTCTTACTGTGTTGGTGGTAGAAGAGATGCATGTACTTTGGGGTTCTTAGGTGACTTTTGGTTTATATGTGTTCATGGTTTTTGGGTTTGGGGGGTTTGTTTTGACAGCAACATAACAAAAGGTAAGAAACAAACATGAAGCTTTGTGCAGAACAGTAACAGCACCTTCACTGTGCTAAACTGTAGTTTAGTGAGCCTTAAAATGCTGCATTTTTGTAATGTTAATGACGGGATTAGCGATTCAGCCTCTGAGAATAGGCGTCTGTGGATTTAGAGTCATTTGTGTAACAGATGCAGAGAAAACCATCCAAACAGCATAAGGATGAAGGGAGATCATTCCTGTGCTTTGACGGGATTATGCTGAGAGCAGATATTAGACTGAACAAAGAATTGTGTCGTCTGTCCTTTGCATTTGAAAGATAATCAGGCATATGCAAAGCAGCATCTTGCCAGGATTCACCAATTTAGGTTGCAGATAATGACCCTGCAAAAAAGGAACAAGTAGGTCAGTATGGAATCATCAAATGCTGATTTCCAGTGACTCTTTCACTGGGGCCATAGGACCCTGTGGATTCAATGGTTGTTTTTTTTTTAGTGGAGTTGCTTAACTCGTTCTCCCTTTGGGTCTTGCAATATTGTGCTAAAAATGAGAAACTAAGTAGTCTCATGCTTTTTTTCCTTACATTGATCTTGGTATAGTTCACAGCCATGGGCCTAAAAGACCTTGTGTACTGAAGGGTGAATGCTGGAAAGTGATGAGAAATTGTAGAGAAATCTTTTTATACAGATTGATGGGTAAAATTAACCTTCTGGAAAACAGATATAAAGTATTACATCAGTGTAAAAAATACGTGGGTGTTTTAGCATCCAGGAAAACACGCTTTAAGAAATTGAATGAAACAATTAGTGTGTCGCTTTATGTTTTTCCTAAAGGAAAGACTGTCACTTGCCTATTTAAAATAAATAAAATAAGAGTATTTCTTCTATAAATACATACTTTCCTGAAATGTGCTTTGGAAATCTGAAAGATGTTACTTACTGCAGAGAGTAGGAAATCTTTTTAAATGTAGAGGATGAGTGTATTCGGTTATATGATTTGACTGTATAAGTAGAGCTTATACACTTACGTAGCTTATAAGCTTATACAGCTTCAGTTCTACATCCATCTTCGTGCATATACTCTGTAGTTCAAAGTTAAATGGTTCATTCATGGTGTTTTCAATGATTTTACTGAAGTCTGTGGTAATTTTATTGAAAACGTGAAAATAACTATGCTGACAGCTTTGAGCGTTGAGCACAAAAGAGCAGTGCGTCTTCCTGATTTTACTCTAAAACCTTTATTCATCTCATATGTACTTACCACGAAAAGGATAAAACCTTTACCAGCCTGTGCGAGGTTTTTTCCCCCTACAGTTAAGGAGAGGAATTATAATTTGGTTTAATACTTTTAAGGAACAGCAGAAGCTTTTGGTTTGTATGATCTTGAACAAAGGAGCTTAAAGGAAGCTCGTGGAAAGCACCACAGAAACACCTTTTGACGTTGGTTTGAAGTCAATAATATAACAATGATAGAGGCATCACGATGTGATTTCAAGGTTGTTGGTAGAAATCTTGGTTTTCTACAGCATTTTGTACCAAAATGCTTACCACTGGTGCAGGATGAAAGTCTCAGTATGTGAGTTTGATCTGTAACAGGTGACTACAGTTTAGAGACTAATGTAATTTCCCGTCAAACATGGGATGTGGAAGTTTGTATTGCTGTACAACCATGTTAATGTACTGCAAGAAGTTTATAAGTAAAAAGAAGCCAAATGTGTCAAGGCCTTTCACATACTTTTTGTGGTAGGGTGGCAGCTGTTAAATAGGAATATCAGTTGAGGAGTGATTTTTGGGATTTATTTTTCTTTCTTTTGAATATTTAGTTCAGGAAAAAAATTGATACTACATGTCCACAAGTTTAACTTTCACATTTTAGTGGTGATATGGTAGTAATTTGCTCTGAGGTGAAAAGAAGATTATTTATAGATGGTTCTGTTTGTTTATATACTCTGTAGTACAGTTAGTTTGAATCATTCTGGTTAGTGCTTCTTGTGCCAGAGATGCAAAAGGCAGTAAATTCTCAAGGGTGTTGTGCAATAGCATGGATTGGCAGCTACTGCAGAGAAAACATTCTTTGGGATGTGAGGCATGACGGGTATGCTGTTTTGCTCTCTTGTAAAGAGTTTATGATCTTACTGAAAAAGACTTGTTGGCCATTTTAGGGAAATTATTTCTGGCTATGTGATTTCAGCTGTCAAACATTATCGCTTTCCTAATAGTGAGTTACCAGCTTGAGAGGAATTGTGATAGTAGTCTCGGAGGGTGTGGATCTGCTGGCATCTTGAAGGGTGAAGCTGCTATCACAGAAGTGTGAAAATTTATTTCTTGGTAATTGTTTTGGAAAAAAGCAGTTACTTCCAGCTTTGTGTAGTTACTGTCTCTATCAGTTTAGTCTAGGCTGTGTACAGTTTGTCCTATGTCTTTATGAATCCATTGAGTTTCTGAATCCCAGGATCTGAAGATGAAATTACACAACTCTGAAGAGGTGAGGGAATGAGCAGTTGTCAGTCATTGCATTTCTCCACACATTTTGATATTTATTTTTTAGTATCCCATGTAACAGCCAGTTAGGGATTGGAAGAGACTTTGAAAGATCTAGTCCAATCTCACTGCCACAGGAGGATCACCTAGATAAAGTTGCACAGGAACATGTCCAGGTGGTTTTTAAACATATCCAGTGAAGGAGACTTCACAGCCCCCCTGGACAGCCCATTCCAGTTGGTCTCTCACATAAAGAGCAGTTCCCACACCCCGCATTCATAGGATCATAGGATGTAGTTGGTCCCTAGTTGGAAGGGACCCAAGAGATCATCGAGTCCTTTTCTTTAGTAGGACTCNACAGCCCATTCCAGTGCTCTGTCACCCTCAACTGTGAATAAGTTTGTTTTCGTATTGATGTAGAACCTCANTCATTGCTGGATAACAGGAAGCTGAAGCTGCCATGTTGTCACCAGGCATTTCCTTGTAGTTCGACAGTGTTTGTGAGCCATCAGTTCAGTAACCTGCCTCAGGTGTATTGAAACACCGCATGTGCACGTTGAATTTCATGGGTACCATGTCATTTGCATTGTTAACAACTTTGTGTGTGGTTTTCCTCTTTAGGGTGGATGACATTCCTCCAGGAATATCACTGCTTCCTGATAACATTCTTCAGGTCCTCAGGCTCCAGCTGCTGCAGTGCGTCCAGAAAATGTCAGATGGGCTAGAGGAGCAGCAGCAGACCCTGTCACTTTTGCTTGTGAAGTTCTTTATCATCCTTTGCAGGTAGACATTGTGATCAATACCTCAGCAAGCCTAATGTTTTGTGTAAGAAATCTCGACGCAGCCTGTGGTATGAATTCTAATGACACTAGTAAGGGGATTTGACATCTTCAGAATAAAGGAAAAGGGAGTAAAAGGGAGAGGAGAGCAATCCAGTCATTTAGCAATAATGTTTACCTTGAGAAATGGATTAGAAAGGGAATAGTTAATACTTTAATACTTGTTATGTAAGATGTATCTATAGGAATTCAGTTTCTATTATATCTGGTGTAAGAAAGAATTTTTTAAGAATGGACACACTCTAACAAGTGTTGGGTATGAACTCAAGAGAATTGTACAGGAAGTACTGTTCGACATTCTTAGCATGCTTATAGTTCCATAGACAGCTTAGGAAACAGATTTACTACAGTACTAGTGCAACTGGCTTCGTTCTGAAGCGTATGCCTTATTTTGCAATTTTGTTGAAGCAGGTGAATAAGCTAGGCTTAGAGATTTATTCCCTACAGTTTCTTCAGTCCTATATTATAAACTGCATTAAGAGAGGAAGGGTATAAAATATAATGTAGAGTCACCTTTCTTGAGGAGTATTAGAAGTTTTTTGAGTCCTTTGGCTCTTCTTACCCCTGAAACACATGCAAAGGGCTGTAGGGCAATATTTAAGTATCCTGGAATATTAAATGTAAGCGGAGTAAATGGTGGTAAAGTGTTTCTGAACTATTACATAGTTACTGAAAAGTTCTCCTTACATCATCACTTCAGTATTTAATCATTGTGACTTGTCCTCAAGACTGAGCAATAACACAGACGTGCTTGTTTCTTTGTTTCAGAGATTCTTCTAAAATAATTAGATGCTTGGTTTTTCTTAGTAGAAGTTAAAGTGAATAAATGCTTCTGAATAACATGTTTTAGGAAGTGTGCATGCTAGTAATGTGGGAAGAAGTAGAAGTTGTTGTCTGTGTTATCAGATGCCATTTCTGAGCTTTCTATTTAGTGTCCCTGGGAATCTATTTAGCCTCTGAAACCCCAAATTCTAGATAGAACTGGTCTACAGCAGAGTGACTTGGGCCTTTCTTCTCCTTCCCGATAGAAGAAAACATGTGAGTTCTGTTACTGTGACAGAAATAAAGCATTTGAGTACACAGTCGTTTGGAGAGTAGTCTTGAAATGCTGATACACTTCTTGTATGGTTACACACAGAAAGTTAAACCAAACACTGTTTGAACTAGACTTGAATGAAACACTGTGTGCACTTCTGTGGCTTTTGTGTTGTCTTACAGAAATTTGGCTAATGTGGAGGAGATTGGCATGTGTTCATACATTAACCATGTTATCACCATGACTACGTTGTACATTCAACAGGTATGTGGTTAATGATTCTCGTCAGTTAGTTTTGCTGTTGGATACTTCCTGCTCCTTCTCATGTGATCCTTCTTGTGTGATTATTTTTACAATACTGTTGTTGTTAGGGGAACAGTTTGTGGGCTCAGAACCATTCTGGCAGAGATAAAGATTGATTCTCAACTTGTAGAATCTCCTAACCACACCTCTTTTTTTTTCCCCCCCAGCTAAAAAGCAAAACCAAAGAAAAAGAGGTGGCAGACCAGACCCCCATAGAAGAATTTGTAAGACATGCATTGGCTTTTTGTGAAAGTCTCTATGATCCATATCGAAACTGGAGGCATCGAATTGCAGGGTATGTGTGGACTGGGACTGGATTGTAAAAACTATTGTTTCTGATCATTTTAGATAAACAGCGTGTAACATTTCTGACAAACTGGTTGCTTGATGTCAAACTAAAAATTAGTTACCTGTGTGTTATTCTGTGGTTGTCTTTTATAACCATTAGAATTATTAGTCTGGATCATGTGATGCTGTTTTAGTGGTTGGTTGGGTTTTTCCTCGAAGGTGCCCTCTTAAGAATAGTGTTAATCAGTTTGTTTTTCCACCAGAATTAACATCGTGAAGCAGCAGCGCTTGAAACTGAACTTCATTGCCACCGAAGTTGTCAGAGTAGTAATGTGTCCTGTTCCTCTTAGTGGAAAGCTGAGTTGTGAGGCTTTTTAAAAGTTAGCAAGTATAGAGAACCAGAAAATGGGCTTTCTGAGGAGGTTAATTTCTGTCTTTCTAGGACACTGGTAGCGAATCACTTAATTTCCTATCATTTGATCTTCAGAGACTTTATATAAATATTTTTGTACTTTTTCACGTACACTTCCCCCTTGTTAGCTCCAAATTCGTTGCAGTCACGTTAAATGCACATAATCTTGTATAGTTAACACACGTTCAGAGTTCTGTGCTCGTGCTGCTATCACACAATGCTTTTTTTCCTTTAGGTCCTCAATTTTCCTTCTTAGGACCATTTTGACGTGCATCAAATACTGTGCCTGTGCATGCCCAGTAAGGCATGGAGAAATCATAACTCACGTGACCCAGTCTTCTTAAAACCTCAGGTCCATTCTCTCAGCAAGCAGCATGTTTTAACACGAATTCTCACACATCACCTGCCAGTGAGCTGCTTGCAGTTTTAGTGTAGGTGATGGCGGCGCATCTCCTGAGGTCTTAGGCAGAGCGTATGTACTCAAGATCAGTTTGCAGCTAACAAACATGCAGAATTTGGCAAGTCAGAATAGTGTTATGCTGTATTTAAATAGCTTTTTAAGATGCTAGGATACTAGCTCTATGTTATTAAGTGTCTAGAAGAATTTGAGGATATGCTAAGAGCTTTCTGGTTGTAACTGACAAACATGAAGTTTTGATTTCTTTCCATTGCTTTTTCCTTTCTAAAATAGACTTATTTTTCTAAACTGGTGGAAGAAGGAATTAAAAAAGAACGTGGTGGACAGACCTGGCTGAATTAGGGCACAAGGAGTTATTGAAGATCACGGTATAGATAGGTTGCATATTTGAATAGAGTTTGTAAGTGTATCGATAGAATTATATTCCTTCAGTTTAATGCCTCCATTCCGCTGCGGATGAACCTGTAATAAGGTTTTGCAATCATTTCAAATTGCATGGCAATGAAATTGGTCAGTCTAGCTGGTGGCTTAGTTACAACTAGCAAGGACTAAACAGATTTCTAGCTTTTTCTTTAAACCACACTGTAAAAAGTTAAGGTATTTCTAGGAGCAGAACAGTCATTAAGGAATTAGGTGCAATTCATTTTACCAGGATGAAATATTACTTTATATTTTTTGTAATTATTCTATAGGCAAAAGGTAATTTACACATTTTGGCAATGTTTTCTATTGTGAAGAAATAAATTAGTAAGTCATAAACAAAGGTATCATATCTAATTTATTTGCTGTATCTCTTTAAATGTAATTGCAGACGTTTCCTTAGTGCAGTTGAAAAGAGCAGACAGAAGTATAAACCAGCTTCCCTCACTGTTGAGTTTGTCCCTTTCTTTTATCGTAAGTATTGTCAAAAGCACGTTTGAAAGTTATCTCTGAAGGAGGGACATTAGTGATTCCAAGTTACTTTCCTCAGAGGATTCCTGATAAATATAAAAGCTGCTTATTTGCTTTCTGAGACTGGAGGAAGTGGGTTTTCTTTCCTTGTTTCTTGCTCTGAGTATCACCGTGTTGCCATTGTTACTCATCTTCAGAAGTCTGAAAGACATGGGAGGAGCCTTTCTTTAAGTGCCTATTGCGGCTTAGTAGGCTTGCTTCTGTGGATTGCTAACTTTCCTGTTCATGAGGATACATACAGTAATTGCATGCAAGATCCTTCTAGTAACTGCATTTATAAGTCGCATGGAAAAATGTTTTAGAAAAATTTATGCAAGTGTTTTTTTCTCTTGAAACAATTTAACAGCTAGAGAGAAGGAAATTGTGCCACCCAACTAGCAAATGTTCCTTGGACTGCAGTTGAGGAATCTCTCTATTTTGTCTCTGGTTAAGTCGTTAAGTATCGTGATGGCTGCTTTGGAATTAATTTGTTCTTCGCATTACAGATTTGCTGTGTGGAAAAGCAGAACTTATGTGGCCATGTTCTGCACTTAAATCTTGGGAAAGTGCTCAGCTAGTTTGCCAGTTCATCACATCAAAGTGCTAAAGCAAACAGTTGAAGAAGCACCAGTATGTTGGAAGGGTTGGGCATATGAGTGAAATCAGCCCTTCTTGCATCTATCTATTAACTGAGCTTTAACTGAAAATAAAAAGGAAGGCTTTATCCCCAGACTGGTAGTGTTTATTAACTTGGTTTCTCAGCTTTGAGTCACATCCTCCTCATGTTTTTTCAGAATTCTCTCAAGCATGTGTTTTAGACACTCTGCCATAGCAGCACTAATTTGAGCCTTTTTTGGTCTACCCAGTCTAATGATTTATTCACAGTCTGCTAGGTGCTGCTCTGTGGGATTTGTCTGATTCAGAGTCAAGGGATTGGTGGGGCTGGCAGACAGCAGCATCTACTAAGCTTTATTTTCTTTGAGTAACAGATGTAAAAAATTAGCTGTGCCATCTTCTTTTAAAACAGGGTTATACGTTCAGTATATGGTCAGAAATAACAGGGTTATACATTCAGTTTATAGTCAGAAATCATACTTGCTACCTTAAAGTTTATATTATCATTTTTATGAAAATCAAATGCTTGAGTTTTCAATTTTTGTTGTTTGATGAAAAGCTAAGTTTTTACAAACCCAAGTTGTCACTTGTTCTCTTTCATAAGGTTCTTGGAAGTTTTATGACAGCTAATTCCAAATAACCATTATTGCAGCTACTGTATGACTAACGTTCTTGCTGTAGCAATAATACAGGTGTTATCTATTGCTAAGAAGAGTTCCTGAGGCCGTTTGTAGCTGATCTGTGTCAGATATGGCATGAGAAGATGTGCAGGATAACTGTCTTTAAAGAAACTGCTGCTAAATATCTTAGCATGAGCTTCCCTGGGAAGTCAGGCTTAAAGGAAGGAAACTTATGGACTGTTTTTCTTGAACTACATGGGTTGCATGTGGCATTAGACTTGCTGTGCCAAAATGCCTCCAGCCTTGGTCATTCTTGCTAACTGCCAGCCTGTTAGCAAGTCCTCCTATTTCTCATTAGATCCACAGTTGTGTGTATGTAGTTGTCAGCCTGCATGAAAACTCTTAGGCAAGCTGAAGGTCTGTCTCGTGACTTCCTGAAAAATGTAGTCTTGTGTTATTTTGATCTCTGGAATGAATACGTTTGATTTATGGAAAAGAAAGCGAAAATTCTGTAGCTGATTTATTTATTTTTCCAATTAGCATGACAGGGAATAGATGATTTTTTTTAATTATTATTACTGTACGTTTGTGTGGGTTTGAGAGGAAAAGCTTTGTATAATTTCCTTGATGAAATTAAAGAATTCTTTTTATTTTCTTCAATCAGAGTGCTTTCAAGAAAGTGAACATCTCAAGGAAAGTCTAAAATGTTGCCTGCTACATCTCTTTGGAGCTATTGTGGCTGGTGGTCAGGTAAGTACGTTCAAATTCTTTTCAGCTGCTGAAGCCCCCAAATGCCTGTTGATTTTTTTAAGACTTATAAGTACTTATAATCCATACGTTATAATAGTTTATTACTGACTCTGAATTGTTTGTCTTATGAAGTTTGAGATAATTCTGTGGTATAGTATCTAAATGCCAGAAGGTAGGTCCCGCTTTCAAATTGCGGCAGAAATTTGCTGTCTGCACTATGTGTTTTTTCATATTATAGTGAAGAAGTATGAGTAACTAGTTTAGGATTTTCCACCTGCCAAGATGTAAGTTTGATATCAACATCTAAAATTCATCTAGCTTACTTTGCCATATTAGAAGCTAATTCTTTCACAAAGAGGGACCTGGGCCTTTGTACCTGGGAAACTGTTTAAAATATTTGAAAGAATGTGAAGAGGGTGTTGGTTATCACCAAAGTCAACGTCCACTCTTTTGGCTAACACTTCTGATGTGCTGCTTAGGCTGGTTGTGAGCAAGTATTGCTTCCAATGATCTGGAAGAGAAGGTGTTTCTAAAGTATTTTCAGGGAGAGCAAAGTCAGGTAGTGCTCCACAAGGGAAGGGAAGCAGAGACTGAGCATGATGACCAGGCAGGCAGAGGCAGCTGACCTGATCTGCAAAAGGTGTGGTCTCACTATACTTGAACAAGGTGATCAGAGCAGATCTGGTGGTAGGAACCACGATCAAAGAGCCCCAATCGCTAGATTGGTCTGCGATGAGGAAGCCTAAGATCAAGCCAGTAAGACTGGTCAGCACAGAATGGGAATTTGGTCTACTGACGAGGGTCACTCAGGACTCCAGTGGTTGCCAGACCCATCCATAGTGATGATGTTGGTGTAAGGTCAAGTCTGTGGGTGGGGTTCAAGACAGTACCTAACCAGGCACGGGCATCCCTGCAGCATTTCTTGGACAAATAAAGAGTTGAGAACTGCAACTTGAATGTAGCTCCCTGGAGAGGGCAGGGAGTCCCTGAGGAAGCTTCTCAAGGTTCAGTTTGAGGCTGGGCTTCTGCCTCAGATTTCAGTCACCCTTGAGCCTGCGCAGTCAAACCCCCAGCAAGAGAGGTGAGAGAAATGCATTCGGGACTGGACAAGTATTTTCTAACTATTACGTTGTTATAAAATACCTGAAAGCATCCTGAAACTAATGATCTAAAATAAAATTTTTAATGGTTTAACTGGAATAAGCAGTTTATCAAAGGCTTACTTTATAAGAATTTTATAACATGCATTTAAATTTCCTGTAAGCATTCTTTTTTTGAAAAAGAAAGCCTAGGTAAGCCATCAAGATGGGAAATGCATTTCATCTGTAGCCATCAGGATAATTCAAATGGAATGGTTTGTAATTATTTAATAGTTACAGGGCATTAACAGACGTATGTTTCATGTAATTCATGTTACATGTTTCAGATAAGTCAGATAGGATCTGTTGGTTTTGAGAGGTTTTATTTTACTGGTTTTAGTTAGCTTTTGTGATATTTTCTCTAAATTTCTTCTTCACTGGCTTTCAGAGGAATGCTCTTCAGGCAGTATCTCCTGCCACCATGGAAGTCTTGATGGGTGTTTTAGCAGACTGTGACAACTGGGATGACAGGAACCCTGAGGAAGTGAGCAGGAAGGCGGAGCTGACCCTGAAGTGCCTGACAGAAGTTGTCCATATCCTTCTGAGCAGCAGTTCTGACCAGCGGCAAGTGGAGACAAGCACCGTATTGGAGAACTATTTCAAGTTGCTTAATTCAGACCATTCAGCTTTACCTAATCCAAGGCGGTGCAGGCAGTGGGAAAGCAGATTCATAGCACTACAGATCCAAATGCTGAGTGAGTACCCAGTTGTGCAGTTCCTTTAAATATCTCTGGATTAAAAACTCCAAAGCAAGCAATGATTGAACCATGATAATCATAGAACTGAAGATTCTATTCATTAAAAGTGTTCACTTGACCGAGCGACTGGAAATTTTTAAGTGTTTTTTCGCTGTCGTTAGACGTAGTCTTGTTTAATCATTCACTACTAAAAATCCCCGGGAGGAACCGTTTTGGGTTGCTGTCATTTAACCAGTGTCATGGTTCCCACCTGACCAGTCTGCACTGGAAAAAACCAAGCTTTTGTTAGGTAGTGGCTGATGCTCATCAGCACTGTGCTAACTGCTGAATAGGATGGGTCTGTAGTAAACAAAAAACATGTTTGGTGGCTTGCTGTTCACTTTGGCATTATTGTAAACACTAGCCAAAAGGGCTGGTCTGAAGCAGTTTGGTTGAAGTCATTGGGTAAGAATTCAGGATTTGGAGTATTTTTCACTCTGTATTTCCCATTTTGAACATGAAGGTTATTTATTTTCCCAGACTGCCAAGAAAACTGAGGAATAGTACTGAGATGAAGAGTGCTTATAGTATAAAGCTGCTGTAGAACACAGAATAACTGTGTGATGAGGAAACAAGTGTTTGTACTTCAAATAAAAGGCTGCTTAGGTACTCACTAAAGAAAATGCCTTTAAAAAGAGCCCCAGAGCAATCAGAGATACTTGCTAGGTGAATTTGTCTCCAGATCCAGTAGGTAATGTAATAATTTTTACAGCAACAAGATGTTTAGCTCTAGGCTGAGTGCTCTGTGCTTAAAACTAATTAGTGATCAAAGACTTCACAGTATAAAGTGTGTTGTGTAAATTTCTCTGTGTGTTTACTGTGTGCAGCAAAAAATGTGTGATGGATTTGGAAAGTGTTTGATTTTTATGCCAGTTCTGTTTTAATTTTATAGATACCATCACAGCCATGTTGGACTGCACAGATAGGCCTGTTCTGCAGGCAATTTTCCTGAACAGTAACTGCTTTGAGCATCTCATTCGACTGCTGCAGAACTGCAAGGTAAATTTCTCAACTTATATTTAACAAAACCTATACTGTAATATGGCAGGTAAATTAATTCCCTGTTACAAGTTTCTTCTCAATTAGATGCAATTATTTAGTGTCTACATATTGGAAGTGAAATTTCTGATTGGTTAGAGCCACTAATGCCATTAAAGAACCAAGTTGCTCTAAAATCTTAGTTTATTCCAGTGAAGTAGAGGTGTTTCTTGCCTGTCTAATGGTTAAAGTAGTGAATGCTTATTTTGAGTCCTGAGCTACATAACTTTCCAGACTCCTCTCAGTCTCTGAAGGCTGTTACTCGACTCAGTGTCCTCTACCCCCCCACTTGTTTGTTTTGTGGGATTTTCTGAGGTTTTATTAGTATTCTGTCGCTGTATTGCTAGGAGGTCACATAGAATCCTAATTTCAGCAGCTTAGTTTTTCATTAAAATACAACCTTGTTGGTGTGTCCTTGTAAGTGTTTAAAAATACTTCAGTCCTGTGTAGCTGACAAAAAGTGAGTTCTGGCTGTTACAAACGTTCTTCAATTTTCCTTCTACTGCTACATGGGATTGAATGTTAACATAGGTGATGTGTTTTCATCTTGAGCCCAGATGGTCATAATCTACAGGCTAGTGCCTTCCACTATAGATTCCCTTGTTCCCTGTGCAAAAGCAGGTGTAACTGATGTAACTGTGGAATGTTTTATTTCTCTTCTTGCAATATGTTGACGGCATAGCTATTTTGAGCTGTTTCAGGCAATTTCAGATTGGGTACAGTATAAAATTTGATTCAAATCCATTTAGCTTTTGGATCAAAACATATTCAGTGATATATGGAAAATAGTGTTTGGATTGTATCTGTGACTGTAGTTACGGTCAGTGGCAGAATGCCAATTGACCTGTGGTGTTTTGGATAGTGTTTGTGTTTTCTTTCTATCGCCTCCTGAAAATACGTTGTTTGACCTTTCTGTTGTCCTGTGTTTGGCAATCTGTACCTATTTTTGTACTGACCTTGTACTCTGTATTAAAAAAAGTGATTTGTAGTTTCATCTTAAATTATCAAGCAGTGCAATGTTTACCTGCGGGTGGAGGATCTAGCTATGTTCCTGCTCTTTTATAAACAACAGGTGGAATTTAAGATGGCAGAAACAGCTTCTCTATTTTTGCAACTTTCTCCTTTATTTTTAATTTGCCTCTGTGTGTGTTGTAAGATACGGTCCTTGGAGTGCATCTTCCTCTAATACAGTCTCAGACTTTTGTGATCAACTGGATATCAGTGCAGCCAGTCTGCTACATAGTGGGGATTTTTAACCGTTCGTAGGCAGAGTAACACCAAGGACAGGGAGTTGGGCAAGGGTGGAGGCTGGGAAGGTGGTGTGGATTTGTGTTTTTCCGGTGTATGGTTCTGTGTTCTTTTTCATGGTCAAATGATGAATTTAACTGTGGAATTAGTGTTTGCCCTTACTAGTTGGGATGAAGACGCTATCTCTAGATTGGGGGGTTTTTTTTTTTCCCCATAACTTTTCAAATTCTTCACTCTGACTTGACCAGCAAGCTCTATAAAGTGTTGTGCAGCCCTGCAAACAGCGAGAGTGTGCGTATGTGTACCTGGAACTAAGCTATTGGATCTTCACCTGATTTGAAGTGCAAGAAATGACCATGGAAAGCAGAGGCAAAGAAAACCATACCACTATTTCTGCTGTAGATACCCCAGGGAAATTGGAGTGTTCAAAGCCATGCTACTAGTAGTACTTCCTACTCATTTGCAGTTCAGCAGTCTTCTAGAACTGAAATACTTTTGTTTGTATTTGGTGGTTTCAAGACTTACAGGCAAACAGTCTTCCCTGAACTAGCAGGGTTACAAATCTCTACAAAACCATCTGCTTGGTTAAGTTTTGATGACGTGAGTTGCTTTTTTGCTTGTAGCATCTGAAAATAGGAAGGCTAGAGGTATCAGGAAGTGCATTTTCTATACTGAGAGCTACTTAAAAAGCTGCCTTGTCAGTCTTGAGTCTTTTGCCATTTATCAGAGTTTGAGCAAAGCGCAGTGACTGATGGCAGTATGCCTGGCTGAAGGAAATTGTTTTCTCTACAGCTTTCAGATAGAATAAAGCCATATGGACATTTTAGTAAAAATGTATTTTTCCATTCTGTGTCTATTGAAATAACCCAGGTGAAGATTTTGGTGGTTTTTTCCTTTTTTGCATATCTGCACTTGCTTCCACTTAATGGTCTTATTTCCACTCTTTAACATGTGAAACTCTGAGCTTTATTACAGTTATTCAGCAGTTAAGTGCCCTCACTGTGATGTACCTATCTAAATACCTTGTTTTAACAATGTGCTTTCACACCCCTGTAAGTTAAATTAATATTTTGAGCATTGTTCATCTCTTTGCCCTAATTTACAGAGGTTGATTGCAATTGGCAGTCTCTCTTCAGAGAGACTACCTAGCAGACAATGGAACAACATATGTATGGGGGAGAATGGCTAATGCTTGTTTAAAATTTTTTTTAACACCTCAGTAGAATCTAAAACCAGCAGAAGATATGTTTTAATCCCAATTCAGTTACTCCTACTCTTTGCGTGTAAAATAACTTGATTATGTAGATGTTTGGTTGAGATGTAAACCTGCACAGTCAGGACCCCGACTAGGAATCTAGCTACTGCACACAGAGCACTTCCTTAGCTGCAGATGCACTATAGGTCTGTGTTTAATTTAAATGCATGTGATTCTTAGGATGGTGGCTGAGATATTTTACCCTTCTTTCTGTCCTGAACACTCTGTGCCCCAGAAACGATGCTCCTGTCCCTGTTTGAATGTTAAAATTTTCTGTCTAGGAATCTAAAGCCTTCACTTAGGATGAAATCCAAGTGGAAAATGGTGAACATCTGTATCCATTTCTTTGCTAAGACTGTCTTTAATTCTTAGAAGTAATTTTTTGAGAACCTCCTGCCATGTTGCATTTTGTAAATGAAATCACTAAGGCAGTGACCAGTATAAATTCTGCACAGATCTGTTTCTTTATCTCGGTGATTACGTATCTTTGTTTAATTCTGTGGGGGTTGGTGTTTAGCAAAAATACTATGTGATCTTCAGTATTGACTAATATTGATGGAGAATTGTGTCTCACTGGTGTGAGAACTTTTTTTTCCCCTTTTGTATGTGAAATACAAATGGAAGGCAGCCTCCACAGGTTTGGCTGCAGGTAACAGTTTAATGCAATTATTTCCATTATTCTTGTCTCTGTCTCTAACAGCTTTTTTTAAATGCTAACAATAAAGTGGCAGACAAGAGTGAGAAAGACCTTGCCAACAAATTACTGACAGAAATGAATGAGGACCAGGTACCTACTTAACCTGTATTTTTCTTCAATGAAGTCAAGAGACAATCACAGGAAATTTGATTCCTGTGCTTCACCTTTAACCATCCTTAACTTTAACCCTTTTGCAACAAGATGAACTTGTGTTGCTGCACACATCAGTATTTCCTATCTCTGGAAAATAATTTTTCTGAACAGCAGTTTAAATTCAACCTCAGTTTTATTAATCTGCTTCAAATTGCAGCTATTTATACTAGATTGAGCCTCAGTTATGCTTCTTTTAAGGCAAAGGTGAAGTACATGAGTGGAATCCAAATAAATTCTGTCAATCTGGTGGTGATTTTTTCCCCCCCTCCCTTTCTTCTTTTTGCTTCTGTGTCTCAGCACTGTGGTGTTTTGGATTCTGGGGCCTTGTTTGTGAATCTCAATGGTTGTATTTGATGTCCTGATTCTTTGCTTGTCATCAAGAACAGATGTTCACAAAACAATGGACAGGCTGAATCAGGGAGGTAGGAATAAACTGTTGCTTTAGTTTTCCCCAAATATTGTGCAAAGTTTCAAGTGCAAATAGCTATTGTATGAATTTTGTAGCAGAATGATTTGTTCTGATCAAAACTGGAAATAAATGCTAAATACAAGGTATGGTGATCTACAAATTGTGATTCAATAGCTTTTGGCTTTTTTAGAAACTCAGTGTGACACTTCTAACCACGTGTTTCTTCATGTCTAGTGGTCTTCTGGTTCTTGACATTTCATTTTGAAAAGATGTCTATGTATACAGTATTTCAGAGTCGATGAGTATGTTTGCACAGTTGTGCTGATCAGGTTTACTGATGGATGTTACAACTTTTTATTAGTAAAGCCACCATTGAAATATCAATGTAAACAAAACTATATGGGGGGTAAAGCAACCCTCAAAAGATTACTTCAATTGGAAAAAGAGATGCTGAGCACTGTGGTGAGGCTACGTTTGAGGCAGGCACCTTAGCGAACTGGTGTAACTGAATTCCTTTAATCTGTGTGTGTATGTGGGTTGCACTGACGTGTAGGGACTTGGCTGGAAAACCCTTTATGTGAACTGCTGGTTCCTGATGGTCCAGCAGCACACACACACATACTGCAAGAGGTTTTCTAATTTCTTTTCCTCCCTCCCTCTTGAGATTGTCCATTAGCCGCATGAGGAAAACCTTGGTGGCCATCAGAGTATTTGAAGTGTGATGTGTGATGTGAATGCTTCTCTCCTCTTGAATTATGTGCTAGTTGAGTATTGTTCTGCAATTCCTTGTAGGTCGTGGGGTGATGAAATTTTGACTGGTGGGGAGATGATTTTGGAGGCATGCTAGTGAACTCTCTTGGTTTCCTTTGTGGTAGGAGGGTGGAGTATACGTTTGGGAACGGATGTGTCTTTGCACATACGTATATAACTTCTGTACCTGCTACTTGTAGGTGTTTCAGGGACACCTCGACCGCTTGGCAGTAGCAACCATTCAAGCCCTCACAGCAGTAATGCACAAGTCTCCAGCTGCTAAGGTAACAGTGTCTTTGCACAGGTCTGTTTGCAGTGGGCTTCTTGATCTTCTTTCCAGTTACTGTTTTTACCAGAATAGCTCTGTGAACTGTGCTAATGAATATGAGCAGACTGTGGTCATACATTCCTGCCAGCCATTAGCCTCCCTTATCCCATATCCCTTTATAGGGTCTATGGCTGGGCAATTGAGCTATCTTTGTGGAAGATCAGAGTGCTAATGATAGCTAGAAGCTTTATAAACAAGCACATGTTACTTGTCTGGTGGATATGTGGGGTAGGATTAATGAGTATATTTGCAGGAATTTTCAGGGAGGAGTTTGTACTGTAGTTTCAGCATGACTTTAAATTAAATTAGGGCAGCGTTCCTATCCAGATAGTGGTCTTGCCATTCCACTACCCATTCTTCATAGTTGCTCTTGTGGTTTGATAAATTAATAGGTTGTGGTTAATTTGTGAATCACAGTAAAATAGTGGTGTTAGATTGTGCAGGTCATTAGATTAACCCTGTGGCTGAATGACCTCCTAGTCTTGGCACAGGGAAGTAAATACTAATGGAAGAGTGCGAGTCATCTGACTTGGTTGTTACTTGCAGTACGGTCTCGGTAAGAAGTGACTGGCTCTTCCAGAGCAGTGCTCAGTGCTTATTTATCCACTGACTCTGGAAAGCCTGTGAGTAGTTGTGTGTTGGTGGTAGGGACTGACTCTGATTTACAAAGGGTCAGTAAAGTTTTCAGTTGTATTTCCACTTCAGCATAGGTATCATGTATTTCGCTGTCGGCCTAACCAGTCATCACAGTTGTGCTGACGGTGTCATCCTTTTCTTTTAAAAAATATTTCGGTTCAGAACATAGCCAGGAGGAGAGTATCTGTTCTGTGTGATGTGTTGACTGTTTACTAACTAAACTAGAATTGAATGCTGTGGTTTGGGTTTTGCTGTTTCATCGTTACATTCTTTTCCTTCACATAAAATCAATTAGTTTCCAGAACTTCCCTGAAATGCTCTTCTAATCTTTGAAGTTTTTAGAATGGGTGGTTTTTAATCAAGTTGGTCTAGGAAGATTTTTTGCACTCAAAAATGAATGTCTAGATACTCCTGATTCTCAGTGTAATCACTTCATTGTATAGTTTGCATTAAAAATTGAAGCTGTTAGTATTTTGTCATGGAATTAACATTTTGATTATACCAGAGCAGTTGTATTCTTTTATAGATAATTATTACTATATAACTGATCTTTTATTTGTTTTGAGATCTTTCTCCTTGTAACATGCTAGAGATAGCACAATGGACATTAATAAAACAACCAGGTTTTAGCCTGTAAAATGGTCTTGCATTTTCGTTGCCTTGTGTCTAATACTGTGTTAAGTTAGGACTTGCTACAGTAGATGAGCAATTTTTGCCTGTTTTATTTGTGAGACTGAGATTTTTATCCTCAGGAGGTCTTCAAAGAGAGGATTGGTTATGCACACCTGTACGAGGTACTAAAATCGCTGGGTCAGCCCTCACGACAGTTGCTGGAAGAACTCATGAATATGGTGAGATGTGCTTGCTCTGAGTGCTGACATGTTTGCATCTTTTCAACGGTACGTGTAGCCCTGTTTTATCTGAGTTATCTGCTGTTTTCCAGGCTGTTGAAGGTGACCATATGGCTGTTGGGATTCTAGGCATTAGTAATGTCCAGCCCTTATTGCTGCTGATCCAGTGGCTTCCAGAGCTGAAATCACATGACCTGCAGATTTTCATCTCAAACTGGTTGAAGCGAATCTGCTGCATTAACAGACAGTCTCGCGCCACGTGTGTCAATGCGAACATGGTCATCCGTATCATTGAGACACTAAATTCTCACTCAGCTCTCCATTGTACTTGTGCAGAGAACCTGATTGCCCTTCTGGGCTCTTTGGGGAGCCAGTCAATGGGCTCAGAAGAACTGTTTCAACTAATTCGCCTCCTGAGGACTGAGGAACCAAAGCAAGCTCACCCGTATGTTGTTCCGGTGATGCGAGCCATTCTAGCAATGGCCCGAAAACAGGGCTTAACTAGTGCCTTGCAGTATTTCAACTTGCACCACAGCATGGCTGGAATTGCTGTTCCATCAATTCACAAGTGGCCAGGCTCTGCCTTTTCTTTCAACGCTTGGCTCTGCCTTGACCAGAACCGGGTGGACCTGAACACAACTAGCAAAAGTGGCAAGAGGAAGCAACTCTATAGGTATAGTTGCTATAACTACTTCAACAGCACTAGCCTGGGTTGTTTGTTCCCTGTGGCATACGGTACCCTATTACATGGAGTACTGATGCTTGTTTTCATAGAATGCAGCATATATTACTGTGTACTGCTTAGTTTGTGAGAGGGAGCAATTCCACCTGTCAGCAGAGCCAGACCGTGTCACAGAAACCACTGCCTTCCCCATGGTTCCTGTAAAGGTAATGAAATATATTTTCTAAATGAGGACACATAGGAAATAATACTTTTATTTGCTTAAATAATCGACATTGTCATAGGTGGTTGTTGGTACAATTTGGCTTTCTTGAGTACAGCAAGGAAAATGCAGATTGGGGGAATTGCTACTTTTAAAATTTCTTGTTCCCTTCAGTCTGTTCTACTGCACTGCAATTTTAAGGGAAATGTTGAAGAGTGCAATTCTAGTCGTAACAGAATTAGTATTTTCCAGACCCCTGTGGCTTAGTGTTACTTCTGTTTATTAATAACTGGGCGGGGAGTTGGAAGCTCCTCGGGTCTCTGTGGTTCTTTGTGTTTTTGTATAGCAGAGCCCTGATGAACTGCCACCACACTGTTTCGGAGTTTGTCACTTCATAGTATCATAGAATCATTAGGGATTGGAAGGGACCTCCAAAGATCATCTAGTCCAATCCCCCTGCCACAGCAGGATCACCTAGACCAAGTCACACAGGAACACATCCAGGGGGGTTTTAAACATCTCCAGTGAAGGGAGACTCCACAACTCCCCTGGGCAGCCTGTTCCAGTGCTCTGTCACCCTCACTGTGAAGAAGATGTGGAACCTCCTATGTTCCACTTTACAACCATTGCCCCTCGTCCTATCACTAGATAGAACCTGGCTCCATCCTCCTGACACCCACCTTTCACATACTTCTAGACATTAATGAGGTCACCCATCAGTCTCCTTTTCTCCAAGCTAAAGAGACTCAGCTCCCTGAGCCTCTCCTCATCAGGGAGCACTTGTCCCACTAATGGTTATAAGTACCCTGTAGTTATAGAAGATTTGGGCAAAATTCCACTACAAGGTAAAAAAGCTGTGACTGGATTTCAGCATGATAATGTTGTACTAATACCCCACTGGTTTTCTGTCCTTTAATGTACAATTTTAGAGGCATTCTAGTTCTAGGAAGCTAAAACAGTAGTGCCTTGAAACTCATACTGGAAATTCAAGACTGAATTAAAATAATGAGAAATGGAACTAGCTGCTGCGTTGTATGGTGATGTAATTCTAAGGTAGTTCACATCAGAGTTCTCTATAATATTGATGCTCTCTGCGCGTGTGTTTGTGTTGTACATTGATGCAGAGATTTCACAGTACACTTGTTGGGACCAAGGTTATGTTTTCATTTCAGAACGTGGTTACAAGCTGCTTTTCAGAGCTTTGTGGGCCAGCTTTGGCCTGCATGCCCTCTGCCTTGGGTTGCCTTCTTTGACCCTTCATCTTGTGTTTGGTAGAACAAGAGCAACAGCTGATCAAATAGTCTATATTGGACGAGCGACAAATGGCTTAAGTTAATTCTGTCCTTACTGAATGCACTGGTAGAGGATTTCCAGTGGTTTTGAATTAAGTCTTTGATCATGTGCTTTGCTGTCTTTTTCTGCAGCTTTTTTACAGGGAGTGGTATGGGATTTGAAGCATTTATTACATACTCTGGAGTACTGGTGGTTGCAGTTTGCACCAAGAGGGAATATGCAACAGTGATGCTGCCTGACCACTGTTTTTTTGACTCCCTCTGGGTAAGTTTTGATATTGAAAACTAATTTGTTTAGAATAGAGCTTTTAGCTCAGAAGTCAGTTGGGTTTTTTGTGACTTGTCTGTTTCATCATGTTTAAATAATTGATTGCGTAAAAACAGGTCTAACTGCAAATAATGAAACAATGTGTATGTGGATTGATGGTTGGTTGAGCTAAATGATGTCTGACAAGTTAGTTACAGCTGTGTGCTTTGACTTTTACAGACTTTTTAATATTGAATTATAAAAATTTAATACAAAATTTGTAAGTGGCTGTGATTCTGTGTGAATAAATCAAATGTGCTACTGGGTTTCCACTTCGTTCATTTCTACTCCCATACTTAAGGAGTGATGTGCATTATCATGAAAGAGCTGTTTCCCTGCCTGCAAAAACCTGTTTATGTGTAAACTTTAAAATGGAAGAAGCTGAGAGGTGCTTTTTGTCTTCTTGATGGTGTCTAGCATGTATTTTCTTAAGTGATTTCCTCATCAGTTTAGTAGAGATGAAGTTAAATGTTTCCATACAGTCATTTCACTGCTTGCTAATAATTACCTAATTATTTTATGTTGCTTAACCAGCACAACATAACTATTGTTCACATGCCTGGAAAGAGGCCCTTTGGGCAGAGCCTTGTGTACATCTATGTCAATGGACAGCAGAAGGTCTCTGCTCCACTTCGATTCCCTGCCATGAATGAAGTAAGATTGCCCTCTGGTTCAGACTTCTTTTGTGATGAGCTCTCATAGAACGATGAGAACACTGTTGGCTTTTGAATGTGGAAATTGTGTAAGGGTTTAAGATAGCTTAGCCTATTACTCATAAGATTCTGTTCAACTTTGGACAGGGTCCAGAGTGGAGTATAACAGATGATAAATTGATGCCTGTTTAGTCATCTCAGTTTAGAAGCAATAAAACTAACACAGAGTATCTTGGCTGTATTGTGGAGTTTTCCTCAAAATAATTATCTGAACATACAGACATAATTTATGAGCAAATCATCATAAATTTCAGCTGTGGCAGTAGTGCAGTACTCAGAGAAATATTCTCTGTTGTTTTGTGTCGTAGCTTTTTTGACTTGTGTATTCTGTATGTTCCCTTAATGTGCCTGTTTTATACCTGCTGTGTTAGCTGGACCAGCAGTTTGCACACGATTAATGTATCCGCATTGAATGCATGCACATGGTCTAAAAAGATTCACATTAAAATAAGTACTTGCAGTATTTAGTGTTTTACAGAGTTTTGTAAGCATTGGCCATTCTTTTCATAGAACAAATCCGTTTTAAACTGGATTCCATCGCTAAGCTGTTTCCCTCTTTTGTAAGGCCTACTTTAATATTTGTTAAATATGTTGAGCAAACACTGGAATTGGATGCATTCATAGTCAAATCAGTAGCCTACTGATTCTGTGATACTTAAAAATGAGAATAAATGGGAAAAAAAATAAAAATGAGAATAAATGGCCCATCTGTGGATTAAGCACTGTAGACATCAGGGCAGCTAGAAGCAGGGAAGAAGAGCCTTCCCATGAGAGCATCTACTTGGGTGGAAGAACTGATATGAGAAATGTACAGTAGCTAGCTAGTAGTACTAGCTGGGCTAGTATTTCAGAATGTAATCCAGAAGAAACGTGTTTACCAGCAGATCTGGAGCACCTCTGCTCCTGCCAGGGGTTGAGGGGGCCAAATTGCTTTTGATTGGAGGATTAAGAACTCTGTGTTCTTGTGGAAAGTATTTTTTGGCCTGCGATGCTGGATTTCTTCTTTTCCAGAACACACCACAGTTTGTTGGTTTTAATTTATGTAATTCAGTTTTGGCAGAGATAGTTTTCAGGTTTACTTTGTAAACGATGAATAAAAGGAGGCTGGACTTACAGTATGTGTTTTGTTTTCTTTCTTCCATGCATGACTGTTCAGTCTTTTACTTCTTGCTGCATTGGTTCAGCCGGACAAAGAACAACAGCTCCTCCTCCATCTCAGATACCAGATCCACCTTTTTCTTCCCCTGTTATGCCCCATCGGACATCACTTGGGGGCATTCTCTCTACAGGAAGTTGGGGTGGGGTGCTTGGAAAACCAGAGCTCATCACCAAGATGATCTCGGCAGGAACTCAGGACTGTGAATGGGGATGTCCAACATCTTTGGAGGGCCAGCTTGGATCAGTTATCATCTTTCATGAAGCACTGCAGCCTGCTCAGGTGAAAGCATTATATTTAGCAGGTAAGTGGTGATTGTACTGCCTTCAGTGGAATAAAAGGGATGAGTTATGAAAACGACCCTCTGACCTTTGCTCTGCACAGACTTGTAAGTGCCAGTTCTGAAGCACTGCACAGCTGACCTAAGAGAGTGTGTTTTATAACAAATAAGCTTGAAGTGGAATGAGAACTATTTGATAAAATTTTATTTAAAATGTTCTGTTTGCATAAATTCATCTGTTTATCACAAGTGCAGACCTGGCAAAATCAAAATGTTGGGTAATATTTTCACCTGTAAATTCTTAATTTCTTGCTGCTCTTTTCCTACCTGTGAGTTTACCATTCAGATTCATTAAATTATTGCTTTAATTTGTATAGACCACTGGACTGGATGATCTTTCGAGGTCCCTTCCGATCCGTAATGATTCTATGATTCTATGCTTGGTGGTTCTTCCACAAGAATTAAGGAGACCTGTAAAAAAACCAAACTCTGATAAGCTATGTCTTACAATTCAAAGTGTTAAGGTATTTAACAACCCCAGGTCATACTGGTATTGAGAGTAGCATAAAAATACTTCCATTATTGCAAGGAGATAATTTTATTTAGTAATAGAAAATACCTTGAAGATGGCTCATTTTCTTGACATTTGGACTTGATGACAGAGATTGGTGACAAATAAGAAGTATTTGTAAGGACAGAAATATTGGAACTGCTTGAATATATTTTAAAAATCCATTTTCATTGTATAGTTTAGCCACCTGGTTGGCTCAGTGGGTAGAGCATGGGACACTGAATTCCTGGGGTCATGGGTTCAAGCCCCATGTAGGACATCTTGGGACAGCACTGTAGGCTGACCCTGCTCCAGCAGGAGGGGTTGGACTTAGATGATCTTTCAAGGTCCCTTCCAACCTCTAACATTCTGTGATTCTGTGATTTTTATGAAGAATGTTTCCTTTTAAGCACACCCTATGGAATGAATTATTTAAGTGATAAAAACTATTTCAAAGAATGTCTCAAATAAGTTTAGAGTGTCTTGTTTGTTGTTTCAGCAAAGTATAGCAGGATAGAATTCATTGAGGTCAACATTTGTGTGCAGGCCAGGCGTCTCATATAGCAACCACTTGTTGAAGAAATAAAAACTTAATCTTTCTAATAGGTCCAAACTGCTTAACTCCATGGAAGTCTCAAGAGGCTGAAACAGCCGACCTCCCCAGTAAGGTTCTTCTTCACTACACACCAAAGGTATGGAAGTGTACATCCTTTTTCTTTGATTATACAGTGTGCAGTAATTTTGGAATGCGTTCTCTATGGTCTTTTTTTTTTAGCTCTGCTATTACTGGTTTGTAGAACAGATGCACATGCCATCTTTACACTGTGGTCACACAAAGATAAGGAGCAGTCAGAGCTTTTTTAAACTGTAGTCCTTAAACTGAAGGTTTTGTTCTTGTTTGGCAAAAGTACCAAATTTTCTTGTACAGTTGTGAATGTCAAATATAAGATAACATAATTGATGTTCCAGGATTCCAGTACCTTAGTATCAACACAACGGCACTAACTCCGTAAAACTTACTGTGCATCATTCTGAATTCATACAGAACTTACTGTGCATCATTCTGAATTCATACAGAACTTACTGTGCATCATTCTGAATTCATACAGAACTTACTGTGCATCATTCTGAATTCATACAGAACTTACTGTGCATCATGCTGAATTCATACAAAACTTACTGTGCATCATGCTGAATTCATACAGAACTTACTGTGCATCATTCTGAATTCATACATATTCAAGGATCTGTAACTTGTTTCCTAGATGTTATTGTAGCACCTTCATCTGTTTTAACAGGCCTGCAGAAATCCAATTTGTCTTGACCTGTCTGCAAATCTCTTGCATGGAAGACTAACTGGAAACAAAGTAGTGAACTGGGACATTAAGGTAAGTGCATCCCTTAATGTAAGTGGATAAGCAGAACCTGATGTAACTATGACTGTGGCTGTACATGTTCACATAGCTTTTGGAATACCAGAAGTTAGTACAATGCAGTTATCATCCTTGTTTAGCTGTTGGAGCTTAATATTGCTTGTTTTTTGGCTAAATCTCTTTCTGGTCTCCTGCTCAAACGTTCTGTTGTAGCAAAACTGTTTAGCAGGTCTGTGTTGCCTCTTCTTTTACTCAACAAACATAGAAAACTTCACCCATGAGAGAAATCTCATAGATTTTGAAAACTTTCTTAATTTAACTGTTCAGTTTTACTAAATTCACCTCAATAAACATTTTCTGGAGAGGAGGCAGCAGAAAGGCACATGGAGCAGAGTAAAAACTGACAGAGTAGAAAAGGATGGAGAAGGATCATTTTTTTTCTGCTTCTCCCCTCCTATTTTTGCCTGGGAAGGGAGGGTGATGTCCCACATTAATAGACTGGCTTGCAGATCCTTTGGGAATAGTGTGTCCAGCAGGAGCAGGAAAGGGTTTTCCCCCTGTACCCAGCACTGGTGTGACCACACCTCAAGTACTGGCTTCAGTTTTGGACTCGTCGCTACAACAAAGACATAGAAGTGCAGGAGCTTATCCAGAGAAGGGCAACAAGGCTACTGAATGGTCTAGGGTACAAGACCTATGAGAAGAGGTTGAGGGAACTGGGGTTCATCCGGGAGAAGAGGAGACTGAGGAAAGACCCTATACAACCATCCAAATGGAGGTTGTAGGGAGGTGAGGGCTGATCTGTTCAACAGGATGAGAGGAAATGGCCTTCCGACCTGCAAAAGGACATTTAGCTTGTATATTATTACAAATTTCTCCATGAAATGGTTATCAGACAATGGAACAGGCTGCCCAGGGATGTGGTAGATTCTGCACCCCTGAAGGTGTCTGAAAGGTATGTAGGTGTGGTGCCGACTGCCCTGGTTCAGTGGTGGCCTGGCAGTCCTGAATTAATGATTGGACTTGATGACATTAAAGGTCTCTTCCAACCAAAGCAGTTCTGTAGCTGTGTTGGAGGCTTTTTGGGCTGTTTAAAATTTCTCTACAAGGTAGTTTTCTCTGGACTGAGCTGGACAATGAAATAGGTGTCTCTGACTAGTTTGTTCAAATTTTCTATGTGGCATTGAGAATCAGTACTAGAAATCCTGTGATTTAAATATATGATACCAACAGAAACATTGTTTGAAGTTTCATTTTCTTGCAAGGAAGAGGAAAAAGGGGGATTAAGAGACTTTGATTTTAAAAAGAGGCTTAGAATTGAGGTGTATGTACTTTAAAAAAACCCCACCACTTTTTAACTGCCTGACATGGGAATATTTGCAATGTCTAAAATGTGGGTATCTCTTTTTAAAAAGTGTTTTAAACCAGTTTCAGAGCAGGATGTGGAACGTTCTGATTAATTTGTGAATATGTAGTGTTCATTGTCTTTGGAGTAAATTTCTGATCTGTAGTGTAGGGGATATTATTCATGGTGACCTTTTTTTTTTCCCCCTCTTTATTTTTCGTTGTTTAGGATATGATCAACTGTATTGGTGGAGTAAATGTGTTGTTTCCATTGCTGGAGCAGATCAGTGTTCTTGGTGGACAGCTACCTGAGAAGTCTGAGGGGGAAAATTTACCTCCAGAACTAGTTACTCCTGTAGAGGGAGACTGGGTAGTGTTGTCATCCACAAAAGCATCAGGTAGGAACGTACATTTGGACGTTGATTTTAAAAGTCTTCCTGTGAGTGAGGGAGAGACACATGCTTTTCCAGAGTACCTGTATAAAGCTAAAAAAGCTCTTTTTTGTTCCTAGATATCTGGCTTGGATCCTGAATACCAGGAGTTCAGCACTATGTAAAATCAGCTGACTAATGTGTTTCAAAACAGCCACGTTTAATAGCGCTGTTTTTCTTTTCATGTCTGTCATTGTGTTAGTGTAAATGTGTACATTTAAAGTTTCTGTTCTGGAAAGCTTCTTCTGGTTATTTTGGGAACTTGTTTGATGCCAAGCCTGCTAATAATAGTAGGAGAAGCTAGTCCTACAGCTTGATTGCTGGGCCACACAGCCACACAAACAATTCGCAGCATCAGAAAAGAGTTAGCCAATTTTTCATTTTCTTTAGGAAAATGTTCAGACTCCTAGGTATCATACACGCTGTCAGTTTTTAGTATTAAAATAAATAAAATTGAAAGTAAGCTTTCAAAATAGGTTATTTTAGAGCCGTGCTGAAATTGAGAATGAATTGTAACTTTGACAGAAACCACTGGGAAGTCAGACCTTGAAAAGGAAAACAAGCTTTTTCCTATTTCAAATGTGAAATGGTGGAGTAAAATTAAAAAAAAGAAGTAAATATTTACTTTTCATGGATAGAAATTTTTAGTTTGCAGCTATGGAGGGAGAAAAACTATGGCATATATAAGAGGTTGTAATATAAAGTTTGTCTGTAATCTGCAGCCATGTGGATGAAGCAGTTCAAAACAGAAA
This sequence comes from Rhinopomastus cyanomelas, assembly GCA_013400115.1. Lineage (NCBI taxonomy): Eukaryota > Metazoa > Chordata > Aves > Bucerotiformes > Rhinopomastidae > Rhinopomastus > Rhinopomastus cyanomelas. The sequence goes on along the minus strand of VXBP01010631.1, from coordinate 611,872 downwards.
CTGGGGTAACTTTTTTCTGGAGAGGCATGGAATGAGCATGACCCTGCAGTAGCAGCCTAGCGACAGCCTGCAGCTAGGGAACAAATAGAAAAGAAGTTGAGAAGCACAGGAAGTAGTGAGAAGTATGAATGCTTCATTTTTCTTTTTCCCCTTTGTGCAGTGGTCCAGCAATAAGCCATGAGGCTTTTTCTGCTCTTCTGTTTTGTAGAAGCGCGACTGGAGAAGAACGTCGTTGCGACTTTCATCCTGATGATAAAACACTTTGTTCAAAGACATCACGTTAATCAAGAAAATCTCATTCACTCCTATGGAGTTGCCACCCTAGGAGCCTTGTTACAGAAAGTGAGCAAATTTGAGAAACATCCTTTAGTAAAGAATGTTATGGGTGAGATCCTGACGATGTTCACAGGCCTCCTTTCCTTTCTTGTGTTTATGAAAACAAAGATGTGAGGAGCTGGTTTGATCTGCAAAGTGAAACGGTGTTTTCATTTTTTTATGTCCTTTTTTTGATACTGTGTGGTATGATTATCAAAACTAGACTGGTTCTGTGTTTCTTGTAATCTTTGAATGGAAGTAGACATTGCTGTAGAGGATAAAAGATTGACATAAAGCTTAAGCTTATGAGGGTACTAAATATTTTGAATGCTGACACCCGTTGTTGTTTTGAAAGGTGCCAAGCAACTTAATGGATGTAAATGTGCTGATGGCTGTACAGTTATTGATAGAACAAGTCTCCCTAGAAAAGAACATGCAGCTTTTGCAACAGATGTATCAACACTTACTTTTTGACTTCAGTATCTGGAACAGTGGGGACTTCCCCTTCAGAATTGGTGAGTTCTTGGACTTCAGCAGCTGTGTAAAAACACAGTACTCTTCACTTGACATAGAATCATTAGGGATTGGAAGGGATCCCAAAAGATCATCCAGTCCAATCCCCCTGCCACAGCAGGATCACTTCACTGGAGAAGTTATGGAATCAGAATCACTCAGGGTTAGAAGGGACCACCTGATCACCCAGTTCCAACCCCTCTACCATGGGCAGGGGCATCCCACCCTACATCAGGCTGGCCAGAGCCCCATCCAGCCTGGCCTTAAACACCTCCAGGGATGGGGCCTCCACCACCTCCCTGGGCAACCCCTTCCAGGCTCTCACCTCTCTCACAGTGAAGAACTTCCTCCTCACATCCACACTAAATCTACCCATCTCCAGCTTTGCTCCATTCCCCCTAGTCCTGTTGCTACCTGACATCCTAAAAAGCCCCTCCCCAGCCTTTTTGTAGGTCCCCTTCAGATCCTGGAAGGCCACAAGAAGGTCACCTGGGAGCCTCCTCTTCTCTAGACTGAACAGAGGAGGCTCCGAGTTCTTTATCTGAGTTCCAACAGAACACTTTATATTGTAGGGCATATACAGTATCTTTCTACTATCATCAAAGACAGCAGAAGGCTCTTCAGAAAGAAATATGGCGTGCAGTTCCTTCTAGACACACTCAGGATTTATTATGGGTATGTATTTTACCTCTGGTGAATTCTTCTCATTTGTTTTATATAGCTGTTGATTTTTTTCCCCCCTACCCACCCTGGTGAGATCCAGTGTGGTTGGATTTTGATGATTGAATTATTTTTCAGAATTGGATTACATTTTTTAGTTTCATTTTTCTTGCTACTTTTCTTTGACTTTGATTTATATACCGTTTACGTCAATCATACTGCAAGTTCTTGGACAAGTCATTACAATTAGAAAATCAAAGGACCTCTTATAACAATGCAAATTAAGCCCTAGATAATTTCAATGTGAAAAGAGAAGGTGTTTATAATTTTAACTTCCTTTTAGATCCTGTAGAGTTTGTAGTAGGAATTCTTTAGGAATTTAAAAATTTAGCTTTCAGTCTTAATAATCTATACCTGCTTATGAATATAGTTATTGAGGAACATCTGTCTGCTTATAAATACAGTTATGTGAGTGCAGGTTGACTAGAGATCTTGGTCTTTCCTTTCGAGGGTGGGAGGGAGGGAATCTGAAATGCTGGCCTGTATCCAGACCAGTGCAAGTCAGTATTCAGGGGTTTTATAGAGTTGGTAGGTTGTCTTACTTCAGTAAACTTGTGCAGTAATATCTGGGTACATGAAAAATTACAAAGCTAGCACAACCAAATGGCTATTAGTGAGTCATTAAGAACTTCCTTAGGTTATTTCTCCTGTCTGTTGGTATGTAGAAATGGCTGTAAAGACAGTGGTTTGGCTCCTGATGACCTGAGAACAATTCGCACGTCTCTTTATGGACTGATCAAATATTTCTTGAGCAAAGGTGGAACACATGAAGAAATACAGAGCATCGTAGGATACATAGCTGCCACCAGTGATGAGGAGCAGGTATCAAATGTGGCATAAATTAATAACTAAAACTATACATGGTTTTGTTTTGCTTCTTGGTGTTCACAAATCTTGAGTGCTTAAATAAGGGGGGAACAAAAAGACCACAAACAAAGTGTTGCTTGTTGCACAGTTCTGTACAGCTGTAGGTGAGGCAGGTTATAGAAGCACGTTAGAAAGCTGACAAAGTGCTCTGCAGGTGGCCATGTTTTCACTGTTGGGATTTTTAATTCCCCTGAAGAGGGAATACTGCTATTGGAAATGTATCCTTAGCTTACAAAGCCAAACTAATTTGATTTCAGCTGTCACGATGCGGTTTCTGTCTTGTAGACATGGAACTTGAACTTGCTTTGTAGCTCTGGTTACAGCGTGATCAAGTGTTCTATACAGAGAAAAATGTATATTACAAAATCTAATTTTAAATGCAGTAATATTGAGCAGAGAAACCTGTTTTGTGAGAAGAAAAGGGTAACATTGAAAAGCCAAGAAAATCTTCCCTGAACAGAATGTGAAGACTGAATCAACTGTGGATTAATTTAGTTGTCTTAATTTTGTAGCTTTGTGGAATTCTGGATGTTCTCTTCAGCCTACTTCATTCCAGCCCAACCCCAGACCAGCTTTTTTTATTGCTTTTTGAACCAGGGAATGCTGATATCCTTTACACTCTATTACTGCATCAAAGATACTCTGACAGGCTCAGAGAACTTGTATTCAAGGTAATGAATAGTACTATGTTCTTAAATTAACCAATTGAACATAGATTTATGTTTTTTCCATGTTTTCAGAAGAAGTGAATGTAGTTGCAAAGATACTAATCATCCAAGTTTTAATATTCTCTCTTCTGTTATGCTATCTAGATGTTATTGTTTACTGCTGTAGTCACAATGGAGTTAGTGTTCTCTTGAAGTAAAGTGTTGGGATCTTTTAAAAATTAGAGTCTATGTTATTTGGGTGCTCTCACAAAGTAAATACAGCATTGTTATCCACTGCTTTTATCATACAGTTAAGTTCAAGAGATCTGGATAATCCTTGAGTTCATTTTGCATTTGTGTCCACTTCTCACAGATTTTGGAAGAGATGCTGAAATGTACTAAAGTTTATGAACGTAGTAAGCACCGTATGAGACTCAGAGAAGTGGGGTACTCTGGACTGGGACTCCTCCTGAATGAATCACCCGTAACTGTTTCTCTTATTAAAAACCTTCTTAACCAAGTTCTGTATGCAGGTAATGGGCCAAGTGTTGTGTCTGCCATTAGTAACCTCCTGCTGCTCAGAGGCAAATATTTTTGGGGTTCTGTTCAGGATAACCAGAGCTGTTACCTTACAAAATTACTCTGTTTGGAATTCCCGTTGGTCTCAGATTGGTCTTAGTTCCCTGAAGTCTGTTTCCTTTTACTACTCCTGGATGTAGAGGTGAACTGCAAGGCAACTTTTAATATTCAGCTGTTATATATTCTTGTGTGAAATTGTTTTGCTGTGTTTTTCTCCCCTACAGATCCTGCTGTGAATTATAAAGATCTCATAGCTGTGGTGCATCTGGCTCATAGATCAGATATAAACATGAGAGTGGTTATCTGTAGAAAGGTTAGTTGTTGTCTTTAAAACTGCAGTACTGTCCTTGAAGCTCATAAATTGTACAGTGTGTGGTATCTAAATATTCATTTGAGGCACAGTGGTGGTATTTGTTACTACTGCTTCCTTTTGCAATATTAAAAATGAAGTTCATCTGCCACTTACACAAGTAGATTCCTTGAATTACTGAGTTTTCCCAAAAGGTGGCAAAGACTGTGATCAAAGTTTTATTTGTATTCTTAATATGTTCTTCTGATGAAGCATATGTTCAAAAAGGTGTTTGTGGATGCCGGGAAGAGACAGGAAAATACAGTTCCTAAACTGAGCTCTCTCTGGCTTGTATCACTGAGATGAGTCGTGTCCAACAGAGTTGTGAGAACCTGTGTTGCCTGTTAGTGTTTCTCAAAGTGAAAAAAGTGATTAGTGCTGCAGGTTTCTTAATTTTATCGAATTCATAGTTCCTAGATGGTAGATTTTCTTTCTTGTCTTGTAAGTCTGGTGTCTGAATAGGATGATCTGTTGTGACAGCTGACTCCTGAAACAGTCACTGCAAAGAGTGGCTGAAATATGAGGCGTTACCAGTATGCTTAGATAGCAGCTTTTCTGCTGAGAATTTTTTTCCCTCAAATATGTATTTATAATGAGACATTGTTTTGTGGCTACTTTGCTTATTATGGACAGGTTGAAGTTCTAACAGTAAAGCCTTAATTGAAAAGCTGGAATGAATGCATTTACAAGCTAAAATTGATATGTAGGTATGGGCTATCCTCTCTTTTCCTTAGGTTTTGCATCTTTTGCATTCCCAATTGGATGCAGCACAACAGATTGCTCAGCAGCTGGGTTGGCAGGACACTTTGATTAGACTATTCTTGAAAGAAAACTCAGATGTCCAGATTGGCTTTCAAGAGAACAGGAGTGATGCCTCAAAGGAAGAAGAAAAAAAACCTGCTGAAGAGCTTCAGAGACATCAGCCTGATAATACAGGAGGAGACAAAACTGGCAGCTTTGCCTCTGTTAATGGTTTGTTTGATCAGTGGAGTTTAGAAGACAACAAATCTCTGGATGTCCCTGCTCATTTCTCTGTTATGCCACTGGAAGATGTGTCCACAGCAGAGATGTCTTTTAGATCAGAGGATCAAGAACTGTGGCACAGTAATCCGTCACATTTGAGTTTAGATCTGTCCAGTGTTGACTCTGATGAACAGGCTGACATTGTGAATCAGATGACAGATAGCCAGCCCAGCACACCATCACCTATAGAGAACTCAAAACCATTCTCTGGGCAGCCTGACAAAGAGCTGGGTGGTATAAATGATGTGGGCTTCTCTGCTGATCTGTCTTTTTTTGAAAACCAAGGAGTAAGTAATTCACACCCTATGTGGTTCATTTCTTCAAATGTCTGCAGTTTCTTTTATTTTTTAATCATCTCCCTGATGGATAATTATTGTACTCTTTTCCCTGTTCACTTTCCAACAGAAAAGCAAACAATATAGTGAGTAGGCATTCCTCATTTTGTAATGTCATCTTTTTTTGGTTGTGTAGTTGGAATAGCTTTGATATTAAAAAACAATTAAACATTTAGAACAAAACAAAAAAATACAACAAAGTCTCACCACACACAAAGGGAAAACTACAGCCCCTTCTCCCACCTCTTTTTATGTTTCAACATCCTTTATCTTTCACAGGAGGCTTGGAGCAGACCTGCTGTGAAAAAATCAAGGGTAGTTGAAGGGCAGGTTGAAATGATGTTGTAGAAGCCAAGTCAGCGTGCAAGCCAGCTACAGCCTCTTATATTTGCATTTTCATGTATTTTGCTGTTCAACTTCAGTTTGTAGTTTTCAAAAAATGCTGAAGCATGATGTTGAACAAGAAATGTCTTGAAGGTTTTCTAGACTAGAAGAGCTATAAATATTATCTCTTTTTTTTGTAGGGAGGTGATAATGAACTCATACAGTTACTTACAGACATCCTACTGTGTATAATGTGGAAAGGCATTGAAAAATCTGATGATGCTGCATGGATTGAGAGAGGACAAGTGTTTTCTGCTCTGACCAAACTGGGGGTATCTAATGAGTTGCTGCGACCTTCTGATGAAATAAAACTCAAGTGAGTGTACAGTTGAAGGATGGGATGTTTCATTTCTTTTGAGGACAATGAGAAAAAGTAAGGGGCACTAGTGAAGCTGGGAAGGAGCGGGCATTGTCCGATGTGATGTACTGTGTTTTGCTCTCTCTTCACATACTAGCAGAATTGCTAGTGCCACGTGGCCTAAGGTTTTAAAACTGTGCTGCTGGTTCCATGAGCTTCTCAAAATCTCTGACACCGTTGGTCAATGGAGAAGACAACAGTTAAGTCACAGCAGACTAAGAGATTCGATTAAATGCTTAATAGGATTTTTTAAATACCACTTAACTTTAGAAGGATGTAATAATCACTTTGGGATTTTGTTTTCCGTGCAGCTTGCTGGAGAAGATGTTAGAATGGTCAGTCACTGATAACAGAGATTCAAAAGCTCTTCCCACACATGCTGAGAATGCCTTCAGGCTCCTCCTGATTGTCCAAGATTTCCTGCAGGCAGAAGGAGTAGTTAATTCAAACTTATGGACAGAAAAGGTACAGTAACTGTGTGATGTTTACAGGCTGAAATAGTAACGAAAATGTGGTCAGTTTGGACACTGTCATCCCTTCTAGACAAAGTTTTGAACCATTACTCTGCAATGCCTGTAGTTTAGAAGTGGAATGGTTTAGATTGCCTCTTTATGAGTAAAGAAAGGAACTTAGTAACAGCAAGGTAGGTAGTTTTGCAAATTAAACAGACCTAAAAGTGATACTCTGTGTTCAAAATCCAGGTCTCTTCAGAATGGAGAAATGTTTAGCTAAATATAGGAGCGAATGAAATGTCTGTTGTAGCTGAAGCAGATGTGACACCTTTTAGCAGCATGCCTGTCTCATTATGTGAGTCCTGAATAAAAGACCAGCCAAAAGTCTGCTCTTATTTGCGAGATGAGAAACAACACTTCTGGGCTTTGACCCATACAGGGTTCTCAACGTGATTTTGTGTGTGTGTGTGTGTGTGTGTAAGTGTATATATGCAGATGGCTCACTTTAATATATCAGAGCCAGAAACATGAGGTTTGAGGGGAAAAGAAATCCTAGCAAACACAGTAAGTAGTAAGGTAAAGAAGCTTTCTGTCACCTGGCTATTTGTCTTCTTGACATACACGTTACAGACACACAATTTGCCTCAACATTCATGGAATCCATCAGTCCTCCTTCACTGTCTAACATTGCACTCAAATAATTTAAAACACAAAGCAAAAGTATGAAATATAATTCTATATATACTGAACCCAGAAACTGTTAGTGCAGTATGTGTGATTAATAATAGTGTCTTTTAAACTGTAGTTGTCCTGCTTATGGCATCTTCTAAGGAAGTGGCATTTACTGTGGTTAAATTATAGGAAAAACTGCACTTACACATTATGCTGGTTTGGGCTTTATTCAAGGTTGATAACATACTGTGCTAGATCGATCTTTCATTTATCAGAAATGGTTTTTAATGATTTAAATGGTTTTAACTGCAGTGTTCTGGGATCATTTTCTGAGTTAGAATAAGTTAGAAATCTGAGCTCTTCTTTAGCTCTTTTGAAATTGTTGTGTTTCCACATGGAGTTAATGTTATTTCCTGAAAATCCTCTGGTTTTACTCTAGCTTTTGGAAGAACTTGTGACTCTCATGGACAGCCTATCAGTGTGGTACTCTGCTGGCCTAGAAGCAACCAGGCTTTCACAGGTGCAAGTCCAGTTGCTCCTTGGGTTTATTGCACAGGACAACTTACAGGTTTGTGTTTTATGGCCTCCATTCTTTCGTAGGGAAGTTGTTATACTGACTCTTAAAAGTTTGTAAACTTTCTGTTCTGTCAATGTACCTCTTTCTCAGGCTCAGGAAGTGCAGAAGGCAAGCTGCATTAAGATGGGACTGTGTAGGCTCTACTGACACTACGTGATTCTTATAGTGATTCTTGGTTTCTAGCATAAAATACATTTATTAATGGTTTCAGATTTAGGTATGTTAAGTGCACTTGAACCTGGAGTGTTCTGACAAATCAACATCTAGAACTGAGTAAGCAGAACTGTTCCTGGCTCTTCGGTACATCTGAGATCCTTAGTTTAGGTATGTCCTTGTGCTGATGCAGCTGTGTGACACCTTGGAGTCGCAGCTGACTCAGATTTAGTCCTCACTAAGTTTAGCCTGTATTTGTTGCGTGTTTGCCTTCAGGCTACCTGGGATGCAGCTAGAACATGTACAAACTCCTGTGCTGAAGAAAGGCACTCGAAACCACTTTTTTTGAGGACTGCATTAAGTTTTTGCTGTTTGTCTGTGTAGGTCTGTGCTATGGCAGCAGCTAAACTAAACACCCTTCTTCAGACCAAAGTAATTGAAAGTCAACCTGAAGCATGCTACCTCTTGGGGAGGCTGGAAGGTATCCTCAGTAGATCTATTGAAGAGAAGACAGAAACTTACTCGTTTTTGATTCCCCTTGTTCGGACATTGGTATCAAAGATTTATGAGCTTCTCTTCATGAACCTCCATCTCCCTTCGTTACCTGCTACAAATGGCAGCCCATCTTTCTTTGAGGACTTCCAAGAATACTGTCGCTCTGATGAGTGGCAAATGTATATTGACAAATATGTAAGTAGGCAGATTGCTATCATTTACCCCTCAGTTTAGTCATGAGAGCAGAGGGCCTCACTGAAACCTTTTGTTTTGTTGTGGTGGAACCAGATTATTCCAAACATGAAGCAGTATGAAGAGAAGTCATTCAGACATAATCATGAACAGATGGCAGTTTATTGGAAAGACTGTTATGAAGCTTTTATGGTGAATATGCACAAGCGAGACCGGGAGAGGGGAGAGAGTAAGCTTAAATTTCAGGTAAGATTTTGTGTGATTTCAGGTTTTTCTTAGGAGACCTTCTAAAAGTTGGAACACCTGCACTTCAGGATGATCCAATTCAAGTGATTGCAAGCAGTTTGATTGTTTTAGGGGGTTTTTCTGTGCAGTGTGACTACATCCACTTGCAGGATATGTTTTAATTCCGTTCTAAGGATACGTTCTAGTTCTGTTGTTTCTATTTAAGAATCTCCTCTATAAGCACGGTTATTTCAGGACAGTAGGCATTTCTCACAGTACAGCAATCTAGATTTATGCTCAGCTGCCTCTTCTTTTTCTCTGATTTATGCTTTGAATTATTAAAACATCTCTGGTGTATGATGGTTCCTGTTTAATGTGTAAGAAAAATTGTTTCTGACCTGAAAGTTCTGTTTAAGGATCAGACTCAGTTTAGAGTAGAATTAACTGGTAGTTAGAGGAAATGTGATAGTTAAGTTATATGACTTTTTTCCCCCTTTCTTGTCTTAGTTAGGATCTTTGTAGTAGTAGTGTTCTTTATTCAAGTAGCTACAGAAAGAATACAAATAACGTTTTAGAATATCAGAATTTAAAGAGAAGCTCTATTTATAATAGAATTTATAATGCTGACAGCTTTTCTAATAATTGAAAAGAACTTTCATATGGATTCAGCATTGGTAATGCTTTCTTCCCATTTTTAAGTCAAAGTTTAGCACTAGTCCTTCCAGTACTAAGCTTTTAAAATTTTTTCTTAAAAGTAGTGCTTTAAATGGTCAGAAGTTCTTACTGCTAAGCCTTTTCTATTCCTTCTGAATTAATAAGAATCCTTGCAAGCCAAAAAACCAAAAAAAACCACATTTTCAAAGATCACAGTTATTCCAAGGCTAGATTTCTTTTTAATTCTCTTCCAGGCACATTTTGTTGAACCATTCAGCAGGAAGGCTCGACAGGAATATCTGCGGTACAACAGTATGCTGAAGCAGCTTCATAGTCAACACACAGCTACTCTGAGGCAGTGGAGATCAGCCCAGCTTTACTTGCTCTCTGAACGTGGTCCCTGGTCTGAAATGTGAGAAGGAAGTTCTTAAACTGTATATGATGTGTAGAAGCAATTTGTTCACGACTGACTTACACAGGGTTAAACCTTGTCAAATTGATAACTGTTACTGCGATGTGAAGTTAATCCAGAATGCATCTTTTATAACGTTTTCTGCATGTAATTATCAAAGTGCAAAGTTTGAAATGTAGTGCTGAGCTGGTTAACTGGATTGTCTTGCCAAACAAATTAGTTATGACTACAGAAAGAGCAAAAGCTTCTTAAGAGATCCTACGGATTAGTCTTTTCCAACCTAGATGATTCTGTCGGAAAAGAGAGGATACACTTGGTAATAGAGACTCAAGTTTTTATGTATGAGGCTAGTTTCAACTTAAAAGAAGATATGTTTACTTAGCTTTGGGGGAAATTATAAAAAATTTTCTAATTTGCCTTTTAATTGTCATAAACTGAAAGTATAAACAATCTGATGTGTTTCAGTAAAAAAGGAGTACTGCTTTACAGAGTGTTTTAGGATCATCAATATGAAATAGAAGGTGAAAGTGCAGTTTATTGCTCACGTGTTTTACAGCTTACAAGTGGGCAATCAGATTTTTTCTAACTACGTACTCTTTTGTTAATCAGTTCATTTATGCAGGTCTTTACAGTCTTTTAACTGGCTTTATGAACATTCGTGTTTTCCCAGGAAACAGCATCCTGTTCACTGGAAGCTTTCAAACGTGGAAAATTTTTCACGTATGAGACTGAAACTAGTGCAGAATTACAACTTCAACCCTCATCAGGACGCTAGTGACCTGAGAGATAATTTAGGTAAAGATGTATTTTCTGTTTCATTTGGGATTCTTCTGTACTGAAGAAAGATGTCTACTTTAATCTTCGTGTCTAAGAATCAGTGTATGGTAGACACTTAAATATTTATTTCTGTGCATGCCCTTTATAGTGAAATCTTTTAACATAAGAATGATGCTTATTTTAGTGCTGAGTAGAATGCCCCTCTTCACTGGATAGTTATTTTGTTGGGATAACTAACTAAACTCCTTTGCTTTAAAGTAAGCGGTCTGGACAGGCTGGAGAGGTGGACACAAGCCAACCTGATGGGGTTCAACAAGACCAAGTGTAAGGTCCTGCATCTGGGTTGAGGCAATACTAGGCACAAATATAGGCTGGGAGGTGAGGTGACTGGCTGGGGAGTAGCCCTGAGGAGAGGGACTTGGGGGTGCTTGTGTATGAAAGGCTCTACATGAGCCAGCAGTGTGCACTTGCGGCCTGGAAGGCAAACCGGATCCTGGGCTGCATCAGAAGTGTGGCCAGCAGGTTAAGGGAGGTGATTCTCTCCCTCTACTCCGCTCTGGTGAGACCCCACCTGGAGGACTGCGTCCAGTTCTGGAGCCCTTATTGCAAGAAGGATGTGGACGTGCTGGAGCGAGTGCAGAGGAGGGCCACGAGGATGATCAGAGGGCTGGAGCACCTCTCCTATGAGGCCAGACTGAGAGAGTTGGGGCTGTTCAGTCTGGAGAAGAGGAGGCTCCCAGGTGACCTCATTGTGGCCTTCCAGTGTCTGAAGGGGGCTACAAAAAGGCTGGGATGGGGCTTTTTAGGATGTCAGGTAACGACAGGACCGGGGGAATGGAGCAAAGCTGGAGGTGGGTAGATTTAGACTGGATGTGAGGAGGAAGTTCTTCACCGTGAGAGTGGTGAGAGCCTGGAATGGGTTGCCCAGGGAGGTGGTGGAGGCCCCATCCTTGGAGGTGTTTAAGGCCAGGCTGGATGGGGCTCTGGCCAGCCTGGTCTAGGGGTTCCAACTCCCCATGGCAGGGGAGTTGGAACTGGATGATCCTGTGGTCCCTTCTAACCCTGACTGACTGTATGACCTGGTCTGGGTGATCCTGCTGTGGCAGGGGGATTGGACTGGATGATCTTTTGAGGTCCCTTCCAATCCCTAATGATTCTATGATTCTATGAAATAGCTTTCTTGCGTAAGATCTTTTTTAGAAAAGGAAGCAGCACGTTCCAAGTAATTAGGCAGTATTTAAAATCTTTTAGGTTTTATTATTTAAATGTGTTGTAGGTATGAGGTGCTCTCTTTCAGGTGTGTTCCAAACCACTAAGCTGGTGGGGTAGACTCTTCTTGTATGGGATATTCAATCAAAAGGAATCACAGTGGTAAACCTAAGTCACAAAACACAAACACGTTTCATTTCGGTGAAATGGGTGTCTGTTAACAGAGTCACACAGAAAATTGTTATTTGAAAACGTTCATGTCAGAGTCAGTTGAAAATTTCCTCATGTGTTTGTCTTCCCTTTATACTGTTTCGATGTGACACGTATTTCAGCATAGTTCTGGGAGTATTTGTTGTGTTTTTCATGTCCACACAATTGTTGAGGTCTGATTGCCTCTTACTCGGTGACAACAACATTTGAAGTAGACGGTATGCTCAATAGTTTTGCTTTCCAAAAGTGTTATAGCAAAAATATTTCTGACTGAAATGTCTATTTATGATAGGTGTGCACCAGACACAGCCCTCTAGTGAGTCTCTGCTTCTGGAGGTGGTGAAGCAGGTGAAAGTGAGTGACCTAGAGGATGACGTTCTTGAATTGCCAGAAGATGACACAGCATCCATTTCCAATTTGTAAGTACAGTAGATTGGAACACCTGAAATTTGTTCTGCTAGCTATAAGGAGTGAGAAACAACATTGAGAGTTGATCAGCACTGAAAGTATCCCTCTCTTTGGCTGTAGCAATCCAGTCCAGGGCTTTGTTGTAGTTTGAAACAGCAGAAAAGTTGCTTTTGGATTTATCATTGTCAACAATGAGACATGAAGAGCCCCAGGGAAAAGAAGGCAGAGCAGATGGTTGTAGGGATATGTTAGTGATTCATTGCTCACAGTTGGTCTGAAGCTGAAGCTACAGGATTAAGGCTTTTCTGCAGTGTGCTTTTGGTGTAATTCTCAAGAGTTGGTCTGCCCTGTGAGGGCATCGACTAGATGGGAACTGGCCTTTGTCCATGTACACAAGGACCATCAGCTGCATAGCAGGGATGCTGGCTTGGTTAACATTAATCTGCTAGAGAGTCCCCTGTGTTTAAGAACATTCCAGAGAGAAAGCATGCTGTATTTTCTTCATGCCACTTGTCTGACTTCATTAAAAAAAAGGAAATGTGGGGGAGTGGGATGGAGGAGATAACAAATGCTCCACTCCAGTAACTGAACACAAACTATTGCCTATGATTCTCTGTGCGTCTGTGCTGCAGTCTGAGAGATGTGGCAGTTCTTTGAGTGATACTGAGGCATTTTCTTGTACCTTCAAGGTTATAAAACACATTTTGTAGTGCATCATACCTACAGACTTCTGAGCAATCGTTAATTCAGATGTTTCTGAAGACAATTTTAGTCACATGAACCAGGAGTCAGGTCTGCTCTGGGCCAGAGAATTTTAGCATCTAGCAATTAAACAAGACAGGGAAATTCAGACAGATTTTTTTGTATTTCAAGGGATGCAAAGTCCTCATTATCCATCCTGCAGCATGATGCTGTGAAGTGATGTTTGGTAGTCTAGTGTGAAACATCCAGGACTGGTGGTGGAAGTAGCTTCATTTATGCTGTACTTTTAAAACCATTCAAATTTTGTTTTTCTGAACCATGCTTTTACCAAGTAGCTAAGCAACTGTACAGTCTATCCAACCCTGTAATACTTGGCAATATTTTTGTAGGGATGAGAAGGATGAACAAAGTCAGAAAGAGAAGCTAATACTGTCTGAAGACTGCGAACTCATTACAGTAATTGATGTCATACCTGGCAGGCTGGAGATCACTACCCAGCACATTTATTTCTTTGATGGTAGCATTGAAAAAGAGGAAGGTGAGCATGATCAGTGTCTTTCTTTCCAGTGCAGCTCAGTATTCTGTTTTTAATAAACTATGATTTTGTGAGAATGAGTGTCAGACTAATTGTGAAGAGATAAGTTGCCAGTCTGTGCTTAATATTGTACATGCTGTTCGGTAACTGCCTGATCCCTTTAGAATGAAAAATTTGAAACTTAGTTGTAAATTGATACTAAAACAATGAAATATTTTTAGTATTTTTTAATAAGTTTATTTTTCTTAAGTTTTCTGACTAATAAAAGTAATTCCCTGTAATTTTCTGCTTAAATGATATCATGTTCTCTCTGATAAATGTTTCACTCATGCATTGATTAAAAAGTAGTAGTATATAAACAATAATCATCTATGTTACTGTAGTGAGCTTTGGTAGAATATACACAATCCAGTTTCAAGACAGTGGACTGAAACACTTGACCAATAATGGTAACGTTTTCAAGTGCTGTATCAAGAAGTTGGCATTTTGGGATTCCTAAATGTAAAAGCTTCTGGTATTCTTCTGTGAAGACAAGCTGGGAGAGTTGGGGTTGCTCAGCTTTAGAGCGACCTAATAGCAGCCTTCTAGTACCTGAAAGGGGCCTACAAGAAAGCTGGAGAAGGGCTTTTTCGCAAGAGCCGCAAGTGATAGGACAAGGAGCCTGAAACTTAGAGAGTAGATTTAAATTGGATGTTAGGAAGAAGTTCTTCACCATGAGGGTGGCGAAGTGTTGGAATGAGTTGCCCAAGGAGGTTGTGGATGCCCCATCCCTGGAAGTGTTCAAGGCTGAGTGTGAGTGGGGCATTGAGCAACCTGGTCTAGTGGGAGAGAGGTGCCCCTGCCCCCAGCCAGTGGCATTGGTAGGAGATGATCTTCAAGATCTCTTCCAACTTAAACCATTCTGTGAAGATATTTAAGAAGACAAAGGGGTTTGGTTTGTATTTTTTTTTCCCAACAGAATTTATTTACAGTATCTACTCCATCAGAAAGCAAAACTAAGTTCTGTACTCCATCAGGTATTTCCTGCTGCCACTGTCTTTCAGCAGAACAATAGCTGCAGCTAGTACTTTCCGAAACAGAATTGTTAATTTAGCCATGTATAAAATCTGCCTCTTTAAAGATAACTCTGACACTGCATTATATCTATATGACAAGTTCATGATGTGTTCCAAGCTGATAAAGTGTTCTTCACAGGGGTAGGTTTTGATTTCAAATGGCACCTCTCTCAAATTCGCGAGATACATTTGCGTCGGTACAACCTGAGGAGGTCGGCGTTGGAGATCTTCCTTACAGATCAAACCAACTATTTCCTGAACTTCAATAAGGAGGTATGGCTTTCCCAATTTGTTATTAGCACAAATATTAGGTTTAAGTTCACTGATTGTGTCTCACTTGTGTCTGTTGTCTCTCCCAGTACTGCAACACTAGTAACATTAGGTTTGCTAGACACAGCCATTAGGAAGCTAGACTGCAGTCCGTGAATATACAGAGTGATTAGTTGTGAAAAGATGGATGTAGACCTCTTTTTTTTTTCTCTTTGTTATGATATGGAACAATTATTCAACTAAAATTACTTTTAGTTACCTTGACTTAGGGCACATTATGTACATAGGTATGTATATAAATCTATACGTAGTATAAATCTATAAATATAGATATTCAGTTTATTAATATCTCCTGTAAAATGTTGTGTGGATGTTTGATGTTTTTTGTTTTTAAGGAAATAGATCCTTGCTTTTCCCTACAAAACTACTGCATTGGTGTCATTTTATTTGAACAGCAGTAGAATTTTCTGTAAGACGTCTGTGACAATTACCATTTTCTGTGTCATTTTGTAAAATATGTTGTAATAATATCACAGAATCACACAGAATCACAGACTGTTACAGGTTGGAAAGGACCTCCAAAGATCATCTAAGTCCAACCCCCGCTGCTGGAGCAGGGTAAGCCTGCAGCACGCAACGTAGCCAGATGGTCTTCCATCCAAATACTAAGCAGGACCATACCTGCTGAGCTTCTGAGACAAAATCAGGCTTTTTTCCAAAGTGGCAGTGGCATGGCCATAGGTCCTGTAACTGAAAGATCATAGGATCATAGATGTAGTCATAGAATCATTACGGATTGGAAGGGACCTCAAAAGATCATCCAGTCCAATCCCCCTGACACAGCAGGATCACCTAGACCAAGTCACACAGGAACACATCCAGGCGGGTCTTGAACATCTCCATGAAGGAGACTCCACAACCCCCCTGGGCAGCCTGTTCCAGTAATATCCAAATGTTTTCTGCTGGAAGAGATCAAAGTCTATGTCTCATTTCTTTCACATTTGAATTAGCAGAGCAGTTGTTTCCTGGTTGCCCTCAATCTCCAGATTAATTGCTTTATTAACGCTCTTTCCTGGCAGGTACGAAACAAAGTGTACAGTCGAATATTGTCACTGCGTTCTCCCAGTGTTTCCGGGACCAGGTCCCCACAGGAACTTTTTAAATCTTCAGGTTTGATGCAGGTATGAGACCTCAGCGTAAATGATTTAGGGCATTTCTCTGCTTCTTGAAGGGACTCCTGGAAGGTTTAGATGTTAACTGTCAAGTCTTGTACCCTCGATGTGGTCCCTGAGCTTTCAGATGCACGTTTTTAGCGCTTGTGTGTTTACAGTCAGCGAGGTAACTGCGTAGATCCCTGTTCGGTCGATGAAATTATGACAAGCTTTCTAACAAGGATAGAAAGCATGTAGCAGACTTGCTGTAGTCTGTGATCTCGAGTGTATGTTTTGGGACTTCTTTCACTACATCTGCAAATACTCCTCCCTGCTGCCTTTTCATGGTGGGGTTTTCCACAAAACCCACGTGAAAATGAAGCGGAGATGTGTTCCTAAGAGAACGACTAATATTGATGTAAAAGGATAGCGCCAAAATGTTCGTGTTGCCCTAAACATACGTAAGCTTTTAAATGTAGCAGATGTGGTTTTATATTACTTCTCTTGGTGCCACGTGTGCTGTTTTCTGTGTGGGAAGAAGCTTTACAGATTACTTTTAATACATTGGAAAAACCTTGCTTATGCTTTTTTTTCTAACAAAAAAACCTGGTTTATATTTATGTAGACAAACAATAACCTGTAATTACACGTATCTGTCATGCTACAGACAGATAATTGAGCCTTTCTGTTCTTTGGTTTAAGATATAATAGTGGAGCAAATGTTAATTGACTAAATTTCTGTACCATTAAGCAATGGGGGAGCAATTGGAGTTTTGACCTCAGAACCCAGATGAGTTTCAAACTTTGCTTCCCCTGTTTGCTTAGTGCCTCTTTAGCTGCTTTCTTTATTGTTTCTGCTTTTCTTCTCCCTTTCTGTTCTGAGACTGCTAGCTGTCATCTGCCCTGTATTTAAAACATTAAGTACTGGCATCAGTGAGGAGGGTGATTTCAAAGAAATGTAGTTAGTGCAGTCAGCTGAATTAAAGTGAAAATAAAGTTTAGTAAGAGAAGCTTGGGCTTTCAAACCATTCTTGCAGCTTGTGTCTTTCACTTGCCAGTACTATCCTCTGACAGATAAATACTGACAAGATATGTCATTTGCAGTAGCAGTGATGTAGTAACTTCTGTGGTATCTATTTTTGTTCCTCAGAAATGGGTGAATAGAGAGATATCCAACTTTGACTACCTTATTCAGCTGAACACAATGGCAGGACGGACTTACAATGATCTTGCTCAATATCCTGTGGTAATTAAAGAGAATTTTAAACTATTAAATGAAAAATTTAATTAAACTGAAAATAATTTTGCTGTTTTGTAAGACGGACTTCTAATTGTAGTTTGTCCTTTGACTCTTTTTTGTTTTCTAGTTCCCCTGGATTTTACAAGATTATACTTCAGAGGAACTGGACCTGAATAATCCCGCAGTTTTTAGGGATCTGTCCAAACCCATAGGGGTGGTAAATGAAAAGAACGCTAAGACTGTGAAAGAGAAGTATGTATTAGAACACTCAGATGCATTTCTGTCATTTCTAATCCTCCTGTAATAATAATTATATATATTTAAAAGAAAATTACGATAGTGTAAGTTTTAAAATCCAGTTTTATATCATCACAGATGCAGCTGCAGAGGTTGTTGTTTGTTCTTCCTGTTGCATTCAGATTCGTTGCTATATGGCTCTGAAATGATTAACCTTACGGTAATAAATGTGAGTTATTTTCTTAGATGTAGAGATAAAAAGTTGGAAGGCAGTAGAAATACTTAATATCCCAGGAACTTGAAGAGACATACTATGCTCTATGTCTGCTTCAAAACAAGGAACGTGAGACCGCATTGGTGAGCTGAGCTGCCTGTGCTGAGAGGTAGCATTAATCCTAAATCGGTGATTCCCACTCTTTGATGTTTCAGGTTTGTTTTTTTCCAAGCACAGATTCTTATCTTCAAAATAAAATTTGAACTTGGTGATTTTAACTTTAACTTGGTACTTTTAACTTGGTGATTACTTGCGACAAACCTTTAGGTAGGACTGACCTTACACCCACTTTCCGTTTTTGCTAATGTTGGGAGTGTGCTGTATCAGACTACACTTGTCAGGCGTCTTCCAAAACCAGCCTTTTGCTAAAAACTTGGCAGATGTAGAATTTTATTTGATTAATTAGGCTGTATCCTTGACTGTAATGAAATTTGTTCTTTAATGATTACGTTGAACTATAATTTCTGCTACTAGCCTTATGACATTGAGGAGTAGGTCAGCCAGATGGTCGCACAGTACTGTAGAGTGAGTTTGGCAGTAGGAAAGGAAATGGGCATGACTGTTTTTAAATGAATTGCTTTCCTGAATCCTGGCAGAGTCACATACCATTCTTTTCATTTAAATATTTACTTGTTGCAAAAAAAATTGCAGGAAAATGTCACAAGTCAATAATAAAATGTTCATCTTAGTGATGTCAGGTTTCTTGTCTGCATAAGGTCATAGTAAATCATACTTTATCCAGTTTCTGACAGCTGGCAGCAGTGCCTAGCGTAACAACAGATACGTAAAGGGTTCATCCACTGTTCATTTTTGTCTTTCAGGAGTCTCTTGCTTAGAGACTTTCTAAAACACACTTGGAATTCTCAATGTATTCTCTTTGCTGTGATTATTTCTTTGGGATTCTTGCCCTCTTATAAGTGTAATCCACATGTAGTGCTCACAGTTGTATTTATAAAGATGAAATGTCTTTTAGGTATGAAAATTTTGAGGATCCCCTTGGAATAATTGACAAATTTCACTATGGGACACATTACTCAAATGCTGCTGGTGTCATGCATTACCTCATTCGGGTAGAACCTTTCACAACGCTTCACATTCAGCTTCAAAGTGGAAGGTATGCTGTGAGCAGCAGCACCTTTACGTTAATTCCTTGTAGCTTTTCTGAGGGAATGGTCAAAGTCCAACCTGAGTTTTCTGATCCACAGGTTTGACTGTGCTGACAGACAGTTTCACTCTATTCCGGCTACCTGGCAGGCGCTCATGGACAACCCCAATGATGTCAAGGAACTTATCCCAGAGTTTTTCTACTTCCCAGAGTTCCTGGAGAACCAAAATGGTAAACTGGCTGCTCAGAGTATTCTTACAGAAAACTGTTCCTGTGTTCATCAGAAAAGATTCATTACAACCACTTATGAATGATGTAGAATACTTCGTAGTTAAGTTTTATACTGTGCTTTAAGCAATTACTTTAATTATCATACTGACTTCAAACCATTTTAAGGAAGACACTGGTTGTGTTAAACAGCATTTTAAACAGCATACTTAACATTCAGACTGGAGGCTTAAGGCTAGCTATAGCTAGGATTGTTTACCTCATGTAAAATACCAGAGGTGCTAATTTGGTTGTTTGAAAATGTTAGCAATGGTTAATACTAATTAAGTAGTCAGTAGAAAGTAATACAGGTTAATTAGTGTTCTTTTTCCTGTGCTTGTTGGGTAACAGAGTTTGGTTATCTTCGAACACGTGAAGATAACGTTTAATTGTTCTAGGCAACCATATTATTTTACTTGCTACTGTTGTCTTCCAGTGCAGCTTTAAGTCTCCTGATTTTAGACCCACGTAAGGTTTTAGTCCCATCCCATGTTTCACTCATATAAAATACTAATTGAAAGACAGCATCCTGCATGCTGATACACGACTTCTGGCCATTTTTAAATTCACATTTATTGCTTAGGGAATTCCTTTAGCCAATTTTTAAATGGGTTTGTATGTTTGTACTGCTGCTGATTTAGTCTGCTAGCTACAGTCTGCTAGAGTTGGACTTGATGATCTTGGGAGATCTCTTCCAGCTGTAATGATTCTATGTTTCTATGTCAATAGTAAGATGGATGGAGATCTACACTATGAATTTTCCACTATCCTTCCCTTGCATTGAGAAAAAACACTTGTTGATCTAATGAGAAATCAGGATCCTAGAAATATTTTTTAGTAACTCTGACAATCCTCCACATTATTCACTAGGTTTTAACTTGGGTCAGCTTCAGTTATCGAAAGAAGTGGTGAATGATGTTGTGCTCCCCAAATGGGCCCACTCCCCAGAGGACTTCATTTATAAACACAGGAAGGCTCTGGTAAGATGACGTTTGCCAGTGTGAAGTAATGACAAAGGAAGTTAGACCTACACAGCGGCTTCAGTGTGAAATACTGAGCCTATACTAAAACTGGAATTGTGGTTGTGTGTGACATTACAAGTTTCATTAGAATTCTCAGTTAGAAGCACTAATAAAATATTCATAATAAATAGGAAAAAGCCTGAAAATCATTTGGGAGCGTTGCCCTAGGAGATGAAACGCACAGTTGTGCAGGTTTAGGTAGTAAGGCTTCCATGCTTTTCACTGATGATACTGTATGGTTATACTGTGTGATTATACTGTATGGTACTAAGGAATGAGCACCTTCCCTTCCCTTGCACAGCTGCATTTCAGTAGTCCTAATGTGCTGCCTTGCTCTATTAATTTGCCCTCTTAACTGGCAGTTACTGCCATTAACACACAGGTATTCTTACACTTCTGTCTTCTGCACCGGTATATCTCTAGTTTGTGGTTATACTCTTAGCTCAGGAATTGAATCTTACACATAAAATAATCAATACTTTGAGAAGGGTGCAGTAGTTTTCTTATTCTTACAAGAGCTGTTGTTTCCTTCTAGGAATCTGAGTATGTTTCTGCTCATCTTCATGAGTGGATAGATTTGATTTTTGGCTACAAGCAGAGGGGACCAGCTGCAGTGGAGGCGCTCAATGTTTTCTATTATTGTACTTATGAAGGTACAAAGCTCTGTGCTCTCTATTCATTGTCATCACACTTGCAAGCTTTCTGTATCAGATGGACAACACTTGATTTGTGAGCGTGCCATAAAGTGGCCTGCATCTGTAACAGAGTGGTGGGAGAAATACGGCAGCATAACTTGTCATTTCTCATCAAATAACTAGACTGTTTGGCACTGTGATCAGAAGTTGTGAACCTGGAAGGTTAAGGAGGTTCCATTCTAGTTGTCTTTATTTTGTTTCTAAAAGTACTCGTGTGGGGTTGCTAGTTTCTCAGTTGCCTGCTTAAAAGCATTCGTGGGAAGAGATTTCTTGTGGTTTAGGAGTGAAGGCAAGTTGCTTATAATCAACAAAGACTCAATGATCTCTTGGGTCCCTTCCAACCCCTAACATCCTATGATCCTATGAAGACAAATGTTAGTGTGTTAATTCCAAACATGGATTCTGGGTGGCTTTTGTGTGTAACCTTCTGCCTGCATGAAGTATATTAAATTTATAATGTTTTGCATGAAGGCCTTGTTTGGGTGAAGGGTGATGATACTGGAATGAATTTAAGTTTTGCTGCATTTGTTGACCACATCAGTCCTCAGTAAGTTGTTTGAATTACATTAATTTTCCTTTTTCTACCATTCATAATTCTTTTGATGATCTAGGAGCAGTGGATTTGGATGCTTTAACAGATGAAAAAGAAAGAAAAGCTTTAGAAGGGATGATAAACAATTTTGGGCAAACTCCCTGTCAGCTGTTAAAGGTAGTACTCTTTCTTCCCTCTGTCAGAACTTTGATGTTAAATACCACTTAGTTACAAAGGACTTTGGAAAAAATTGAAAGACAATGATGTGTAAGATAATGGTGCATCATTTTAGGATCGTTAAGGTCCTAAATGGATGTATAGGTCTTTGCCAAGTTATTGTTTGTAAAGGTCACACTGATGGAAATATAGTGTAAAGTTTTAAAAAGAAATAAATTTACTTGAAGGTGGGAAAACAGACTCGAGCCCCTTATTTCCCTTTTGGTTACCATTAAGATTCTGAGGATCTTGTGTGTCTTCAACAAATCTATACATTTGTCTAATTTTGTATTCCTTCAAATACTGTCTCTAGGAACCTCACCCGCAAAGGCTGTCAGCGGAAGAAGTAGTGCAAAGGCTGACTAAAAGTGACACCTCTACTCTGAATCTCTTCCAACACCTTACTGAATTGAAGTCATTTTTCATAGAGGTAGATGTGTTACTTGAAATTATTCAAAGTCTAATCTCAAACTTCTGATATAATTGAAAGAAAAGGTCACAGCCTAGATGAAAATAAATTTGCTTCCTGTTTAAAGAAAGTCTTTTTAAAGACAACATTTATAAAATAAGCTCTGTATTTCTAGTTAGCTTTGTAGAAGCTGAATCCCATACACTTGTAACTGCTGGT
Source organism: Rhinopomastus cyanomelas (assembly GCA_013400115.1). NCBI lineage: Eukaryota > Metazoa > Chordata > Aves > Bucerotiformes > Rhinopomastidae > Rhinopomastus > Rhinopomastus cyanomelas. The sequence goes on along the minus strand of VXBP01010631.1, from coordinate 589,417 downwards.
TGCTTGTGTGGGTTTTGTTTAAGTTAGTCGCCACACCAAGAAAGCGGAGAACATCTCCGGTATCTGAGGACTTACGTAGCTCAACTCAGTGATTCAGAACAGAGACAAGGAATCATTTCTGGTGCTAGTGCTTGAACTGAATGTGTGTGCACCAGTGCCTTAGAGCACTGTACAGGGTGTGCATTGATTCCAGAGACTTTACAGTTGTCTTCACCCTTTCAGTGTAATTAGACCAAAATCATGTCCTTTCTCTTAGGGGATCAGTGATGGGGTGCCCATCGTCAAAGCTCTTGTTCCCAGGAATCAGTCACGTTCCTTTATTTCTCAGGGAAGCCCAGAGATTTTGGTGAGTTGCATGTGTTAATGCTATTCTTAAGACTGTAGGCAGTCTATTTTTTTTTCATACAGCTTGCAGAGAGACATTTAACAGTTTCTGTTCAGATGTGTTCCTTTAACCGATGAGTCATGTCAGTTGTAAGTGTTTAAATATTTGCCTTCTATAAAGAAGCCAGGCCGATTTGTTGAATGGCATTTAAGAGCTGATGAGTCTTGAGTGCAAGTTGTAGTGAGGTGTATTGTAAGTTATTCACTTGTCCCACTTCCATTCTCAATGTGTTTTTACTGAATATCTGATGAAAATAACCTTGACTATTTAAATCACTTTGTTTCTCAGGCACAGAACTCTAGTACAATTTTCTTAGAACTTTGTGTTAATGCTGATTGCCTTGTCAAAGAAGGAGCGGCTTAAGCTAAATGTCTGAATCAGAATGAAATGTTTGAGAGGGGTTGCTTGGCTGGGGTGTTTTTTGGTCTTCCCCCTACCCCCAATTTCTCTAACTTACCTGGAACATAAACTATTCTTATTTGGTAATAGGTGCTACACGTAGATTAACTCATCCGAGCTGTATATATTTTGTGTGTGATATTTTGTGATGGGAGGAGTATGTGTGGGGTTGGGGTTTTTTGGGCTCTGAATTCTTAAGCAGCCTAAGCTGGATTTTGTACACTCTCCCTTACCATCAGAAGTAAGCAGAAAATACATCTCTGGGTTTCATGTTTGTTGATTTTTTTTCTTTATTTTTTTTTTCCTTATCGAACTTCTTTAGGTGACAGCAAGTCTGAACTGCATTATTGGAACTCATGGATGGCTACCTTATGACAAAAACATCTCCAACTATTTTACATTCATCAGAGATACCACAGTGACAAATCCCAAGTAAGTAAATCATAAGTAAGGGTGCAGATGAATGCCCCTAGAGTGATAAAATATTGTCTTTGTTCAGCGGTTGGGGTATTGTATTGTTTTCATGAGTTGAGTTTTCAGCTAACAGCACGTCTTCTGATGTTCAGCGTTACCTCTGATCTGTAATGCTGGTTTAGTAAAGAGTTATGTGAGTGGCAAGTTCTTTCAGATACTTCTAACATACATTGACTTGAGTTGAGGTTACTCACGACTGCCCGTCCTTTGCTTTCAGAACACAACGCAACATGAGTGGTCCTTTTGCACCCGGGCTGGAGATCACGTCTAAGTTGTTCGCAGTATCCCACGATGCAAAGCTGCTCTTCAGTGGAGGCCACTGGGACAACAGCATCAGAGTGACATCTCTTACAAAAGGCAAACTGATCGGGCAGCACATCAGGCACATGGGTTAGTAACTCTTCATACTGCAAAATGAAAGATTTTGTGTATATACCTTGTGTTTGATCTTTTTGAAAAGGATTGTAGCCATTTCTCTTGGGCAGACTTGCTCAGCAGTTGTGAAGGAATGGTAGTGTCAGAACAGGACAGCACTTGAACCATGATCGTACATAAAGAGCACGGCTTTTTAGTCATTAAAGTGATGGCTTAATGTGGCTTCAAAATGTGGCTTGACTGCTGCTTTTAGGCAGCAAAACTGATGAAGTCAGGTTGGTACAACTGGCTGTGCAGTGGCTTCATTGTTCAATACAATTGTATCAACCCTTACAACAGCAGAATCAGGGTACATTGTTGACATACTACGTGCACACTGTCACTGTGCTAAATTAGGCTTAAATATCTGTGACGGCATCCTGTTCTGTTTTCTTTTTCTAGACATTGTGACCTGCTTGGCAATAGACTACTGTGGAATTCATTTAATTTCAGGCTCCAGGGATACTACCTGTATGATATGGCTAATAGTTCAGCAGGTAAGTTGTTTAGACGTACACCGAGACGCCGTTTCTGAATCCTCTTTTGTGCTGCTCCGTTTTTGCTGCTGTCATGTTATGGACAGTACATTTGGTGAGGTCACCTTGTTCTTATCACAGAACTCAAGTCAGTACATTAAACTAGTACAGTGGTGCGTAACAGCATCTGGTTTTGTGGAAGCTGTCTTTATGGTATGCAAGGTCAAAAAGGTGACAGCACAAATGACAGTATTCTTTTGTCTCACATGACCATAAACATTGGAAAAACTTTCGTTTCAGTGAGAGTTAAGTAAATCATCCTGTGCAGATTATCTTCGTTAAAAATCTTATTTACAAAGCAATTTTAAATGTGTTTTTTATCTAATGAATAGATAAATAAATACAATGAATGTACTGCAAATTCTTCTTGTGACAGTTTTATTTGGGTCTTTACAAAGTGTTAGCAGTACAAATACGTACTGTCACTTCCATTCTACTTGTTTGCTTTGCATTGTCACCTTCTTCTCCAGTTGTGCATTTTTTTACACTTATTGTGCATTCCTGCACACTCAAGTCTTTCAAGGCTCAATCAAATTTCTGGCACAGAAATGAGAATGAAGAATTATCTGCAGAAATAGTTACTGTACCTTATCTCTAAGGACTTTGAATTGGTTTGAGAGTGTGCTTGTATATACTGACAGACCCTTACTGGAACAGAAGTACTAAATAGTTTTGACACCCTACAGTCCTGTGGAAAAACACTTTTTAATGGGCATTATTGCAAGATGTTCTTTGCATATCATACTGCCAGCAGTCAGTGAGCAGGATTATTTCCTTACTTTTCCTTAGCAAATGCAACACAGTTCATGTGATGTTTAAGAAAACTAGCTTCCAGATTCTCTGAGCTTCGCTGTGAGGATAGTGCTTCGTGCTGAGCTAACCTGTAAGAACTAAAGAAGCCCAGTTAAACAAGTGAAGAAAAGTTGGGTATACGGATGGGCAGACGCTCCTGTTAGGGCTACTCACTGTTGTCCTTGCACACTTTGGGTGTCTGGAGGGATAGGGACAAGACAACTAACTGTCTTTCACATCAATACAGCAACTGTTAAATGTTCATTTGTTCTCGTGGTTTCATTATAAGGGGCTATTGACATAAAAGGCCGTACACTGAAATCGGACTGGGCGAGTTATGCCTTTGATTCTGGCCTGTGTCGAATACACGTCTCGCACAACTGATACTGGAGATATCAGAAACTTATTTTTTGTTTGTCCTTCAGCTGCAAGAGAATGTGTCATTGCACTTTTTGTTACTCTCAGGGAGGAGTGCCTGTAGGCCTGGCACCTAAGCCATTACAGATCCTCTATGGGCATACTGATGAAGTTTCGAGTGTTGGCATCAGCACGGAACTGGATATGGCAGTGTCAGGATCCAGGGTAAGCAATCTTCTATTTTTCTTTTTGCCTCTTCGTTACTCAAACTGTAGAGTGTGCTGGAAGTTGACTAAGAATAATACCAAAAATTGCTGCATGCTTAAATCAAGCTGTCTCAAACTGCACGTGGGCCTTAGCTACCACATTGTGCTAGTCTGTGCCGACAAGCTTTAACATGTGCAAACTTACTTGGAGATGTTAAGCTTCTCATGGAAACAATTCTGTGGCAACCTCTTCCCTGCTTCCTTAACCTTGAAGGTTTTGTGGAGCTTACTTATGCTTTACCTTACTGTATTACACTGGCAGCCTGATGAGCTCTGACTGGGCATTATGTGCTTTGCAGTGTCATGTGTGACTCTGATTTGCTGCCTCTCCATCCCCTTGAGCCCTGTTTGTGTTTAGTTTTTCCTGTGCCTGCAGTACATTGCCTTGAGGGGAAGCCGCCTTTGCGTAGAGTTCCTAGTGCTCAGGAGTCTTGATCTCCAGTTAAGGATTTAAGTACTTCAAGTGCTTTCAAAATATTCCCTCCGTATTTAAATACTAATTCTGTGTGTTGCAGCAACTTCCCTGCTGAGTAACAACTTACCCAAACTTGGTCATTGCAGGATGGGACTGTGATTGTTCACACTATTCGGAAAGGTCAGTACGTGAGGACTTTGCGACCACCTTGCGAGAGTTCTCTCCTGCTGACTGTTCCCAACCTGGCTGTGTCCTGGGAAGGCCATGTAGTTGTCCATACCAGCATAGAAGGAAAGACTACTCTTAAGGTACTAAGGTTAATGAAATATTTCTGAGTTCTTTTGCTGAAGACTTCGATCATAAATAAATCTAACTTTATCCTTATTTCTTAAAGGAATGAGGCTTTTTGAGCATGCTCTGTCTATTTCCATTTTTTTTCTTTCTTTTGATATCCTATTTGAGTGAAACTTGAATAAACAATAAATTACAGACATCTTTGTGCTCCTTCAAGTTTTATGAAAACCTCCGAGCATGTGCAAGGAAAACGCCTGAGTATGCAGTAATGACTCTTCCTAGGAAAGCTGCTTTGAAATGGAAAACTAGGGGAAAGAGGTCCCACTGTGCGCAGAAACAGAGACTTAAAAGGAGCAGGAAGCTCGGGGTGCAAGATGCCCAGTGACTACGCTGATGTTTCTTAGTTTTGGGTTGGAGAGAGCTGTAGGGTTCACAGTGTAGCTTACTCTGGCTCTCCCTGAATATGCTGGCCATGCTTCTTTTGCTGGAGCCCAGGATGCAGTTGGCCTTCTGGGCTGCACTCACACATTGTTTACCCATGTTTAGCTTTTCATCAGCCAGCACCCCTAAGTCCTACGCTGTAGGGCTGCTCTCTATCCATACTCCACCCAGCCTGTGTAAGTGCTTGGGATTGCCCAAACCCAGCTGCAGAACTTTGCACAGAACAAAACAAGTATTGTCAGGCTGCAAGAACTTAAGGTGGTTGTGTTAAGTCCATCTTTAATCTGTTAAGAATGTATTGTCTGACCCAGGCAATGCTTCCAGATCTAGCTGAGTGGCAACAGAGGTGATTCTTTCTGCTTTTCAGCTTGGTATGAAGAGGAAGGAGGCTAGAAGCAGGGCGTGAAGTGCTGTCTTTATTCTTCCTTAACAAAAATCCTTATAAAACATGGACCTGTGCATTAAATCCATGGATCTTTCCAGAAAAGTTGGAATTGTTTAGATCGATAAGTAAGATGCTGCTTACGTAAGAGGAAGTAACTTCAGAAAGTTCCATAGAGGACCTGGTATACACACATATCGCATAAAGGCTCGGTCCTCCTGTGTCAATCAACAAGGAAGCTGTTGCCACCAATATTATTTGTGGATTATTGTTCAAATTAGCTTCTGTCAGTGAGATAAAAATAATACACTTTTAACCTAGTCAGTCCTCTGTGATGGATTTATTTTTCATCTATTCAGGATAAGAATGCTTTACATCTCTATTCTGTAAACGGAAAATACTTGGGTTCTGAGACTCTGAAGGAGGAAGTGTCAGATATGTGTGTGACTGGCGAGTACATCGTGATGGGCAGCTTGCAAGGATTTCTTTCCATACGGGATCTCTACAGGTAAAGTACTGCCACTGATAGTTTGTTGCTGAGGTGCAAATACAAAGGCTTACAGAGAACTGCCTGGTTCTGGCAAACTTGGCTTGGTGCTGTAGGTGGTAGCTATGGCTCTTCGCTGTGTTCCTGAAAAAACTTTTTAAGGGAGAAACTGAGATAGGAAGGGGAATAAAAAGAGGTTGTACCAGACCCCTTCCCTCCCAAGCATTTATCCCAATTGTACACTAGGAACTGACAGAATGTAGAAGAGTTGTGTGTCTGACATCTGCAAGGTGACTAGTCACTGGAAACTCAGAACTACAGGGTCAAGCCTCATGGTGCTCTGCACTGAGTTTTAAATTGTATCTACTGTGCTCTGTAGAGCTCCATCACCCCTCAGAATGGGAGTGATTTTTGTCACTCAGGCAGTTGTGGGACTGATGTTACTGTTCTTCAGTGCAAATGTGTTCATACCCATCAGTGCTCTTTCTTTTTATTGGAGCTGTACTCCAGGCTGCAATTACATACTTCCTTATGATTTTACAATAATTGAAATGGCAAACTGAATCCTTAACAGATTCTGTTCTGTAGTGCATCCCATGGAAAGCATTTTCAGCTGCAGCATGAGTCTTCGCTGTGTGTGCCGATTCATGATCTGCTTTCTTTACCTTGTTTTTGTTCATTTCAGCCTGAGCCTGAGCATCTCCCCCTTAGCCATGCGACTGCCAATTCACTGTATTTCTGTCACTAAAGAGTACAGCCACATCCTCGTTGGCCTGGAGGACGGCAAGTTGATTATCGTTGGTGTTGGCAAGCCAGCAGAGGTAAAACCCACCATCAAGAACTTTTTCTACCGAACAGTGGGAAGTTCACTTATTTCTGCTTTCCAGTTGAGCAAGAGGTCTCCTCTATGGCAGGGTAAATTTAAGAGCAAGTTTCAGTTTCCAGTGGGAAAGAAGTAACTTCTGAGACTGCTCTGCTGAAATTACTCATTAAGAATCAAAGGTATTTAGGGATCATAGATGGGAAGCTCAGCTGGACTAATTTCCAGACTTTATCACTCACTTCTGAATAAGCAAAGTCATAGTAGCTAAAGTTTTCTGAACACGGTAGTGTTGTCAGACACTTCTCGGAGGCAAAGGACAGTGAGCTGCTTTATTTTTTATGGTTTCTGTGAGGTACTTTTTAATACATGTTGACTGACATTGGGTGGGGGAAATTAATTCTTGATGAGGTTTTCCAATTGCTCAAAGAATCACTTGTGTAGGTTCCCAGTGTGCTCTGTGCTCTCTGGTGAAAATAAACTTGTTGGTACTGCATGTGCAGTATCAAATGCAGAGCATCCATCTGTCAAATAGCAATGCCAAATTTTTCTGATGCAAAATACAGGTTTTGCTTTAAGTATGTCATGTCATGGCTTTCAAAGTACTTGAGTTAGCCTGATCTGCTTCTATTACCTGATCTCTGTTGTGCTGCAGTGTATTTATTTGAGAATGTGATGATCACTTTTGCATGACCTTTAGTACATGCTGGAAGAGTGTTCTTAATTTAATTTTGTATTTTCATTGTGAAAATAGAGCAACTTTATTTGCCAGTATCTTAAACTGTTTTAGCTAGGAGATACATAGTCGAATATTTGAAACAGGCTTCACACAGTGGTACACTTGATTTTGTTTGCAATGGGTGGAGAGAGGTGGTTTCCACTGAATTCCAGTGGGATAGTGTTTTCCTACTGAGTTGACAGAGATGCTTATGATGTGGTTAAACTTATATTTGTAACAGCAGTTTTGAAGTTGCTGTCATTTCTAAGGTTCCTGTCCCATAGGAAAAAATCTCTTGTGGGCTGAAATGTATGTGTATCTTTAGGCTGAAGGCTGCTTTTTTCCTTTCCTTTCCTTTTCTTTCAGTTCTTGATCACATCTATTTTTCTAACTATGCAGAAAGTGTTGCTTCAAAGACTGGGTTCCCTTTATCGATGTAGAGGCTTTCAAATTACTTTTTTCCAAGATTTTCTGTTTGTAATTCAGAGGAGTTGCAAACTTAATATCCATGTATATAGGTTTTTTTAAAAGCACAAACACGTAAGGAGGAACGTTATGCCACAGATTTTCTAGTTTTCTATACCAGCATAAATCAATATAATTGAAAGGTGTGTGTATGTGAAGTTATGTATTTGTTGATAGATATATTTGTAAAAAATATATTAATTCTAGAATTTAATCCTTATACTGAAGATGTTGTTACAGTTCTGGTTTTTGGTGGTGATACTGATCCTTATGATAAAGGAAGAAACAGACATTTGTCGTGCACAAATTTGCTTGGCATTAAGATTGGCCTTTAGTGTTTCTGCACTGGCAGTATCCAATGTGAAGTGAAGTGTGATAAATGGGTTTGCGTTTTTAATTAGCTGTCTGGGGAGTGGCAGAAGTCTGGGGGATTATCACCTGCTAGTGTTCATCCCTGTCGGCGTTGTGCCCTTTCTAGACCCCTGCAGCTGTAATGATACCGTTTGAAGCGTGCTTAATTGTAGTACTGAGCACCAGGAACTGTTCTCAAACGTTTTGCAGTGGAAGTGTGCATCTCCCTCATTAAACAGGAAGGGATTTCCCAACTTAGTCAGCTGCCAGGCTGATCACTACTGGCCAATCATAAGCCCTGTACTTAAGGAATGAATTAAACCAGCTTCTTACAAAGTATTGTCAGATTGCAGCNCTCTCGGTGAAGAACTTTCTCCTCACCTCAAGCCTAAATTTCCCCTGGCGCAGCTTGAGGCTGTGTCCTAGTACTGAGCACTAGGAACTGTTCTCAAACGTTTTGCAGTGGAAGTGTGCATCTCCCTCATTAAACAGGAAGGGATTTCCCAACTTAGTCAGCTGCCAGGCTGATCACTACTGGCCAATCATAAGCCCTGTACTTAAGGAATGAATTAAACCAGCTTCTTACAAAGTATTGTCAGATTGCAGCTCCACCAGATGCTAGATTTGATATGGTCTCTGGTTCCTTGGTAATTGTCTTTACTTATGGAGTACTCAGTAATGAATCACTTCTGGTTTAAGCTTTGCTCTTTGGACTTCACTCATCATCTTTGGATGAATAAATTTGACACCAGGAGATAACCTTTCTCTTTCCTTCCTTCATTCTGCCATCACTGTCCTGCATTTTCCTTATTTTTCTCCTTTTTACTTCTAGTAGTTTGTGTTTTGAAATCTCTAAAATAAAATGTCCTTTCTTCTAACCTGGTTCATTTTTGCTTGACATTCACCTCTGTTTTCCTTCCTATCAAAGTTTCAATCTAAATGCTGTTTCTAAGCTGTTTGAGGCAGGTTAAGTATTAAGTACCATTGCTTGGCAATACCCTTTATCTCTTCAAAGGCAGAGAAGAGGGTGATTAGTATTTTGTTTGTTGGGGTTTTTTTTGTCAGTCCCAAGAACCATCCCTAAGTGTAACTTTTGGTTTGTTTTCCAGTAATTTTGTTGGTGTAATTTTGTTTATGCAGTACATTGTAGTGTCTGCGTATCACCAGATTCTGTGTCTGAATTCCTTTTAAATTTACCCACCTTATCCCTTCCCCCTCCTTTTGTTTCTCTGAATTACTTTTAAACAGATGCGCTCAGGTCAGCTTTCCAGAAAGCTGTGGGGAACAAGCAAACGGCTCAGCCAGATTTCTTCAGGAGAGACTGAATATAACACTCAGGATTCCAAGTGATTGCTGCTTCTACCTTCTCTAATGGATTCCAGAAACTCATTTAATATTTTGGTCACTTTAAATGTGTATCTCAACTTTCAGGGGTTTGATTCTTAAGTCTGTTGAAGATGGCCCTGTGGTGGAGGTACAGTAAAAAGCATATGTACTCATGCAAGTTAGCTTGCTTGTGTATTTTTCCTTAGCTTTGTTGACTTGGTCACAGTAGAATTCCTCTGAATAGCTGCTAAAACTGCATTTCAGAAAAACAGGATAGAGAAAAGCTAAACAAGCAACACCCCAAACCTCTAAACCGAAGCTTGCTGTTTGAACTTAAGTGGCTTTTGATTTAAAGCTGAGTAGGAGTAGATGCTCCTTGATCACAAAGAAGACATTTGGCTTTGCTCTGATGACACTGGAATTCCCCAACGGTAAATGAAAATTCTGGCAGTTGCAGTGGTTGGATTCAAAATTGGGGTAGCTGACAGTTATGACCTTTTCAATCTTTTTAGCCCAAAGAACAATTTATCACTGTTTGTTCCTGTAAATGTTTGTTGCTATCTTCTTTTGTGTCGTTCCAGTCTTAGGCCATTCTACAAGAAACGTCTGAGTTGCACTACTTGGTTTTCAGAAATTATTTAAAGTACAGGTATTAATAACTTCCAAGGTAATGAAGGAACTGAAGGACTTGGGAAATACTTGCTGCTGAAAATTATTCGTATTAAGTAGACTAAGACACCCCCCCGATATATTTAATATCTTCAAGAAATATAGAGTAGTAATAAGTATCTATCAAAGATCAGTCTGCTTCATTAGTAAGGCAGCTCTTGCAAACAAAAGGAAGTTTCAGCTGCAAAATCATTTAAGCAGCATTGCAACACAATTTAATTTAACCAGCATCTGTTTTTCTTGCCTTGGTGTTCAGCAAACCATTTCTTTAAAAAATAACATATGTTTAAGGCCTGGGAAAAGAAAATCCCAGATCCTTACATATGCTATATCCAACAAAATACTTCTGGATTATATGCTGAGTTGTGGAGATGCCTTTATTGGAAGTAATTTTGGTTTAGTGATAGGAGGGCATGTGTGTTCTTGTTGTTCTAATGATTTCATCATGTTAATGATTTAAATGCTGATCTCCATACTGTTAGAAAAGCCTGGTGCTGAGAGATAAAGTAAGAATTTTAGGATTGGTGTGCGAAGTTACGTGTGCATGTGTAAATATGTGTGTGTGTGTGTGTGTGTGTGTGTGTCTGTTAAAAGGAGAAAAATACCAGGGTGTACAGCTGTTAAAAGTCATTGTTGGCAAATGTGTTCCCTTTTGGATACCCCTTCCCTCTATCATTACTTTCCTTGTTATTTTTATTTATTTATGGAAATTAGTGTGTTGTATCTTCTATAAATGTTACGGGATATTTCTTGTGGCTGCGGAGCTCTTGAACTATGTGAGGAACTCCATAATGTATAATCTCATGTCATTCACTTTCAGCACCATATTTATTAACTCTGTAGAAATAGTAATACCTCCTTACCCCACAAAAGGATAGTCTTCACAAGCTGTGTTTACTCTCATTTAAAACTACTTTCTTCTCAGTCTCTTTACTGGGGTATAAACAAATCTCGTTGAATAACAGAGTAGTATACTGTGTGAAGACAGTTGCATGGCTCTTCCTCAGAGTTTGTAAATGCAGTAATAAATCAGACTAGTGAATGAGTGGATCTGTGCATAGTTAGAATATTCTAAGTAATCACTGTGAGAGACTGGATTGTCTGGAAAGTTAGAAGCAAATAAGATCTGTTTTCCTGAGTCACTTGCCAAAAGAGCATTATGTTTCCAAAAGTGGAGCAGGGTGGGTTTTTTCCCACACTCCATGTATGTAAAAAAACCCTACATCCCATATTTTCAAATAAGCTGTACAGAAGTAAAAACTTAACTATTTATAATTGATTACTTATGCAGTAAGAATACTAAGGTACTCTGGAAGTATTAAGTGTGCATACGAGAATATGAAGTGTATATGTCTGTTATGATTTCATGAAGGATGGGGTTCAGGGGAGCTCCTTCAGGAGTGTTCTAGAAGAATTCAGCTCATGTTGTGAGATTTTTCTGTGTGTGGGAAGTTGAAAAAATAATTCATTTGGGGCATTGGGTTGGCAGGTTTTATATGTGTGCAGGTATGTTCATTTCAGGGGTATCTGTGAGGTTAAGTATTTACTTGCAGGGGAAGAGGGGCAAGAAACGGATGTTTTGGCCTGACAGAGTCAAGTAGAAAAACTCAGGAGAAAGGTAGAGTGTTTGGTGAGAGCACAGTTTTCTTTTTGTCATTTGCACAGAGGGGCTTGGGAAACGGTTTGAAAACATCCTACTCTCTGTTAGGTGTGTTTATAGGACAGTTGAATTAATGTTTTTGGCAGTTAAATATTGAAGAATTCTGAATATACTGTGTCAGTGTAAATAAAATGCAATGTAATTGCAGTACCTGAGGTTGAAAGGGTTTATGGTGCAGAGGTTTGACGTATGAATGACATTGCATCAAAGTGTTACGTGATCTTCACACGTCTGGGACAGATTTAAATGTGAAACTGTCCACATTGGCTCTCAAACTTGAGGCTAGCTTGAGCACAAAGCAGCAGCAGAATGAGGAAGCGGATAGGTGAGCTCTGAGCTGCTTTGTGCTCTACATCTCTTGTGTTGCTGATCTTCTGTCTGGTCCTTGAGGATGGGAGCTATCACCATCTTCTTGCCAGAGGCCCTCTGGAAAGACCCCCATAGATGTGGAGATCTGCACCTTGCCTGTATCTAAAGCCAGCTTTAGATGACGGCTACAGGTCATAAGCGTGAGCATTAACTGGCAGGTTGTTTCTCTGTTTTAAATTATTTGCATACGTCTTCTAAAAAGCAGAAAATGGGTTTTTTATCAGCTTTTTGGTTGGTTGACTTGCAGTCTGTTATGCAGTGCACTGCAAACTGATGAGCTGACTTTCGTAATCCTTTTGGCTTCCTCAAGTCAGTAAAGTTTAGGATTATATTTTGTTTTTTGCATAGTCTTGGTGAAATTAGTCTCCTTTGGTTTTGACGTAAGATTTATTTAAGTGTAAAATGTCAAGCTGTGAGATGAGAGATTTCTGCTTAGGAATGAATAAACAAGTCTTGAGTGACCATTGTGTCACAGCACTACCTTTGTCAAAGGCTTGTTGATAGTATTTTTCAGTTTTTGGAACAATTTCTGTGGTACTTACCACAGTTGTCTTTGAAACTAAGTAAGTAGGAGTGTGTGTGTGTGTGTATCTGAAAGAAACTGAAAACTGACTCTCTTTTCATACCTCTGTATAGCTCAGATCAAGTAGTAGATCAGTAGCTTCTCCATAGCAGTTTTGAACTTGCATACCAAAGGATGATGTTTAGAAGGTGTTTCTTCTTTACTTCAAGTAAAATGCTTGTTAGGTTTCTCTTTATCAATTTAATTCTAATTCCTGATAGTATTTTCAACTGTCTTTCAATCTCTAGTGAAGGGTCTTACCTAGTCTGCAGTTTTTGTACTGTACAAGCATTCAGAAAGCAAAACACTTGCTGTTCAGGTTAGCATCTGACCTATGCAAATTATTCATATACTTGTTAGGTAATACTCACCCACGGGTTCTCTAGAAACAGTGTTTTCTGTCATCTGCAAACCATACCAACACCAGCACAAAACAGTAATCCCAAATGTCAGCTAGCTGCCCTTCTCCCGATAGTTCACACACATCGTGGAAATGGGGTTTCAGGATGCCTTTCATTCCAGTTGATCTGCATTATTGATCTAAACGAGCTTTTCCCTCCCTGCTAGATTGTAGACCATGAATATTATCAGTTTTATCAAAGTGTTTACAAGTTTTTAATAGTCAATTGGCTTCTTTATAAGGATTTTTTTGTATTTCTGTGTCCTTTAAATGAAGTGCAAAATTCTGTATGGGACGGAAACATTCCATCAGTCTGATTTACAGTGGTCCCACAGGAATTACAAGTGTATTTCTGTTTGTAGTGCACAGTCTTTTAACTCTTGCCTTAGTCAACGGAAGCTGTATGTGCTGTGTACCTCACTTTCCTCAATTCCCTCGATCACATCTCCCTTCTCCATTTCCTCTGCAAGTCTTTCCCAATGGCAGTAAACAAAATCATTGGAAGATGTATGCACAGCAACCAGATGCTTCGTGGGGTTTTTACTGTGTACATGTATTCAGTTGAAAATGTGTAGCTATATATGGATTATGGTATGGTGGGAGCTTTAGAAAAGGATGTAGAGGAGGTGTCAACCTCCTGTTCCTGCACTGGGAGTCTAGATACTTGCACAGTGTTGTCACCTGCAGGCACTCCTCTTCTACCCTTAAAGGCACATGCTACCTGGGCTGGGTGCTGGTTTTCTTGGTTGGTTTTTTTTTTTTCCAGTTAAATAACTTTTGAAAAAGATACATACATGCATATTGTAACGTGAGCCTGATCCAGTAAATGCTGTTAATTGAAAGCACTACACATGGTTATTTAATTGGGTGGAAATTCAGGTACGTGTTTTGGTGCTTTCTAGAATGGGCTTTTCATGCTCTCTGGTAGAAAAGCTTTGGTGGTTTCAGCTAAACACTTGTTACTAGGTCTCCTTTTAAGGGGAGTAATACGTTTTGTGCCATCAGATGCATTTGGGTGTATTTATATCAAAGTTAGACTCACCTGAAGTGTCTGAAGATGTCCTTCCTTCCTTCCTGAGGAGTCAGGCTCTTCTGATTATTACTCGTTGCCCTTGTTAGCACACACTTTGAAAGGTAGAGAGCTTTTTCTGGAAAACTACTGTGGTTTTAAAAAAAAAAAGTAAAATACTGTTATCCCTTTCTTAGCTAGTCATCAGATGCCCAAATGCAGATAAACCTCTGAGTGGCAGCAGAGTGTGCTGCACACAGCCCGAGATGCTGTGCATCTGTGGGATAAAACTGATGCATCTTTCTTTTAGTTACCGTTTACCCGGTTGCCCAGATAAAATACGCGCTTCACTTGTTTCAGGAGAGAGCTCCTCCACTTATGTTCTCTTTCTGTATTCTTCTTCTGGGCTTAGGGAATGTAGCAAGTGCTTCCAGAGCTTATGTCTGTGATTGTACACAGCACAGACACAATTTCATAACATGTCTTCTGTCCCAAAAGCATGATTATCGGTATCGATTATGGTTTAAAGCTGCGAAGGCGTTTCAGGATTGAAATAGAAAGAACCCAGCCATATACAGCTGAACTTAGAGGCCATGTTTTCTTTAGCTTCCTATTCAGTCAGTATTTTCCTCTGGAGGGAGCAATGTTTTCTGCCTTGAAGTAACTTTTAAATCTTGCACCGGGCAGTACTGCTTTAGTCACACGTAGGTGTGAGCTGTCACTTGAAGAAAGCCATGGAGGGGCAGGGGTGAAATGGAGGAAAACTTGTGAGCTCTGTTCTGTCCTTCACCATGCAGGAGCAGCTTAAGTTAAGATTAGAGAAACGGTGCTTGTAAGCTTTACCTCCTTTTGGTCAGTGCTTTGATGGAAGACACTACTCGGTTTGCTTGATGAGTATTTACTAAAGCTGATGAGGGAAAGTGGAAGCAAAGGCCTTACAGTGACAGTGAACCGAATCTTCCGGTAATCCTTACAGATTGTGCAATGATGTGATTATAAATGGATTTTTAAATGCCAAAAAATGCCTTTTTTAAGAGTTAAATGTTAGATCTGAAGGGTGTTGGAAATATCTACTTTCAAAAATGAGCCTTCAGGCACTGTAATGAATTTGCTATCAGTCTTCTGTGCAATACCTTCTTCCCTTCTGGGTGCTTTTGGAGTAATTCTGTCTGTCTGTGTTTTGAATCGGTAAGCTTTAAGAGTGTGTGTATATTGGCTATTGATGGATTTTGTTCTTCTGTACAGCATGGTGGAAGATGTTTTAAACTTTTGCACTTTTCTAGGATATGCAAGTTTGTAACCTGACCATTTTTAACATGCACACTTTTGTACATAATTAGCATTGTATATATTTAACACGAGTCTGAAGCAAATAAAAGTCATTGAATGCATAACTTTTTTCTTTATTAGCAGTGCAAAAATGAAATCGATAGTGGGGGAGTACATTGGACAAACCTCTCAATTTAGCAGGTAAAGCTGAGCAGCAGAACTGCTGACTTGTTGTCTGGTCTAAATTATGTTGAAGTAGCCCTTTTCTTGTGGGCAGGAAATCAAAGTGGACACATGAATGTACAAGACCCTTTCAGACTAAGAATAGCTTGTGTATTCCAATAAAAATTTGACTTGTTGCTGGAAATGTCAAAGACATGAATTAGAACAGGGTATAGAGAGCCCACTAATCATAGAATGTTAGAAGTCACAAGGGAGCTCTCCTAATACATATATATATTTGTAATAGCCCACCCTGGGATTAAGAACTGTCTGTTCTCTTCCTCCTTATTGTTTTCCCATGTAGTGACTTTTGCTGCAGAACATGCAAGGCTACAGATTCTGGAGATTACTGCCCGTCAGGAGGAAACTGAAATCTGTTCCAGGTTCATGTTCAGTTGGTTTTTTCCCCCTGTAAAATAAGACAAACCATGCTGTGATCTTTAATGGGAGACAGGACTACTGTGCTTCCATCTGTTACTAGAGATAAAAGAAGGCATCTTGTTTTCATACGCAGTACAGTTTTGACTCCCTTTCCTTACCAGCGTTACAGGACATACAGATTAGATTTCTTAGGAATGTTCATATGACTAAAGACACAGGTTTCCTTGTCATAGGGTCCAATGCATTACAGCCAAATTGGTGTTCTCCTGGCCTTCAGCAACAGAGCTGACTACTGGGGCTCTTCTGGTGAACAGCAACAGTAGTTTGGAAACATAAGCATCAATGGCTTTAGAGTGCTGTCACGCTGCCTGCTCCTTTGGAGCATAAAGCAATGCTGACGTCTTCCCTGAAGGTAAGTGTAAAGGATTAATTAACTTTTGACATCGGGGATAGGCACCACGTACCAGGAATCTAACAGAAGACTCTCCTCTGTTCTGTCTGACAAAGGATAGAAAATGAAGCTTTTACCTCAAAAACAGACGTGCTCCTGTCACTCCTTGCAAGGTGGCTTTGTCTCCTTCCACTAGTAGCATTGCACCTTCACGCAAACCCTAATGTAGACAGAAACACTTAACACAATTTCCACACTACTGGAAGGGCCAGGGTGCTTGTCATCATCTGGGCAGGCTTAGTGCAGCTCACCATGACTACAGACAAGTCTTTAGTGAAGATACCAAGACAAAATTATGTTAGTTACATCGTTTTAGAAGCCAGTTTTCTTGTGTGTTTTTCACTTTTCAAGGAGCAAACATTCAGTATAAAGTAAAACATGGGTTTTGATGTTTTTCCATAATTACTTCCTTCCAAGGTTGACGCTCATAATGAAGATATAACTAGCCTCCTGTGACACTGTTGTGTAAGGCTCCTCAGGCTGAGAGATAGCCCGAATGTATTTAAAATGTTTACCACGCTACAGCCATGACCTTGACCAGGAAGTACTACTTACCAGCACTGGAGGTGTGTTTGGCTCCTCGTGGTATTGGCGAATTCTCTCCTCTCTCGTCTCCTGCAACGGGAGTAGATTTAGCTGCCCAGACGGTAAGGTAGGACTCGAGTAATGTGACAGTGAGCAATTCCTGTGTGACTTGGTTTAGGTGATCCTGCTGTTGCAGGCGGATTGGACTGGATGGTCTTTCGAGGTCCCTTCCAATCCCTAATGACTCTATGATTAAACAAAACTTCTCTTCAAGCAGAATGGAGCAGTAAGGTTGACTGTAACATCACTAGCACAAATTGCTTCAGGTTGATCAAGCAGAACTTGCATAAAGCAAAAACTGAAAAGCCCTTTTTTTAAAAAAAACCCCAAAACTTTGTGCTTATCCTCAGAGTAAGAACATGGAGGAAGGTGGTAGAAGCAAATGCCTGAAACGCCACCTTCATGAAAGAGGGTAGAGAATCACAGATTTATACTTATTAAATATCAGTTTTTCCTCAGGTAGGTATTAAACTGAAGAATTTCCTTCTGTGAACAGCTTTGCCGTATTTCCTGGAGTTTACTGCTGAACTGAGGAACCAACCAGGAAACACAGGAATTTAGCAGGGACTTGGTACAGCCTTGTACCTTCTCTCAGAGAAGCTAAAGTTGTTTATAGGGAAAAGACTGCCTGCTTATTCAGTAGTAAAGGTATTGAAAACTTCATCTAAATTCTAGAAGCACACTCTGATCCTCCATGTCTTCACTGTCTCCTGGTTCTTCACACTTCCTCTAAGCATGAAGAAGAAATATTGAGGAGCAGGAGAGAAGTATTTGGGGAGTTAGAACATGCACCACAGAAACTGTTCCCTGAGGAACTGGCTTCTGACAGCTTATTCAACAATTAGCTCCTCCACAGAGTCGAGATGTTAATCTTTGTGCTTGATGGTTAAAGTGGTTTTCTTCCAGCTATCCCAGTGTACTTGCTTGTTCAGCACTGAACACTGCAGCGTGTACTTTCTGCCAGTACACTAGTACCCAGAGATTTTCTTACTCTACAACATCCCACGCCAGTCTCAAGATCATTGCATTCTGGTGGGTCTTCCAGAATTTAGATATTTAAGTCTCTTGAAGTATGTTTAAGTTGGTCTTCTCAAGCAGAAGGCAAGACAGACTGTGGCAGGACTTGCACAGCATCTTACCGTTTCAAGCTTATGTCTTGCTCTTCCCCACCTCCCACATTTTTATGCCAGGTATGAAGCAACAGTGTTTCAGACATTGCAGAGCTGTTATGTGTGAAAAACACTTGGTTCTACCTCAGTAATACTTTGCCAACTCCTCTTCCCACTCCAAGAAAAGATTTAGGAGGGAGTAAAATGTTCCTGCCTCACTGGCATTTCCAGTTGTTCCAGGGAGCAGCTGGTAAGCATCCTATAGCTCTGTAAGGTCTCACAACCACACCCTGTTGTCACACTTCTGCAACCTGGCTACTGTGCTAGCTCTGGCATGCTTTACTTACTCCCATGTGAGTGCTTTTAACATCTGGGTCCAGGTAGTGGGGGTTAATATTGAAAGGCACTAAACCTAGGGCCTGCAGGGAAGGTGGATAAACAATTGGCATGTCATTGGTAGTATTGATGCTGATAGTAGCAACGTTAGTTCCTGCGCTGGATCCCACGTAAGGAATCCCATCCTGAAAGACAAAAAGCAATGATCATCATGCAGTATCACAACTAGGAACTGCATTTTACAGCATCATCATCAATGTCAGACTCAGCAATTAAATCAGACTTAGTCCCTTCTATCTCATCTCACCGCTAAGTTTACCGGTGAAAGCAGACCAGGAGTTCAGGTTTTAAGGTGGGCAACAGTTTGTGTATGTTATGATTGGCAGAGGACTAGCTGTTGAATGCCCTGTACTCACAACTCTGACTTCGTCATGAGAGAACTTTACAAGGTTGTCTGTCAGTGCATATATTGGACTTTGCTGTTAAGACAGGAGAGACTTTTCTACATTGCAGTTCAGGGTACAGCCCTGAAGCTAAGTACCTCATCAGCACCTTACCAGCCACTTTAGCACTAGTTTGGCTGTTACCGTTACATGCCTAGGACTATGTACTGTGCTGGATATGGAAGGATTTCAAACGTGCAAGTACATGAACAACTGATAAAAATAAGCTGTCTTCAGAGAACTTATGTTAATATAATCAAACAGTTATCTAGACTTCAGTGGGACTCAAATGTTTTCTGGCTTTCTTGCCCACATTAGGCATTGAATGGGTTCAGGCAGCCTAACTAACCTCCCTTCCTGGTGACTGGCCTTTTCAAACATACTGTGCTTGTATAAATCTGCCTGTAGGCATCTGCAGTTGCACATTGCTAGGGGAAGACCTTACTTCTGTTCTCCATGGATGGTGTTTCTTTGCTATGCCTTCACCAGCCAGAATAGTTCCTGACCACAGGGACTCTGACATTCATGCCTCTCAATTTGAGGTCAGAGAAATACTCAAGGTAATGACACCATTTTCTTCATCAATAGGCTATTGTCTAAAGATACATGTGGATTCACCTCTTTTCTCTTAGCAGAAAACCTGCAGCTTCAACACTCTTGTATATCTATTAAGACACCATGTGGCTATTTCAATCTGAGTAACAAGGTTTCCATAGATAGATTAAATCCTGCACTGCTCTTAATTGGTATTTTAAGCTGAGGGGGTTACTTCTGAGGTCTATGCAGCATTCTCTATTCCAAGGTCTTGAGTATCATGTCTGGGAAACTGCCCAAGAAAAATCAGTTTGCTGACCTTAGTCTTTTCTGGCTTCAGTGACTAATAGCAAGTTTATTTGACTACAGATTCCAGTTCACCAGGTAGCATGAGATATCTCAATATTTTTCACAGTATCACAGTCCATTAGGGATTGGAAGGGACCTCGAAAGATCATCTACTCCAATACCCCTGCCACAGCAGGACCACCTAGAGACACTGAGCAGAGCCTGGCTCCATCCTCCTGACACCTACCCTTCACATATTTATGAACATTAATGAGGTCACCCCTTGGTCTCCTCCAAGCTAAAGAGACCCAGCTCCCTCAGCGTTTCCTCATAAGGGAGATGTTGCACTCCCTTTATCATCTCTGTGCTGAACTTCAAGTACATTAGAAACAAAGATGTAGAGTCAAGTTGGATTTGTCTGAACAAAAGCTTATGCACAATATCCTGCTGTTCACACTTGGTCCAAATTCTGTAGTTTTTACCTCAAGAACTCTTTTCCTAATCTCCTGCATCAAACAGTTGTCATAGAGAGCTTTCAGCAAACGGAATGTGTTCCCACCTCCTGCAGAAAGAGAGTTCAGCTTATTTAACATGCTTTCACCACTGGTTTTAATTGAAGCCTTTACAAACTTGGCAGTCTCCTCCAAGCTAAAGAGCTGTTCAGGGTGGTGTCCTGCTTTGAGCCACAGTAAAACCTGAAATTTTAGAGAAACTGGTCATGGGCATTACAACTACACAGAGAGTTTTGAGCACAGTAGCCCTGAATCTTCTCAGACTTGATAAATGCATGATACAGCTTTTAACACTCAAGTACTGTCCCAAGTAATAATTTGAAACTTACTGAAGACAAAGTTCTATTAATACATCTTCCTTGCTACTTACCACTAAATTTACATCCTTACTGTTTCAAATTAAAAGCCTGTTTTCTTTAGTTTCTAATAATTGCTAAGCCCAGCTTTTCCACTGTTGTTTCTACAGTGCCAGCTCTGAGCAGAAGAAATCCACCACCCTAAACAAACTCTCTTCAGGGAGCAAAAAGTAAAACTTACCAATAAATATTGCTTCAGATTTCCTTACAGCTTCCACTGGATCACAAGACTCATGAATGCTGTCCAACCCATAACCTTAAATGAAAAGATATTTACCTTTGCTGTTTCATTTTGGAGAAAGAATGTGGTAAGTTCAACCACCCCACTGCAAGACAAAAGTAGTCCCACCAGAGGACGATTTCAGAGAACACTACAACATAAAAAACAGTGTACACAGTATGTCAGTGCAGGGCTTCTGTGTGTAGCTCTACTTGCTTTGTGGATGGATAGATGTGCTCAGTGCCTGAGAGCAGAGCATTTCACATAGCAGCTGCAGGCTGAAGCACAAAGTCCTACTAAGTAGAAAATAAGAGATGGGGAAAAGCTGTGAGTCTTCTGCTTTATTGTGAGTCTGAACAGGATGTGCCATCACTGGTCTAGCATGACTAGTTCAAAGACCTAACTTATTTTTCTGGTAATGGTTGAAATGCCTGGCTTTGACAGACTTGCCTTGCTGAGGCTGAGGACAGGGAGTGTCAGCAGAGCCAGAACTACACAGACATTTGATAGCCGCTATCTTTCTGCAGGACAAGGAGCACAGTGTGCTGCCCAGGGAAGTAAGTACTGATTACTGCTGTAGCAGTGGGGCCAAAGTTATGCTGAACAGTGACAGATACTGGGTGGAGGTGTTGGAGGCTGGTCGGGAAGTATTCGTAGTTCACAGCAAAGCTCAGGTTCTGTTCATCCTGGAAATCCCTACCTGCGTTACAGTAATCACAGAATGATGGAGTTGGAAAGGACCTCTGAAGATTACCTAGTCCAACCTATCTGCTAGAGCACGACCACGGGAAACGTCTTCATGGTCTTCACTTAACACCAGTGGTGGCAGGGCTAAAGCAGTGCTTTAGAACGTATGGGAAGCAATGTTCCCCCATGTGACTAAGGAAGATAAAACGACACCACTTGGTGTTCAGGAGTAAAATCTTCCTCCCTGCAACACGATTTATTCCGGAGGCGGCTACAGCACCTCTAAGTCAGCACAAACCAGGTCCCTGCTGCTCTCGCTGCCCGCGCCCAGGGTCGGACCCGCGCACCGCCTGCTCCTGGCAGCTGCCACCCACTCACCGCCTCCTCATTACCCCCTCAGGGCCGCAGCTCGTCGGTGCCGCCCGGGCGCTCCGGCCTTACCGAGGCTTTCGAAGCGCTCCCGCACGGTCCGGGCGTAGGCATCGCGGTCGTGCAGGGCGTAGGGAACGAAGAGCACCCGCTTGACCTTCCTGCCACGGAGGAGGGAGAGAAACCTCAGAACGGGGGAGCTGGGGTGGGGTCCCGCAGCCCCGCGGGCACTTACTCGCCCAGGAAGCTCTTGATGTGCTGCTGGCAGTGGCCCAGGTATCCCCCTCCGTGCAGGGTGGAATTGGAGACGAGCAGCAGCCGCCGCGGGCCCCCCATGTCGCCCCGTCCCCCGCGGCCGCGCTCAGCCCCGGCCCGGCCCGCCCCTTCCTGCCCCGCCGGCGGCCCGCGGGTGGGGCAGCGCCGCGCCGCTCCCGCCGCCTCGGTCCAGCCATGCTGGACTTCGCCATTTTCGCCGTCACCTTCCTACTCATCCTGGTGGGCGCCGTCATCTACCTCTGCCCGGTAATGGCGCTGGTGATGCGGGGTGCGCGGTGCAGCCCGGCCCCGCTGCGGGCGGGCACGGAGCGAACCGGCCCCGGCTCTGGCCCCTTCCCGCGGGCCTGGGGCTGGGGCAGGGTGTCGGGCCCGCTCTGACAAGGCCCTACGCCGGGACCTCTAGGTCCAGACGGCGACGAGGCTGGCCTTTCGCGGGCTGCTCCCGGGTATTCCCGAGTGAACCCTCTCGGAAAGGCTCCAACCGCCCATTTTCACATGCGTGCTGATCTCCAGAGCAAGAGCTGGGTCTAGGGTCTGCATTGCAAACGAGACCCTTTAAACCTTCATCTGATCGGGAGACTAATCCTGGTTAGCCCGTGGGACCAGGTGCATACTCAGCGTTGATGGGCTTCGAAAGCCTTAGCAGGTTAGAGGCCTGAAAATGGGGGCTTATCTAGATTTAATGTTGATAAGTAGCACAGCAGTATCCATGTGGAGAACGCAGCTCTCCTGCTGGAACACGGTTGGGCTTGTATAAAATCTGAAGTTCAAGGAGGTTGATGCATTTCCTTTTGCTCTCTAGGCATCTAGGCAAGCTTCAGATATTCCTGGGCTAGCTCCAACTGATGAAAAGTAAGTAGTTTCCATCCCCAAACTGAAGAAGTTCAGCTCTGACATAAGATGCTGTTGGTGACCACACTCCCACTTTGTGTTCCTCAGGGATGGCAACCTGCCAGATATTGTTGCCAGCAGCAGTTTACATGAATTTCTGGTGAACCTTCATGAGAAATATGGCCCATTGGTCTCTTTCTGGTTTGGAAGGCGTCTTGTTGTCAGCATTGGCTCCATTGATCTTCTGAAGCAACACGTTAACCCAAACTGGCTATGTAAGTGTGGTTTGTCTTGGAGTTTGCTTGTTCCTTCTGGCCTTCCTGGGCACCCTTGTGTCAAAAGAAGCTGGGATGGATTTCGTTCTAAGTAGAAAGAAAATGACACGGTTTGTAGCTGATACGGTGGTTAGGTATGGCTGTCATTCTGCAACAAGTTTCTTCTGTCCAGTGGCTCTCAAGAAAATAATGTGCTTGTGTCTTTTACTGTCTCTACAGACAAATGTTTATGGAAAATACCGTGCTCAGTAATCACTCAAAACAGGGATGTGAGATCCTGTAGGCACTCATCATACATTTTGGAAACAGCTTGAAATGCAACTCCATTTTCAGTTTGCAAACGGCCATACTAGTTTGTGATAGCTCCCTTGTGTGGTTCAGAGTAGAGATTTTTAAAGCGTTATTTGAAGAAGTTACTTTTAACTTTTGTTGTTCTTTAACTTCTCAACCTTTAATGGTCTAACTGGCTTGGAACAGTCTGTGGTGTGGGTAGCTGAGTTGACCATATCTTAGTCCTGCGAGGATATTTTAATTGATGGTGTCATCATCACAGGTGGGTGTTTTGCTTCCTGAGGTGATCACAAGCAGTAAGTTAACTCAGTTGATGTTTGGGCTAAGCCTCTTGTTTTTCCAGTTTTCATTTCGTAAAGTTGAATGAGGTGCTGGATGCACATGTCTGACCTGATGCTGTAGGCTGTCTTTAGGTTCGGGCAGATATCTCAGCTCTGCTTTGTGCAGGGGTCATAACGGGTAAGCTTCTTGTACATGACAGGCTCAAAAAAATGGTGACAATCTGGGAAAGAAGTGGGAGTTAACAAGGATCAGCAAGACGTGGCGGATCACAGTGACACTCCAGAAGGTGAAAACCCACCCTGGAAGATCTGAACACACTCAAGTGTGTTTGGGGGAAATTCAGAAGACAATCACTCTCTCAGAGTTCAGAAAAACTGTGACAGGCCCCTGAGCAGGCAAGTTCTGAGAGATTTACTGAATTTGGGGGTAGCCAAACACTGCAGAATAACAAATTTGAGAATAATGGTGGCTGGCTTTAGGAGTGGGAAATGAGGTGACGTAGGCAGCCATAGGCTAGTCTGATGTCCTGCTATGGGAAGGCCTAAGCATATTTTTTTAAAGATGAGGATAAATAGGAAATTCATGCCACACACTTTTGATAATTAGACTTCTAGGCAAGGAGGCTTCAGTTCAGAATTTGCTTGAACACAGACTGGTGGTGTCACTAAAGTTAGAGGTAGTGGGATGTGAGAAATGAAAGAGGAAGTGAGGATGGATTGTGTTGGAAAACCAAAATGCTGGTTGGAGAGGTGACTTCTGTTAGCAGCCTGCTGGCATCATGCAGGGACCCCTTGTCAGCACAAGAGAAGCAGAGTGAGATGGGTACCCCTGAGGGCTGAAAGAGTAGAGACAGTAAAGGGGGGAGCAAAAGCAGGCTATATTAACTGCTTGTAGAACATCATGGCCATGGAAAAATAGAAGAGAGTATATTGAATCATGTATCTTGTGTAGAGATGAGAAAGCATCTAGGCTATTGCACACGGTGAACATGAGCCAGATCTGGAATCCTGTGTGTGATTCTGGTGTCTGTACTCAGGCATGATTTTGTTAAGGCAACCACAGAGAAAAGCTGGCAGTGCTCTCACAGGAACGGGGAGCATGTCATGCAGGAGGAGCCAGGGAAAGTGTGCTCAGCCCAACAGAAGGAAGAGCTTGTTTTTTTCTCATGCTTAAGGGAGTGTTTCCACTTATGTTTCTTAAGACTTGGTTGAGATTAATTTACAAGGAAAATTCAATGAAGTAAATCTTTTCTGCTGATTTCCAGTGAGAGATCCTCAGGTTTGCAAAGGGTGTGAATGTGAAGAATGTGGACTAATTCAAAACTGCCATCTGATTTAGAGACCCACTTGGAAACCTCTGATGGGCTGATGTCAGGTTTTGTGTTGGGACAATGAACCTGAAGCTCAAGGAATGCTGGAGATGGAGCTGTGAGTCCTGGCCTGTTTGAGCAGGACAGCTTCACTGCTGCTCTGTGCTGTTTCAGAGGGCTTTTCCATCTCTGATGTTCTGTTCTTCTTGATATTTGTGTCAATATCCAGAGTTGGATCTTTTCTCTATCTTTACTTACAGTGGTGCCTAGGAGAGCACTCTGAGGTTCTGGGGACGAGGGGGATTTCCTTGCAGTCAAAATGTAGAAATGCTTCACTAAGAGGGCTGAACATGTACGTACTCCTTTCAAGACAAAAACAAAAGTCATACATGGAAATGCTGGTGGGACAGACCTCTGTCTCAAGAGGCGCTTTGTGCCTTGTGGAATCACTAGCCTCCTGTAGATGTGCAGAAACAGTTGTTTCCCAAATACTGCAAGGCAAGGCCAGCCCTCAGCAAAGGGCAGCCTGGGCAGTGTGGTCCTGAGTTGACAACAGTGAGTGTATCAGTGGCATAAAACTGCCAGTTTGCACTAGGGACAAGGAATTAAAAAATAGAGCCTAAGTCTGATCCAGCAGTTTTATTCCTTATGCACCACAAGAACTTCGCAGTTTCTGCTAGCGATGGTGCTGAGCATCCTCAAGGTCTTTCCAAATGCCTCTGCTTGCCAGATTTGCTGTGTGGACTTCACCAACAGCAGTGTCTTTCTGGCTACCCCAATACTGTACCTGGCTCTGCCAGGGCCAGTCAGCAGGGAAGGAATTGTGGCATGAATAGCAGCAGCCACACCATGGCACATTACCTGGGAGAGGATTTGTCAGCAGCAGCTACTGTTACCCAACAGCTTGCTCTACGCAGAATGCTGCAGGTACCATCTGCTGTGTCAAAAGACACATGCACGTACTTCTTATCGTTCAAAGTGGGAAGGAGGAGGAGATGCAGAGCATGGAAATGTTTGTAGGGAAATTATGTGAGAGAAAAGCGTTGAGGAAAGTTTACCACGGTGGTGCCTCTGGCCTCATTAGCTGCTTTTGTGTCATTAGGTAGTAAGTCAGTCTCATCTGCAGGTGGGAATTGACTCCCTTTGTATGTTTGTCCAGTAGCATAATGAGGTCCTGATCTCTGGTGGAAAGCCTAGATCCATCCGCACTTGGTAGATTCATGTACCCAGTACTTTGTTGTACTTGGATGTTTTCTGATGCCTCAGAAGTTTCACTCTCCATCTGGGAGAAATAACAGACTGTGATAAACAGTGAAAATACCCCTCTTGAAAAACCTCTGATTGCTGCTTCCAAATAGCTTCTTAAAGATTCTGCCAGTTCCGCAAGACCCACAGAAAAGTTCACAGAAAGGGAAAAGCATATGCTGTGCTTTGTGCATGGTTTGCATTGACACTGCAGATACTTCAGCAAATTTACAAAGTAGAGGGCCTTGCTGGTGAAAGCCAGAGTTAAAAATCTGAAGTGAGCCATGGCTAGGAAGATGGAGGATACATGCTTTTGTTTAGTTTCTACGCTGCTGGAAGTGTCTGTGTAGAAGGAAGGTGCCAGGTAGAGCAATTGATTAGAAGTAGAAAGCATTCAGTAGCCTGGTTGGGGTACTGCTTGCTGTGAGATCTCTCTGCTGGAGGCAGCCCTGACTGAGCGAGGTAGGTGTTAGTTTGGAATAGCTCATCAGCAGGGAACTCTGTGCGTGCGAGAGAAATCATGCAGGAGCAGCAGGGTGTCAAATGAGATTTGCTGGCACTGTGAAGCAGGAGAGGAGTGCAGAGAGCAACCTCTGGCTATGGCTGTGCCTCTGACGTGAGCTGATATGTCCTGAGTGCACGGTTATGGTCAGGGCAGGAGGGTGCACCGGATGTCAGGTGTGGGGTGTGATAGAGGGGCTGCAGGTCAGGCTGGAAGAGAAAGGGAAGAAGCGTGCCGCACTAACTTGGCCCCAAGTCAGTGGCAGAATCAGTTTGAAACTGGCAAGCTGGCAACAAGCTTCTGACTTGTTATTGCTAAAGAATGACTTGGTAGAACCAGCAGGAAATCTCTGCAGTGTTGGATCACAGGGTGATAGCCTGCCACAGAGATGAGACCTCATGAGGTCCCAGCCCACACTGAGCAAGAGGAGCTTGACACCCCAAAGAGGCTGTTTCTGGGAGAAGAGCTATGTCTTGTTCGCTGCCCAGAAGTAGCTGTGCCAAATGAAGAGCTGACTGTTTTCATCATCCCTGTGTGTTATTGTTGTCTGACTTCTGAATGGCATTTCATTTTTTGCTTTCAGTGGATCCCTTTGAGACAATGCTGAAGTCCCTCTTGAAGTACCAGGGCAGCCTGAGTGGGAATACAGTAGAGAGCCACATGAGAAGGAAGCTGTATGAAAATGCTGTGACCAAGTCCTTGCAAAGTAACTTTTCTCTCATCCAGAAGGTGCGTAACTGTCTTTGTACAGCAGAGGACCCCTGTGTGGCTCACAAGTGAAAGTTCTGTGAGTTATGAAAGTTATGATCACTAGGGTAAGGGAACTGCACGTAAATTAGTGCTGGGACTATAAGTGTCTGAGACAGCAAACAGCCTCTGCCCATTCAAGCATGGTGTGAATATTCAGTTTCTCTTAGCTGCAGTGAGTTAGGAGGAAGGGCTGAACTTGGCAACTTTTTATACTAAGCTACCAGATGCAGTTAAAGATACTGGAGGATCTGGAGTCTAGATGTATTTCTCAGGATAGGAGGGAGGAGCAAGGAGCCAGGTACTAGATCCACAAACAGGTGAAGAACTGTTACGTTGACTCAGTCCTGTTGCCAGAATAAAGGTTTATTCTCCCATCACGAAAGAAACCTTAAAGAGACTGCCTTGTTGTGGAAAAACCTTGGGAAGAAGCAGAAGATTTAAGGTTAAAATTTTACTGTTTAAGTTAGCAACTGAAGGAAAACCTAGAATGACTGTAGCTTTGTGCCATAGCTGTGAGAGTGTGGTCTACCTTAGGGATTGGGTGGGAGTGTTTCCAGGGTATGTTTGGTTAATATGCTGCTAATATTACTGCCAGCTAATGGTTCCTTTCCTCCCAAGCTGTCAGAAGAGTTGCTAGCCAAATGGCTGTCCCTCCCTGAGGCACAGCATGTGCCGCTCTGCCAGCACATGTTGGGCTTTGCCATGAAGTGTGTCACACAGACTTCTATGGGCAGCAGCTTTGAAGATGACCGGGAAGTCATCCGATTCCGCAGGCATCATGATGCAGTAAGTTTCATAAAGAGCCAGTAAATCTCCCATTATATTTTTCCACACCAACAGCACACACCTTGTGTCTGTGTATGGTTTAGAATAAGCTACTGCTGAGACTTTAGTGTTCATGTTAGCATTAAACTTAAGAGCTTGAGGACTCTGCCTCATCTGTCCCAAGATGAAGCTATCAAAAAGATCCTACTGCTGGTCCTGCTGTCATTAGTGCAAGATGTTTGTCAAGGTTCTGTACTGCTTAAGAATTCAGATCCCATGACAGCTGAAGAGTGTTCGGTGTCTGAGTCAGTTAAACCCTACTAGGAATGCTGGTGGAACTTCTCTTCAAATTTCTTCTGAAGGCTCATGACGTCTGAGGAGGTCCCAAGCTGTATCCAAATCTGGGGATGTTAAGTCTGCTAGTGATAGGGTGGGAAAGAAACGTTTCCATCTCCCATTCAATATTTCCATGCCTTTTTCTCTACAGTTGTAACCACAGTTGGTGCATTCCGACTCGGTTTCACCTGTCCAGAGTGGGTCATGGTGTTCTAAAGAGGGCAGTTCCATATTCACAAGAAGACCTAATTTTATTTGGTGTTTTAGTTTTCCTGAATAGGGAAGAATAAAATGGTCACAGCAGACTCAGCCTGTGGTGAGTGATGGTGCTTTTCTCTTGGTTCTTCTTTCAGATCTGGTCAGAGATTGGGAAAGGTTTCTTGGATGGGTCCCTTGACAAAAACATGAATAGGAAGAAGCTCTATGAACATGGTAGGTTCCTCCTGGAATTACTGTCTTCCTCCAACATATTCGTACTTAAGAGTTAGTGTATGGAGAGAATTTGTCCCACTGTCTTGGCTTTTCTGTAGTGTTGGTCATTGTGCCACAAACTGCCAGATTCATCCTCCTTACTCTCACGTAAGATCATTGCTTTGGAGTTGAGTGACAATCCTGCCAGTGCACAAGAAATTTATAGGAATAGAACTCACTTCCAGGTGTAGTTTTAGGGTTTATCCACTCTTGAGACTGACAACGAATCGTGGGAAGTATCAGTGTGTGTGCTCCCTTCCTGTTCTGTTCCCTGCCATCCACTCAAGACCTCTCTTGGAGGTGCTAGGTGGAGACATACAGACCTGCTTGGTTTGGCTAGTATGGCCATTCTTATGATGCCTCATTTGGTGACTGTGCTGCCAGACAGTCACTCGTAGGCCCAAAGGCACAGGTACGCAGCTCCAGAGGTGCTGCTTTGATGGATATCTTCCACACAATGGCCTCTGATGGTGATACAGGGTAACATGATTTTCAGGTCTGTTACAGCAGTGCTTTTATTTCTCATATATTTCACAGTAAAGTTATTTTATTTTTCAGTTGTCTAGTTGATTGTTGTTGTTGCTAATAGTTAAAACCCTTCACTATTGAGTAATAAGATGTTAAGTAAAATTAGCTTGTCTCTAGAACTAAGGATTTGCTTGTAAATCCTCCAAACCCAGGGTTTCCTTACTTCTGTTGCTAGTTCTTTGGGTTTCAGAACCTGAGGACAACCACTGCACTGCTAAAATGGGCTTTTCATTCCTGAGTTGTAATAGGATGCAATTTTACAAACTCTATGTAGTGAGGTTTGGTGTTAGAGGGTTTCTGGCCTTCCGATGAGACGAGAAGGGAGGAAGGGTAGTTCTAAGATGAAGGGGCTGAATTGGGCCTTGATAAATTGAAATTCCCCCAGTTCCCCACAACAGCCACCAGGACTTCTTGGACCACCAAATATCTTGTGATGTTTGGGCTTTTTGTGCCAAAACCCTCCCACATTTTGTCCCTTCTTCCTTTCACAGTCTATGCAAAGTCTTTAGCCTAGGACTGTCCTCATGCACCGTGCTTGTAGAACCTCTAGCAAAAGGGAAAACCATCGGTGTAATGCCGTGGTGATGATAACTACAGGCCATGCAGCTAGTGTTACCTGACTTAAACCTTTAATGGGATCTGTTTAAACACATTCTCTGACTGTTGTTTAAATATCTGTTACATGATTTCAGCTCAGAGTATGTGTTGCAGTTACACCTGTAAGGGTGGCATTTTGTGGCCAGCTTGTCTCATTTGCTTCCTACATTTTCAAGTACACTAGAGATCCCAAATTGACAGTAACGTGTAACAGAGGCTTCTGTAAGTGAGCCCAGCAGGAGCAGTTGCTCTCAAGATGTGCTTGGGGAGGTGCATTTGCTTCTCTGCAGCAGTCAGGATAATCAGGTTTTAAAATAAACATTTCTTTTTGCCTCCAAAGCTCTGACAGAGATGGAATCCACCTTAAAGAGAGTTACAAAGGAGCGCAGGGGCGGATCATTCAACAGGCATGTGTTTATTGACACCTTGCTGCAGGGGAACCTGAGTGAGCAACAGGTCTGTGCAGCCCTTGTGTCATTACCAACTACTGGAGTTCTGCTACATAGGCAGCTCATTACATCATAGCCTTTGGTTAAGTTTTTCCATCTGGCATCAGTTTCCTCATTAAAGCAGGGCTCCTCATTTCACTTTGTCCACTCCTACAATGTTTAGTTGCATGAGATTTTGGTAGGTTTCATTGCTGTTTTTGTAAGCCAGCAGTACGTTAGTATTAAGTGTACCTCATGTATTGTTCCAGTAGAAATTCTGTATTTTCTACATGTATTTCCTGCCCTCTGCACTTCAGTGGTTTTGTGCATTTGAGTGGAGAATTTGCCACATCTTTTTTTATCTTTACAGTCTTACAAACTTCATTCTCTGAAGTACTTTTTATTTCCTAGATTCTGGAAGATACAATGATTTTCTCCTTGGCAGGATGCATAATCACTGCTAACTGTAAGTACAGATTGTAAGTAACTTTCCATCTTTAACTAAAACTATGTGTAGTGACACAAGGCTTATTTTAGGCTAATAAGAAATTATTTCTCTCTCTTTCTCCTGAGTTACGGATGTGTGGGATGAGATAATTTTTACATTAGACTCTTGCCACAGCCCCACAGCTAATGAGCTGAAACTAATCTGTGTTTGACAACCTTCCTGGCTTTTGGTGAACCTTTGAGTTTCTTCCCATGGCTTTTCTCTTGCACTCTGAGTGCCACCAAAGAAGTGGCAAAAGATATATGTAGGCCACAGAGATCTTACTGTAAAGTAGGCTCTGGCACATGGGAAGAAATCAGAGCACTATGCTAGGGTCTGGCTGCTTTGAATTTCTGGAGGATAGATATGTTCCATATATGCAAGACTTTTCCATGAAGCTACTCGGGGATCTGTGCAAAGGTTATGGGGAGGAAAAAACCCAAACCAACAAACTGGAGCTGTGTGTAAAACCTCTTATGATAGCAGATGATTATCAAGCCAATGGGGCGGTGACTCCAAAGAGAACCTCCCTGGTGCAGCTAGGTGTAAAGAATGTAGAAAGTAAACTGTGGTAATGCTCACCCCAGAGAATATCTTCTCTGTGTGCTCCATGAAGACTGGTGTTTTAAGGGGCTTGACTCCGTGGGGATTACAGAGCGTTCTTGGGAGTAGACAGTTCAGAGTGGTGGAAACATTTCCATGTAGCTTTCAGAATAGCTGCATCCTACACACTTGTTCCTTATGCAGGGTTTCTTTTTCACTCTGCTGTTGAAGATATCTCTTGATGCTCTCACAAAACATGGTTAGGGGAGACAAGTGTTGGCCATGATGCTGCAGAAAGCTGTACTGTTCTTGCTGTTCTCTGTTAGGGGCCCCATACACTAGCTGTCTGGAGCATTCACCTGAGATCTGCAGGGGAAACTTGTTAAATAGGGGATTTTTTGATGCTTTGTTCAAGCCAGTCTTTCATTTGCATAGTTGGTTTAAGACCTCTGGTTCCCCAGGGTTTGCTTGACTTTGTGGTCCCTTACCCAGAGCTGTGAGACTGAAAGGGCCAATCTCCTCCACAGCTCCCTGCTCTCCTCATAACGCACAAAAGAGAATTTTAGCTCACAGGGTCTCTTGTTACAGAGGGGTTCAGCCTCTGCTCCTGACATCGAATGCAGAATCAGTACAGACTACGGTGGACAAAGGTCACCCTCTTCTGGGTCAAAAAATAATGTTGCAAATACAGGGAGTAAGAAAACTGAATGCCTTCATAATGGATTGAATTTTCAGTAATAACTTGATTTTGCCTCCAGTGTGTACTTGGGCAGTCTATTTCCTGACAACCTCAGAAGACGTTCAGCAGAATCTCTACAAGGAGATGGACCATGTTCTGGGGAGGGGACCAGTTACACCTGAGAAAATTGAGCAGCTCAGGTGGGTCACGTGGAACAAACTTCTGGCAAAGGTTGTCTCATGTAGTGGGGACAGGGGCTTCATGTGCTGGAGCCTGATGTACAGCCTATGCAGGGCCAAGGGAAGGCATCAAAACGCTGCTTCCTTCTTTTCTCTAGAAGTGATCAAGCCAGACTTGTGTCAGAGAGAATCTGCTGTAGGGCTCCAAACAAAGCTGTTCTCTTCAGATGTCTGTAGGAAACCCTTTAGGTTCATGAACAAAGGAGAGCACAAAATAAGCACACTGGTTGGCAGGCCAAAATTGGTTTGCTTAATGTCTTTTTTGGTTTTTGCCCTAGTTTTCCAAAAGCAGAGGTAATCAGACATGTTTAGAGAGAAAGCATTGAATAGTCTTCTTTTCAAAGGGACACAGAACTAGGATAATGACCATGTGCCTTTAATTTTCATACGTTTGTTAGTACAACTGAGTATGTGGGTTTCGTGCTGCTGCTTGTACAGGTGAGGGTTCCAGAAAAAGGTCTGGTGTGTTTTAGGAGAGCTGATTTGGTTTCAAATCTGAGAAATGTGTGCTAAAGAGAGATTTTAATAACCTTCCCTAGAAGCTGATAATGAAATTTAGTGCTTCTTGCAAAGATGCTGGGACGCTTTACCTGAAAAAAACGCAGAGTCTCTCTGTGCCGTGAGACAGTTCCAGGAGCAGACTGTGACTCTATACGGTCAGTGACTTGGCTGTCCTGGTTGCCACAAGGATACGAAATGCAATTGGATGTAGTTCTGGCCTGCATTCGGTAGGGGGTGCTCGCCACGGGGTGACGCAACGGACTGCTGCACCTGGCTGAGGAGGAGGAGGAAGGAAGGAAGGAGAAATGGCACGGGCTAGTTGCATGCCTGGCACGGGCTAGTTGCATGCCTGGCACGGGCTAGTTGCATGCCTTTCCTGGGCATGTGCCCGGTGTTCAGTGATGGGCACCGTGCCGGTGCTGTGTTCTGCAGGCGTTCACTCAGCAGCCACACTCAGCAGTACACTCAGCAGCCCAGGGGGTTGTGGAGTCTCCTTCACTGGAGGCGTTCAAGACCCGCCTGGATGTGTTCCTGTGTGACTTGGTCTAGGTGACCCTCTGTGTCAGGGGGATTGGACTGGATGATCTTTGAGGTCCCTTCCAATCCCTTATGATTCTATGACCAACCCTCCGCAGCCACGCAACCAAATCCCACAGCCCTCTTCCCCCTCACAAAGGCTCAGAATTGGTTTAATGCAAAAGCGCAAGTGCGAAGTCCCCTCCCGACCTACCACCTACAGTTCATAACAGCTTAACTAGCACTACAGAGAGAGTAAGGGATATCTCACCGTAGAGGACAGGTGGGGCCGAGCAGGCTCAGAACGCATGGCTGTGTGTCCTGTTTCCTCCACAGCTGGCCGGGAACTGCTCCTAGCCACCCCCCGCCCCGCTTCCAAAGAGTCCATCTGGTACTAGGGTCCCTCGGGTACTCCACCCCATACTTTCCCATTGCGGGGTACAGAGGGGAGTGGTTTGGGAGATAGATCAGTTCTTTTGGGTCCTAAAACCTAACCCATCACAGATACGGACAAGTTTCTCTCTAGAAGGGTTAAACTAACCAAGTCTTATTGGTTGCAGATATTGTCGGCAAGTCTTGTGTGAGACAGTGAGAACAGCAAAGCTTACTCCTGTTGCTGCACAGCTGCAGGAACTGGAGGGCAGAGTTGACCAGCATACTATCCCTAAAGAGGTAGGACAGTACTGGGAACTGACCCTCTCTAACTACAAACAGTGGCAGCATGGCCTTCAGAATAATCATCATTCAGGAAGGCTGTCCAAAGATGTCTCCAGTTGTGCATTTCTTTCCGCTCTGACATCCATGTCCATATTTTCTTTCCAGACACTTGTGCTTTATGCCCTCGGTGTGATGCTACAGGATAGTTCATCTTGGCCATCACCATACAAGTATGTAGAATCAAGATTTTTACTGCAACTAATTCCTTTCCTTTTAAAAATTATCTTCTTTAAATCTTACAGGCTGTTTGACTGCAGGGCTTGCCTTAAAGAGATTTTGGAGACAAAAGGAAAGCTGTAAGAAATCTATCAAAGTCTTGGTTTGTTTGTCTCAGTGAGGGGGATTTTGAGGCTTGATTCTTCCCGTGCTCCAACTCCACAAAGTTTTCTGTAATACACAAGCAGTGATCTGAGTGGTTTTGGAATCACTGCTTGCCATGACAAAACAGTGATGCAAGAGAGGAAATGTCAGTATGAAGTTCTGTTTCTTCAGAGAGAAAGGAAATGCTACCTTATTACTTCTGTCTGTGAAGACAAAACTGGATCCAGAGAGTATTGTGAGGGTTAAAGAAAAACATTGCTGTAGCTTTCCGTGGCCTCCAAGTGGCAAATATTATGATGTATCTGACTTCATTTGGGCTAGGAGAAAGTGTTGGTCATTCTAGACAGAGAGAATAGACAGCCAGGATTTATGAGGAAGAATAAAGGCTTTAGAACAGTGCTTTTCCTGCAAGCATGGCTCTTACAAAGGGTCAAGTACAGATGCACTGGTCTACAGCCATCATGGCAGGGATTGCCCACTAGGACAGGACACACAGTGTGTTCAGATAAGGGGTGCTGAAGCCTTGTGGGAAGGACAGTGGGGACTGCTATGAACACAGTGTGTTTGTACCAGGGAGAAGGACACGGGCTTTAGCCTGAGGTAAATATGTATTGGTGTGATGAAAAGAGAACATGATTTGTTTAATCCTTTCGCCTACTGACTGTACAAAAACACTGCATGTGGTGGTTTGTCCTCTCTTTTTTTTTGCTACACAGCTGCATTTTTTTTCTGTTACAGCATCCTTAATCTGCCAGTTCAGGGGGAATGTAAGTTTGGTGTGCTTTTACTGAGGGTCAGAATCCATGTGCCATCTCACCTCAGCAGAAGCAAAGCTTGGATATTTAGGCAGGGGGTCAAAGGCTTTAAGTATGAGCAGAAACATTTAGCCTAAGGTGAAAAAGAACTGCCTTCCATTTATCTGTTTGTGTTTTTAAAGACATATATTTTAAATTAGTGGTATTTATTAAGTCTCCCTGTGGATTGTTGATCATGACAATCTTGTTTTAACTCGTGTCAGGCCTGGATACTAGTTTTCTCACAGCTTCCACCATCCTAATGCTGGAAACCTCTTTTCTCACTTGAATGAGTCACCAGCTTTCCTCCCCCAGCACATACACATAGACACACCAGATGCTTGAAGAGAAGGGTGAGGGGCAACGTGAAAAGGGAAATATTTTTGGAAGTTGGAGGGGAAGGGACACAGGGAGAGAGAGAGGGAAACAAATCAGATTCTGTGTGCCCTGGTGGAGAATAGAAAGCAAGTAGCAGCATCAGCTCCGTTGTGCTCTGAAGCTAGATATCCACTTCTGAGAAGTAATGCATTTTAATTCCAGCTCTGTGTCACATTAGCTCAGTTTATCAGCATGTTGGACAAGTTGGGATACAGCTGACCAGCTAGGAACACGGATGGAGTGGATGCACAGTTGGCCTCACATATCTGTGGAATTACCCTGCACAACTTAAAGAGAGCAAATTAGTGAGATTCTGTATTTTGTTACCAGTTTCCTACTCATACGTGTGCACACGTGTCTGCACAGAAAGCCTCAGTGTGTTTTGCCTTTCACAGGTTTGACCCAGAGAGATTCAATGAGGAATCAGCCAGGAAAAACCTGTCCCTGTTGGGTTTTTCAGGAAGCCGGGAGTGCCCGGAGTTGAGGTGAGCACAGGGAAGGAGGTTTTTATGTATCTTTGTGGGAGACAGGAGACAAAGTGCTTTCAGCCTCTTTGTTACTGCCAAGACAAGTCTGTCCAAACTGGCGGTTGTCCAGCAGATTTACATCATAGCAAGTCTTTTATTCTTACCTCCCACTTCTTCCCCCAGGTTTGCCTATATGGTGGCTACGGTTCTGCTGACTGTCCTGGTAAGGAAACTGTATCTCCACCCTGTGAAAGGACAAGTCATGGAGACCAAATACGAGCTGGTAACGTCACCAAAGGAGGAAGCTTGGATAACAGTGTCAAAGAGAAGCTAAGAGCAAGACATACAAGGGGCTAGAAGTGCCAGCAGGGAAGTTCTAGGCTTGGGGAAAATTGTGCTGGCAGCACACTGACTTAGCCAGGGAATTTTACACCCAGATTTTGTTACCTGTGTTCTTAACCTCATACCTATCTCGAGTACGTTTTCTAACTCAACCGGGAGTTACATTAAAGCAGATGTAACCTGTGTGCCTTTTTAAACTTACTCTTGGGTGTCTGGCCAAACCGTTGCAAAGGAAGCAACATCATCTTGCCATGGTATTTGTAGAACCACTGGATGTTAGCTGGTTAAAGACCAGACCTCTGGTTCATTTGGCCTTTTTTCCAAAGCCTGAGCTTTCTTACCCAGTGGAATGCTTCTTCATGGGTGCTAGCTAGACAAGACCTTGGAGACACAAGAACAAAGCTTTCCTCTCGGTATAGGTATTTTTATACAAAGTGTCTTTCCTTCTTTTGAGCTATAAATGTGAAGAAGAGCAGATATATCTTGTGAGAAGTATGTGTGAGTGTGTGTGAGAGAGAGAAATAAAGTGGGGTGGGAATTGCATCACTGGTTTGCTTGCCGTGTAATCTCACCATGCTGTGGGGTTGCAGGAGAAAGGATGGCTGAGAAGTGCTAGTAAACTGAGAGGAAATGGAGTTAGTGTGGCCCCTGAGGAAACAGAAGCATCAGTAATAATACAATGAAATGAAATAAAACCCCAGAACAAAGCCCTGAGAAAGGAATTCTCTGTCCTGATGGTTCTGAGGGCAGTGTCTAATCTAATAATCATCAGGAATTGACAGATGCTTGCAATTCATTCAGCACTGGCTCAGCATGAGACTGGTCATGCAAATACTGGAAAAGGAGAATGCTCTGGATTAATGCTGTTCTTAAAAACTTTAAAGCCTTTCAAATAATGCTTTTCCTCCTCCCAAAATAGGAGCCAAAGCAGCATTGTGTGCCACATGTTCACACCCTTTTCCCTCCTTTCTTTTGTGTTTTGCCATCACAGGCCAGTTCCTCAAAGATTTTTTTCAGAGCCCCTCTTAGGGGTGTACAAGGTGGGGAACCTCTCACTCCATCTCAAAGGTGTAACTGCCATTAGGTGGAGTTTCTCCCTTTTTTGTATTTTTTTCCTATAGGAAGCTTTTACCTGATTTTGTCTTTTCCCCGTAAACCTGACTTGTGTGTGAGCTCCAGTTCCTGTCCCCCTTCCCATTAAAAAGTGGTGGTAGGTGAGGTGTTGCTCAGCATGTAGCAAGAGTGTGTCCACGCTGCCTCTGTACACAGCTGCTGAGGTGCCACAGAGGGAACCAGGAGTGTGCAGCTCCTGTTTAAAGAAAGCTGCTTCTGCAGACAGAGCACACTTACCTGGTAGCTGCAGTTCCCGCTTCCTTGTTCCTTCCAGTGGCATCTTCTAGGTCAGGAAGTGTGCTGCTCTTATAAAAATACTTCTGCTCTTGCATTGCTGCTGGGTGCCAGCCTGAATGCAGCTCAGTCAGCTGCTGTGGGGTTGACATCTGATGCCAGCCACTGGGCACCACACAGTTCTGCTCTTGGGTTTAATGTGTCAGCTCTGCTTTTGGTGGAGCTGCACAGACTCAGATTCTCCTGAGTGCAGGTTGTGTTGATGGAGAGGTGAGTCGGAGATGGTGTTGTACTGGGTTTTGTCTGCTGGCCAGGAAAAGGAGGGTTGTACAGCTCAGCTTGCTGCCTGTGTTGCATTGATTTTTGTAATGAACTGCAAGAAGGCTCTTGTATATGACCTCTTTTTGACTGAATGTTGGTCACCTCCCCAGATGGCAATTCGTGTTATACTTTGCTTCACTGCTTGTGCAAAAAGGCCTGCTTTCCTTGAAGGTTGCAGATGTTTCTTAAACCTGAATCAAAAATCAGTGCAGTGAAAGACTGCTTCAGAGCATCCCTAGTGTGCAGAGGAGACAAAATGGAGGCTACATTACTGTCTTCTTGGGGAAGAAAATGGTAGTTTTGCACTGTTGCTTCTAGGAACCGGTCAAGGAATCACTACCTGCCATGTAGCTCACTGGGGAACATCTGCTTTCCTGTAGCCACATTGTAAGGCTGGAGCTTTTTAACACCAGAAGACCTTCCCAAGTGTAATTGTCTAGACTTCTGCTACAGTAGTCCTCTGCTCTCCTGGAGCTGAACAGGCCAACTGCTTTGCAATACCCTTCCCTGGTTACAGGAATCAAAAATGGAAGTAATTCTGTATAGAGTCATAGAATCATTAGAGATTGGAAGGGACTCGACAGATCATCTAGTCCAATCCCCCTGGCACAGCAGGATCACCCAGACCAAGTCAGTCTGGGTTAGTATAATTTGTTATGACTTTGTTTCCATCAGCCTGCACAGGTAGTGCATCCTGTAGGATTGTTCTCTCAGTGCAGGGCAGGAACCACGTATGCTGCCCAAGTCCGTGACTATTAGGAGAGAGGAATGTGACCTGCAGTGCTGGAGAAAGCCTGTGATTAGTTTGCATTTACTCAAAACTTCTGTCAAAGAACTGCCCTGACTCATCAGTTGAGGACATGTGTTGAGCATGAAGGGATAGGAGAGGAGTGAGGCACTCCCACATTTGTTATGCACTGCTTGGCAGGACACTGAGGTCACAGCCTCATCCCTTGCTGAAGTCTGCAAGTTCCCATTCCTCACTCTGTGTGTTGGTTGTTTCAAACAGCCTGTGAAGATTTAGTGCAACAGTCATCAGCCCAGCTCTGGATCCTGTGTTTGTGCAGCAACCCCCTTTGTCTTGTATGGGAATGTTCATGGATCAGAGCTTTCTTGTGAAGTTTTAACCTGTTTTGATTGAAAGCTTGTAGTCTAGTGTTGTCCCATTGCTCCCCTCACTCCTTGCATGCGCTGTCAGCTGGCTCCTACTAGTCCTGATTTCATAAGCAACACTTCACCACCTGCTCTGCCCCACTTGTCACTTTCCCATTTTGCTTTTCCTAAGAAGTTCAACTTCTGAGCCCTTGGGCCAAATCATTTGACAGAGCTTCCCCCTGGCACACTACAGATCTGGGTATGGGTTGGGGGGGGAAATGACTGGGCATGGGAAGTCTCTGCTGGATGTGTCACATCACAGCCAAAGCTGAAGCATTGTTGGATGCCAGTCTGGGAAAAAGCCTGAGTCAGCACCTGCAATGAGATTGCCAGTCTCAGGAGAATAGAATCATAGAATCATTAGAGATTCGGACGGACCCCGGAAGATCATCTCATCCAATCCCCCAGCCACAGCAAGATCACTTCACTGGAGAAGTTATGGAATCAGAATCACTCAGGGTTGGAAGGGACCACCTGATCATCCAGTTCAACCCCCCCACCATGGGCAGGGACACCCCACCCTAGACCAGGCTGGCCAGAGCCTGGCCTTAAACACCTCCAGGGATGGCGCCTCCACCACCTCCCTGGGCAACCCCTTCCAGGCTCTCACCACTCTCACAGGGAAGAACTTCCTCCTCACATCCACTCTAAATCTACCCATCTCCAGCTTTGCTCCATTCCCCCTAGTCCTGTCGTTACCTGACATCCTAACAAGCCCCTCCCCAGCCTTTTTGTATCCCCCTTCAGATACTGGAAGGCCAAGTGACAAGGAGGTCACTTGGGAGCCTCCTCCAGACTGAACAGCCCCAACTCTCTCAGTCTGGCCTCATAGGAGAGCTGCTCCAGCCCTCTGATCATCCTCGTGGCCCTCCTCTGCACTCACTCCAGTACGTCCACATCCTTCTTGCAATAAGGGCTCCAGAACTGGACACAGTCCTCCAGGTGGGGTCTCATGAGAGCGGGGTAGAGGGGGAGAATCAGCTCCCTTGATCTGTTGGCCACACTTCTCCTGATGCAGGGTTTTGTCAGTCCTTCTGCTCAGACTCATGCACTAAGGACACACCTAAGGATCAGCTATCCCTTCTGGCTGTAACGTGGGGATGCAGGCAAGCAATGCAACCTGCAGGAAAAATGCCTTAGCCTGGGAACAAAGGCAAGATGGAGAGGTTGCTTCTATAATACAGAGGATTATTGCTTCGTGTTCTGCTCTGTGCCAGAGAGCTGCTTCACAGACACCACTGGATAGTTTTAAAAACACACGGAAAAGCTGGTGTTTCATTCCCTGGGCACTTACTGTAGAACAAGCTTCTACAGAGGGATCTAAATTGATGGAAGGCAAGAGGCTAACTATGCCTCTGTGCCTGTGCAGCCTGATGCTCTCAGAAGCAGGCAGCCAGCAGAGGTGCCAGGACAAGTCAGGCTATTGCTAATTGATTGTCGTGGCTGCTTCTGGCTGACAAGCCTTATACTGCTGGCAACTGGTGAGGCAGTTGTTAACGTAATGCTGAGCAAAGCAGACAGTTTATTTGGCTTATCTCCCACTACCTGCACAATATCCATGAATGGTGTTACTTCTGGATTTCAATTAACCTGGGCTGCATGTAAGGCCATTACTGCAAATTAGTAATATCTGTCTGTTCTCAGGAGTTTAAGGACTTGATGGGAATGGCTGTGGTTTGCAGCACAAAGCTGAGGGCTGCATGGTTGATTTTCCATCACTAAATGGAAAGGATGGTCTTGGCAGGTTCTGTCCTGCTTGCCCCAAATGTAGATTTTTGTTGTTGGGCAGAGTAGAAGATTGGAAACAGAGTAGAAGCTTAAGGAAGACCTCATAAAACTCTGCAGCTAGCTGAAAGGACGTTCTAGAGATGTTGGTGCTGGTCTCTTCTCGCAGGTAGTTAGTGACAGAACCAGAGGAAATGGTTTCAAGCTCCAACAGGGTAGGTTTAGATTGGACTTCAGGAAAAACTTCTTCACTGAGAGTGGTCAAGCACTGGAATGGGCTGCCCAGGGTGGAGGTTGAGTAATCATCCCTGGATGAGTTTAAGACACTTAGCTGTAGTGTTAGGGGACCTGGTTTGGGGGTGAGCATGTAGAGTAGGATTGACGGTTGGATTTGATGATCCCAAGGGCCTTTTCCATCCTTAATGATTCTATGATTGCTGATCCCTTGAGCAGTTCTCCTGCCAGCTCTCTCATTAGCTGGGCAGTTATACAAACGTGGGGCTGCTGGCGACCTAAACTGGGAAAATATCTCACCTGTGTAGCTCGTGGCCATTTTGGTATTGATTAACTCACAGGTAAAGAGCATTGCCTTCTCATTCTGTCTTTGACACTGTGCATTTCTCACTGGCAGCAGCAGATATCTGTAGAGTATTATCCTTTAGTAGGGTCATCTATGACTTTCCTAAGGTTTCTTTTAATGTGCCAGAAGAGGTTCCCTGATGTTCACCCTGACTTCCTTTTTGTGCTCTGATCCCTTTTAGCTCTGAGGCAAAAGGAATGGGGTAGAGCAGTATCTTCATGGGGCTTTGCCCACCTTTCTATCCCTTTTATTAAAAGTGAAAAAGGAAGGGAAAAAACTCTTCTAATGAGAAGGAAAATCTCCATCACTTAGGGGTTATTCCACCAGGAAGTGGACCTGCTGTAATTACAGTGGCAGCTCTTGCTACTTCGTTACACTTGTACAAAGCAGGATTTGCTGGAAAATGTTCCAGGCATCTTTCCAGGAGCCTGAGAATATGTACCCATCTTGGCATCTCTCTCTAGTTGAGCTCAGGGCTGTTTTTTAGCAAACACTTTTCAACTAAATAAAAAGCCTGCCTGACATCTCTTAGGATTCAGTGCCAGGTTTTTGGCGGTAGCAGACGGGGAAGAGGAACTACCACATGCAGGAAAAAAATAAAATTAAGAAAACGTTCCTCACATATGGAGGGTGGAGAAGGAGAGGAGATAAGGGTTTCCATGGCAACATTCCTTGAAAATAAGTATTTTTAAATCTGTGTGAATTTTAGCATTCAAAACACAGTTGTGTTTCCCACAAAAAGATTTGGGGGAGGGCTGAAGTGGAAAGATTTTTTTTCCCCTGCTTTTCAGGTCACTCCTATTTCTTTTACAGCAGAGTCTGAACCCAAGATAGATGAAGTACATGTGATTGCTCTGATGTTAATGTGCCTGTAAAGCAAAGCCTTGCTTCCAGGAGGCAAAAAGCATCAGTCACAGTTCTGTATCTGCAGCAGCATCTTTGGCACAGGCACTTGATCATCTCTTTAATGGGAAAAGTTGTTGGAATAGATCAATGCTAGGGCAGTAAAAAGTTACAAGGACAGAGGTTGTAGGATTCCACAGCATGACTTAGAACGAAATCTTAATTATAGTTGTCGTACAGGTAAATGGTAGTTAAGGTGAGAAGGTAGTGAGGCCTTTTGCCTTGGC
The DNA here is from genome assembly GCA_013400115.1 of Rhinopomastus cyanomelas. Taxonomy (NCBI): domain Eukaryota; kingdom Metazoa; phylum Chordata; class Aves; order Bucerotiformes; family Rhinopomastidae; genus Rhinopomastus; species Rhinopomastus cyanomelas. The sequence continues at coordinate 546,536 of VXBP01010631.1, read as the reverse complement.
CATGGAGGAGAGGATGCAGAACCGAAAGGGGAGAGGAACCGGGTAAAATGTGTCTGTGGTGTCTCTAACCTTCATGCCAATGAAACGTGGCTGCAGGTGGGCAAAAAATGCTCCAGTGACCCTATCAGGCAGGAAGTGTTTGCTCTTTATATGAGGTATTGGTGCTGGGGCCACCTCTGAGTCAATTTGAAGCTTCTCTACTCCAGTCACTGCAGTGCTGAGCAACCCAGAGGCATTGGCATGCTTTTCTCCCACCTCCCTGCTGGCATCCAGGCAGGTCAGCTCTGTCACAAGCCTGGCAGTGAGGTGTCCAATGCTGTGCTGTCTTGGCTGCCAACTTTCTACTCTCACCAAAAAAAAGGCTTTTTTTTTTTTTTAAACAGTTGCTTCCAGCTCAGAAATGACTCAGACACTGCAGCAAGGGTAAAGCGATCATCTTCCCCATCAGAGCTTTATGGCAGGAGGTCCTGGGTATCCCTTCTCAAAGAAAGTGGGCTGAGCCCAACCATCAGCTGGAGGTCAGTTTTTCAATTTAAGTGATGCAGTGAGATGCTCCAGCAGGGCTGTGTATCTGCTGGCTCAGGGACTGTTTCAGCAACGGACTAAATGATTTCTACAAGTGCTATGTATTCAGAAGCCCTGGAGAGAGAAGGCTGGGAGGGAATCAGTAGCTGTGCATAAAAGCAGAGGTGCTATTCACCCACTAAGGTCCTTTTCCTGACCAGATTTCCCTAGGCCATGAGTCCAGAAAAGGAACAAAAAAACAGTATAAGAGTAAAAGAAAAACACTAAGTCATATTTGGCTATTTGTCTTTTGGGTGAGGGAGGGAAAGCAAACAAGGGTATCTGAAAAAGCAAATTCACGATGTCAAAGTGTGGAATTTGACACTTGGTAGCATTGCTTCACATTGGCCAAAACCCTGATAGAGAATCGTCAAGGCTCAAACCTAGTGACTTCATTACTCATGTCAACTTCCCTACCTCTTTGTTGATAAAGCCTACTGGCAGGGTGGAAGAAGCTGCTCTTCTCGTGTCAGTGCTGGATCCACTATTGTTCACTGTTGTCAGGTATGTTGTTTTTAATTCTGGGGGTAATATTCATGCCCTGAGGTCAGCACTCACAGGAAAATGCATACCCTGGATTTGTAGTTTCTCAGGCTGAAAAGTGGCTGACTCGGTCATGCAGGGCTTGTTAACTGTGAGTTATTGATTGTCTACACCATGTTTATTCCATCTCTTCCTTTAAGACTTCTGGGGTATTTTGTGCTGTGTGTTGGTGCTCCAGCTCCATGGACCTGCCTTACAGGTGATGCTGGAACTCTGCAGTGCCTAAATAACAGAAATGCAGCAACTTGCTGCTCAGCAGCCTTCAATATCCAGTGTCTTCATCCTTGGGTGCTTGTAAGTCAACTTGGTACTACGATGCGGGTTGGTGCAGCCCAGCTGCTAGCAGTAACTGGATGGCTGCTGTGCAGGGGAGCAAGAGAATGAAAGCTGCCTTGTTGCAACATGTCTGAGTGTTCTCATGTAGTTCTAAGCTGCCTTAAATGCAGTTTCCAGGTCCAAAAGCCCTGCATTCTGGCAGCCTGGCTACTATGTGCAACTACCTCCTTCTTGGGGAGAAAGTTGTGGCAGTTTTTTTTCTGAGCATGCCCTGGGTTTGTGAGGTAGCTGTTGTGCTTTTTTCTTGGGAGGGGCAGAGTGAGCCTTGTGGCTTAATGGGAGCTGACAGTGATGCCTGCAAGAACACACTATTGCATCGATGGGAAACTTAACTGGACCCATGGCTGCACCCACCTCACCTTCATTGGTGAGTGGGATATTTGGGAACAGAGTGTTTGAAGCATTTAGTCCTTCTGCTATGCAGAATTCATATTAAATTTGTTAGAGCTTGTGCCTTGATCTGATGATACTGTTCTTCTAAAAGGAAGAAGCAAATTGATTACTGGCTAGCAGACTCCTCTAAATTAACCTCAAGCATGAGCCTGGGCCTGCAAACCTTTATATGGCTGTGACTAGTACTTATGCTGTGTGATTGCCTTGAAAAACCACTGACTGTTCATACACTGCCCCAGCACGGCTGCATGTACATCTGAGTTATGGCTCTCAGTCATTCATCAGAAAACAACTTTTTGAAGCAGTTTTTACCCCGTTAAGCACCTACTTGACTACTTAAATGCATAAATGTCTCTGTAAGTCTAGTGTAGCCATAATGCAAAGGAAAAAGGAAACTATATAGAAAGTTTGCTGAATCAGGGCTCTGGTTTTGTATCCCGGCACCGGTAACTAGTTAGAGCCTGTTGCTATAAATACACCATAGTCCATAGTGGACCTCTTTTGTGCTTGAGGAAGACTGATGATGGCTTTTACACAGTAAAGGCAAAAATACTGCAAGCACACATCCTGCATTAGCCTTTATGTATTTTATAGCTGTACTGTTCCAGTGTGGTAAACTGAGCTGAGCAATCACATTTTCTCAATTACCTTCAGGAACTGGAAATCCTTGTCACCTCTGTGTTTCTTTCTCCCACTACTGCAGCACTGGTCTTGAAATTGTCACCACAGCTAAAAATCCTCATTCTGTAAATGAGACTGTGATTGAAAAAAATTCTACAGTGCAGCCTCCTCATAAAACTCCACCAAGTCTTTCACTGATGTGACTCACTCCATTACTCATGTGGGCAGATGTTCAGATAATAAAGTAGTCAATGGAAAAGTGAGAAAAAACTGCTGGTTCCTGAGGAGCCAGGGGAAGGCTACTGCGGGTATTTGTTCTATGAGCTGCTGAGTTCAGGTACCTCACAGCCATTTTTTCTTTTAAAATAAGGATTTCTCCATTCTGGTTCTTTCCTTAGTATAAAACCAACTCCTCTTCTTACATGATGGATCCCAAACCCAGTCTGTGCCCTGGCATAGTCTCTTTATCCTAGTGCTGCATATACTCATGTGCTCACTACTCTAACGAGCTCTGAGTTCTTGAATCAAGGAGCACAGCTAGCAAGTGGTAAAAGGAGCTCCTTGGTTGGAGGTGTCGCACGTACTGACTAGGATGAGATTCCAGGAATGAATAACAGGCCCTTGAGCTTTCGTGTGCCATAGGTTAGGCGATACGGGGAGGAGGTGGATTTCTCTGATGTGTCAGTGAGTGCACTTTTTGAAGTCGGTGGGGCAGAAGTATATGGAAGAGTAATACGGCACCAGTTTAATGTGAGAGTCCTCGTACCCGGTGTGTGTCTTATGTGTGTGAGAGATGGCTTCAAAGAGACTTAGAGGTAAGTGAAACTGCAGCTGGTGAAAGTGAGCAAACTGCAGCTGAGGGTTAGCTGGCATTTGCAAAGCAACTAGAACAGTTAACTCTTGGTGGTGTGGCTGTGAGGCTGATAGCTTTTTGGGAGGGTTGGGCCTCAAGTGTCTGTGAGTCTCAACAACAGCAATGGATATGAAAAGGGAGACAACACAAGGATGTGCTCATTCTTCATGCAGGATGAGTTGGGAGGAAGACCACAGTTCTGCTTGTAAATTAGAGCTTCTGGCACAGAGAAGCCACATCTGGGTGTTGAGGCTGTGGACCCGAGAAGGTAAGCTGTCAGCTTACATTTAGCAAACAGGCGCTGCAGAGAGGGAAGGAGGGGAACTAACGCATAGCAGTGCCGCACGGGATGCGGCTGTTTAGAGAGGATGAATGGCCTTGGTGTTCCCAGTACAAACACATCTCTGTGTGAAGCCAGGGATCTGCACAGACTTGGGTGAGTGGTTTGAACAGCAGAAGTCAGAGTCATTTATCCATCAATAGTGCCTCAACTTCAGACTCCATCAGGTGAAGGGTGACCAACCTGTGGCCTTCCAGCCACTCACCTCTGGCTTCCACAGCAATCCTGTTCCCTAGCTGGGGAAGCAGTTGTCTGATAGGGGCTCTTAAAATCAATGTCACAAGCTGCTGTACACCCCAGCTGCACACCCAGCTCAGTGCCAGCCCACTAGAAGCTTGTTAGCTAAGTTGGCATCTGCAAAGTAGGTAATCCTGCCTTTTCAATTCAGGATTGAACACCTCACTCCATTGTGTTCCCTGGAAAGCCCAGACCTAAAGAGGCGAAGATGGAAAAAAATATTCTTCAGATGGGTGAGACAGACCAAACTTTGTGTACTGACATCATGACATTGGTCATTTGGGTCCTGCCTGTGTTTCAGGGCACAGAGGTTGTGATTATGAGTAATTTGTAGCAGGATGGATACAGCTTAGGCTCTAACTCTTTTGTGCTAAAAGCTCAGTCATGATTCAGAGATGTCTTTGCCTTTGAAATAAATGAGTCCTATAAGCTCCCTCTGAGGAGACAGTGCAGGGAGGCCTGGCTGCCTTCTGCACATAAATATTCTGTCAAACCGCATTGAGGCTGAGGTGGGTGAAGCTGCTGTAGCTGATGGGGAGCCATCAGTCTCCATCTCCTGTTAGGCAGCACTGCATCACTGAGATTTTTGCTGTTACCATCCTGCCAAAAATAGCTGCGAGTGAGAGAAAAGGATGAAATACTTATGTGTGTTCGCCTAGCAGGAGGACAGAGCAGCTAGGAGGAGAGTGAAGCAGACTGTGATAGTGAACACAAGCTGTAAAGAGGAGCTGCCTTCACAGCCTTGTGACTGGGGAGGAAAGACAACTTCATGGATGTGATTTATTAGACTTCCCATGCAAGGGAGTTACACTCCTTCCAGGAGCAATACACGCTTGTTTGGTGGGTCTGAAGAATATACTAGGCGATAAAAACTTTTTAGAGTGGTTCATGCGGTCGAAGTGTGATTACAAACGAGAAGATTTATAAAAGCTCCAGGGCAAGCTCCTGGAGTTATGTGGGTACCTAAAAATCTGAACTTTAATTAGATACAGGAAGAAACAAAGACCTCAGAGAGTGTTTCTCACTTTTGCTGCAGCAAAGCAAACTTGCAAATGTGCAAAAAGTGTAAGTAGGTCAGTAACATCTGCTCCAGTCTATAGTGAGCTGGAATCAGTAGTGGAGAGAAGATGGATTTTCCTAGGTGCTGTAGTGGAGCATTAATTCCACTACCTATCCTTTAGGGTCTGTCTCCTCAGCAGGGGTATCAGGCCTTATTTGAGGGATGCCACAAAGGTCAGGACAATGTGGGAAAGGACTGGCAGTTGGTCTAGGTTAGAATCTTTGAGAAAGAACATTGTTAGGAAATAACAACAAATTAGAGCAGTTCTTTCCTTTCCCCCCTCCCTGAATGCTTTGTTGTTGAATCCTTGAAGGGAGGGTGAAGAGCAACTCTACTTTTTGCTGGCTTCTCTTTGAGACCATTTGTTGTCTCTTTTAAAGTCTGAAATGTTAGAGAGATCATTATTTTTCCTATGTAGTTTGACCTCTTCCTCTCTTGAAGAGTTTCTCCCCTTGTACTGGCTCTGTCTTTCTCACACAGTGCTTCTGGCATAAAGTTAAAGAGAAAACTTCAATTCCTAGCAAAAAAGCTTGGTATTTGGAATGAGGCACGTCATAGAACAGTCAGTCTGAATCTCTGCAGCGTGTCTGGAGGTGCTGTGGGGGTATCAGCTGTCAATCTTGCAGTGCCTCTGTCTGAGGTGGTTCTGAAGGAGCAAAGTTAGGGTCAACACTTCCATGAGGTGCAGACTAGCCCATGGGTCACTTTGTGCAGCAAGTGCTTTATTCAACTGCAGTTTCTCATAAGCAGAGGGGTTATCTGTGGTTACAATCTTGATTGCCCAGCAAATTGCTGAATGCTTGAGGAAGCAGGAGGAGAATGTGCTGCTGCAGGGTGTGTGGGTTTTTCATTCTGGTTTACAGTGAAGACTGGAGGTTGAGTGTTTAAGATTCTTCAGGATCCTGACCCCATTTGTTGCAGTGCTGGATGCGTATGAGCAGCTTTCTGCACTGGGAAGCCAACACCAGCATCGCTGTGGGAGTTCAGTAAGGTGCTGTTTGCTTCAGGTGCTTTCAATTCTGAGACTGACAAGACCTGCCATCCAGACAGAGGCAGATCCAGACACTACATGAAGTAAACAGGACAGCAAGACTATATCTTTGTTGAGGGAGTGAAGGTACATTTCAGTTAAGACTGTTGGCTTCAATTGCCCCATTTTCTGTCCATCCTCCTCCCCTCCAGTAAATGTTACCTGCTGGCTAAAGAGCCTGGGTCTGTCTGTGCTCAGTACGTGACAATAAATTTGGTGGTGTCCTTGATGCAGCTGCAAATCTGCTCAGCTTCAAGTAAAGCAGCAAGCACAGGGATTTTTGGCTTTTGTTTTTACTGTTTAGAAAATGCAAAAAAAAAGAAAAGACCAAAATGCTGAGAAATCAAAACCTTATAAATTTACACAAGTGAACTCAAAACCTGCAGCAGGGTCTGTCAGAAATCTGACTTGGTCATCTGTCTGTGAGTAACGGGATGTTTGCTCGCATACCCTGGCATGGTCATTGTGCTGTCCAGTTTTCCATATAGCAAAGAAAATGGAAGAGACTTCTGATTGTGATTTCTTACTGTTGTGCCAAAAAATAGGTGGCCTTTGAGCTACACCATTATTACTTTTGTCTAATCATGAATTAGTAATTCAAACTGTGCTGTGTGGGATGTGTACACAAGGTGCCCAGCTGCAAGATGGCATGTAACCAAAAGATCAGCTTGTCTGTGCCCGTTGTGAGCAGGGGGCTGCTGTGGGTGACTGGCAGAGGTACAGTCCTAACATGTGCGAGAGAAACTGGAAGAAGAGTGGGCTGCCTCTCAGCTTCCATCTTGGAGTCTCCAACTTGATGCTTGCCTTTGAGTTTTCTGTTGACTCTTTAAACAGCATGTTTAGGTGGAAAATACAATTTGCTTCCCAGTCTTGAAGATACTGATCAAAGAGAAAATATCATACAAAAGACTTCAAAAAAAGTTGGAGAAGTTAAAGTCTGTAAGTAATACTGTAATTAGGACTGAGTCAGTGTCAAATCTGAAAATGAGTTTAGCACATTACTTGACAGATGGGAAGACATGTAAATTCTGGGAAGTGTAGCTGGATTCTCTTGGTCTAATTTAAGCACTATTTCTAATTATTTTTGGTATGTGTACAGAGGATTATGAGATGGCCATTATTCTTTTAGGAGGGCTCTTCACATTTAAATTTAAATCCTTAAAAGAGTACCCTATTAAAATGTAAACATGCTGTGATAACGAGCACCTAATTATGCAGTCAGGTTTAGTCCAGCTACTCTGGTGAACAGCTGTGTGCACATCAGAGAATGCTTTGTCTCACACCTTGAAAACTGCCGCAAGTCAGGTGAGCAAAAGGTCTCGAGGTGCCTGACCTGCAGGTGGGAACTCCCTGTAAGAAGGTTTGCTAAAGCAGACAGGCTTTCAATGGTTTCTACTGGGTTCCTCATGGCACCCAGAAGCACAGAGAGATGACACAATTAACAGTTTCCCCTCCCTGCAGTCTGATTCTGCTAATCCAAGGTAAAACTCCTTAACAGCGTCTTTGGAGAACCTTCCTTTTTGCATCCTGGCAGCTTTCTCCCTTTGCCAAGAGAAAGATCATGCTGAGGAGCTGCCAAATGACAGCTTGACTTCACACCTGAGAAGCAAATGAATGGAGAAGGAAAGCCTCAGCCTGCCTCCAGCCTGGCACAAATGCCGAGAGTCCTGTGAGAGTGGGCATGAGCAACCCCTAGAGCTGCAGCAAATGTGATATGAGCAGAGTCCAAGCTGAAGCTGCTGTGGAGGAGAGAGCTCCATGGAGCTCATTACTGAAGTGCAGAGGTGTTATTCATCAGCTGCAGGTCCTAGGGTTGGTGAAGGCCTGGCCATAGCTTGGAGCTCCACGCTACATAACAGCCCTTTGTGAGATTTGGTTGACTTTTTTTCTGGGGCTTTTGCAGCAAAGGGTCGGATCAAGTATCTCAAAACGTGCATTAATGGTGGGGCTGACAACCAGGATTTGTAATTTTAACTGCAGAAAATCAGTATTTTGGGATGTGTAATTTATGGTTTATAAACTTTGGAGGTAGAGGGTACCAAGAGAGAAGCTGCATGACATTCAGTCCTTGTTTTAGGACAGGGAGTGCCAGTATCTGTCGTGGAGAGCTGCAGGTGGCCTGACATTGTGCTAGCACAGCCCTGTGCTGGAGTGTGTCTGCTGGGTGGCAGAGTATGGATGCTATTGAGCACTCACCCCTCCTCTCATACACACGTGGTGGTGGCAGCTCCAGCAGGGTGCTTTGTGATTCTTAAGCCTTTTTGTGAGATTAAGACTACTGCAGCTGTAAAATATGAATTACCCGTGGCACTTTAACTGCCTGCAGAAAAATTAAAACACACAGTCAAGTAGTTGAAGTTGTGAATTTTTATCCTGCGTTAAAAAAACTGGAGAAAACTGCTTTGCAGAAGGGTTTTAAAAGCAGTGTAATGAACACTGTGCCTGACTCATCCTTCACATGGGGGAACTAAGCAAGCTAAGAGATAATGTCTCCAGGCAGATGTCCTTTGGGGCAGGGACTTTGGTTTAATTTTTCCTTTAAGGGAGGAAACTGGGAAGGACTGGCCCAAAGGCTTTGTGTTTTTACTGCTTGACCCCCCTGGGTGTCTGATGTTTGTAATTCTAGCAGTCACCTGGAGGCCAGGCACATCTATCTGCAACAGCTTTGAAGGTATGAAATGACTGTTCCTGTAGTACAAGCCAGGCCGGTGTATGTGGACTGCTGTGCTGCGTCTTCTTTGACCGTTGACTACCACCAAAGTGTCTGTAACATGAAGGATGGGAACATTCCAGGCTGTTGTATCAGAGTGTGTAAGTGACATCAAATAAATGGGGCAGCACTGGGTATATTGAGGCAGAAGCTCTGTGTCACCTCCTGGGAACATGAAGGTGAGTAACCACAGCTACAGTTCATTTGAAGTAGACAAGTGAGCCCCCCTGGAGGAAGCTGGGACACTTCTGCTCACAGAGCTAATTACGTGGTTTTATTTATTTAGATAGTTTTGTGTGTGTGAGAAAGGCTACTTTTAGGTTCAGGTGAAGGGGTTCAGTGGGAAAGCCTTCCACATTCCTTTAAGGGTGGGCGCTTTCATCCCAAGTCACCTGGGAGATAAAGAAGCGACTGTTAACGCCAGGGAACTGACCAAACCGACCTTTTAACTCGTGTTTGCAGTGTTCTGCTTCAGTCATAAGGCTGCTCTTCCTTTTTCTGCAGACCCTTTCCCACAGGCTTTTTCTTTTTCTCTGTTTCAATTGAAAAGTACTTGGCGGCTGAGCGCTCACCCCGTACCACGGCAGCTTTGCAGACAGACTCGGCACAAAGAAAGTTTGCTCTTCTTTTCCTCTGCTGATGGGAAGAGCCGAGCGGCAGCTCTGTTAAAGGCAGGAGGCTCTGTCCCGGCTCACACCTCGTCCGGGCTATCAGCAGGCGCAGCGTTAGACCGAGTTCTGCGAGAGCCGCTGATACATTAATGATTAATGTCAAGCTCTGGAAGAGCCCCCAAAGCAAGCGCGCACGTTATCGTCTGCAACTGGCCCTTCGCACTAACGCGGCGGCCGGTGCGAGCTCTGCTGTCGGGTGACACTTGGCCTCGGCACCGCGGCGCCCCTGCCCCGCTCTCCCCCACCCCCGCGCTCCGTGGGNCGGCGCGGTGTGGCGAGCGGCGCGAGCGCGGAGGGCGCAAGGGACGGAGTAGGGGGGTGGTAGTCACGGCGCGGGGAAGGAACGGACAGACAGCCAGGACAGACGAGTAGACGGGGTGAGAGGATGTGAAGATGGCGGAGCTGCAGATGCTGCTGGAGGAGGAGATCCCGGGAGGGCGCCGGGCCCTGTTCGACAGCTACACCAACCTCGAGCGGGTGGCCGAGTACTGCGAGACCAACTACATTCAGGTGCGTCGCGCGGGGCGGGGCCGGGCGCAGCGCGCGCGGGCTAACGGTCGCCGGCCTCGGGTAGCGGTCGCCGGTGCTGTGGCGGCCCTGGCCCTGATGTGGAGGGTGGGCCCGGGTCAGCCCCAGTGGGCAGGATCCTGGTCGTTCCCCGCTTTCTCCCGCCTGCTGAAGGGCCGCTGCTCGGCCCCCGTGTCGACGGGCGCCCTCGGGTGAGGGAAGCGGGGTCGCTCCACCCCTCGGCGATCGGTGACAGAGCCGGTAGCTCCGGCTGCTGTAGTGTGGAGAGCGGTAAACATGGGTTCACCTCTAGCGTGAAGAGGTGTTTAAATATGTAACTGGTTTCTAAATCAAATTCCTCCCACTTTGTGAGTGTGTTGAAGATTTATTTGGGATTGTGACTCTGTCACTCATTTTCGTTCCCTTACCACCTCCTCTCCTTCACTGACAGCACTGACGAACCTGATTCCTGTAAATGAACGTGCTTGTTAATTTAGAGCACAGTGACATGGGTTTGAATGGGAATATGCTTACTGCAGGTTTTTATTTCGCTCTCAGTCAGGACTGTGGTGTTCGATAGGAAGAGCAACTACCAAGTGATAGGTGCAGGATGGAAGGATGCTTTACTAATGAATTTGGCAGAAGGAGATAGAACGCAAGTTGCTACTGTAGCATATGACTTTTGTTGTGACCACTGTGAAGCCAGTTTAGTGCCAGGACTTTAGCTTTTTCCCTTTTTCTTCCTTCAGTAGGACGAGTGGCAAAATGTCAGTTTACTTTGGTAGTGATGATAGGTTCAAATGAAATGGTTACCCTCAAAACAACCAACCAAACCCCCCTAAGAATAGGGGAGAGGAATATTGGAAGCCAGAAGCAGATAGGAACAAATGGATTTAATTTGAGTTTGGGTTTTTTTTGTTCTGTCTGTGACCATTGTTTGTGTGTCTTGTGTAAACTTTGGATTATACAATCTGTATTGGATAGCTTCATTTTTATCATCGTAATAAAAACTGCAGAGGAGGACACTGTGCTGTTCTGTACAAATAGAGAATAAAGAAAGATGGTTATTGCTTCAGCATACGGTCTGTAAGGACGTCCTAATATAATAGGAGATGGATACAGACAGATGGTGAGTGAAGGCAAAGAATGAGGCACTTTTGGTCAGCCTGATGGATTCTGGCCACTGCACAGCAGTACCCTGACTGTTGGCAGTTTATCCAAGCATCGTGACAATAGAGAGCCTTAAGGGGTAGGTGAGAGTGAAAGAATGTAATTGTAATGTGAATGTTGACTGAGATGCACTGTTGGTCACAGTGTCAACATGTTTAAATTATGAGCAAGTGGGGAGTGGAGGACATCAGCCAGGCAGTGGACTCCAGGCTTTGAAAGTGGCTGAGAAACCACAGAGTGGAATTACTGTAGAGAAGAGGTCCAGCATGAGGGGATTCTGGCTTTAGTGATGCAAATGTCCTAGTAACAAATCTGTCAGGCCGCTGCACCTTCATGGTGGCAGAGCTTTGTAAACTCCTGCACAGGATCTGCATACAAAGCTGATTTATTCTTCTCTGCAAGAATGGGAATAGATAAATGGATGTAACTATTGCTTAGTTTGAAAATGGTAATTTTACTGCTAATAATAATTATTATTGCAAGGCTGTTGTGCCAAATTAAGTCCAAATTATGTTCAAAATAGTAGCCTTGGATTTTATGGTGAGGATGGGCTTGCGGTTGGTCAGAAATTTGTGGAAGAGTAATTGTCTAGAAAGTCATATAATAAAAACGGAGCAATTCTTCTGTAATCCTTTAGTTTTTATTCCTGACAGATTTTGTTGTCAATGTTCTTGACACCTAGAGGAGAATCAGAATGTAACTGAGATTTGAACTTGCTCTGCAGGATGGTAGTCATTGTGGTGGTGGGGGCATTGAAGGCATTACATTGACCTGTATTTGTCAGCTGACAAACACTGCCTTTTCTTTTTTGTGCCTGTTGGTGCTTTGAGGTTTTATTGTCAAGTACAAAAATTGTTGCAGAAGTCAGTGGAGGTTTAATAGAAAATCTGTAGTTCAGTGCTAAAGTAAATATCTTTGTGCTCTTCCACCTGTTTGCAACATCACAGTAGCTTCCAAACAATTGAACATGGAATCTTTTACCTGTGGAAATTGCTAGTTCATAGCAGAAATGTTGTGGCTACTCATTTGACTTCTGCTTCTGAAATAAAAAATCCATTCTTTAAAATTTTGGCAGTGTTCATCCGAATTATGGTTGATACCTGGTGAGCTCAATTACTTCAGCAGCAGGGATGGTTACATAAATTGCTATCCTTCCTTTGAGTCTGTTAGTATATGAGAGCACATCAGCCTAAAGTTTTGTGGAAAATAATGGGAAATGCAGCAAATGTGTAATATGGACCTGCAGCAATGAAAAATGAAAGGCTGATGTTTGGGGAAAAAAAAGTTACTTCATTTTTCTTTACCAATTTAAAATACATTTCCTTCGAAATTTTCCCACTGGGTAAGTTGGTCTCCCAGCCCTCTAGACAATGTTACCTAGTAAGGGGATATATTTTTTGAGAGACATGACTTTGTTAACTAGGAACATAAATGTTTATAGAAGAAAATTTCAACTTGCATCCTACCGACAATTATTTTAGTGAATTTTCTGTGATTCTGATTTTATTTCATAATAATAATACTTTTAAGAATGTGTATTAAGAATATGTACATATTCTTAATATGTATTAATATTCATAATAAGAAAATGTATTTTAAGAATAAATGTATAAATCGCTCACTTTAATCTGCCTTTCTTACTACAGAAATCAAGTAACTTACTCTTCCAACAGGCCTTTATCTTGTAAAAATCAAATAACTTACTCTTCCAACAGGCCTTTATCTTGTAAAAATCAAATAACTTACTCTTCCAACAGGCCTTTATCATCTAATAACTTGTAGAAATCATGCAATTACTTCTCCATCACTGTTTTTAAAGGGAGGTGGAAGATACGCAGTTTTATTTAGTAGGATGTCAGTCACATGTTAAATTTTATACTGTCTGTTCAGTGCTTGGCCTCTGTTACCAAGTTCAGTCTCAATCTAAACTGTTCAACAAAGTACTTCCATTAAATTTCATTATCTGATATACTTGATTTTATTTTAAAAACATATTTGCAGGCTACATTGATTTAACTGTGTCTTTCATAAAAAGCAAAGGGTAGTTGTATTAGTGTGCTATATTAACAAAATACTAATATTTCTGCATTGTTTTTGTTCAAGAGTATCCTAAGGAAATTTCTACGGGTGATTATATAAGTAACAAGATGAAGCAATTATGAGATTTGCATATCTTGTTACTGGTGTGCCAGCATGAATTCCAACACTATCTTGGCTTTTCCAGTTTCACTGAGTTTCTCCTGTATAAGTCCTATTCTTGAATAATTTTTTGTTTGTTTCTTGTGATCATTGCCCATTTGAAAAATCAGATTTTAATGTAGTGCACTCTGGAGCTGTTCAAGGCGGGATTGGACGTGGCACTTGGTGCCATGGTCTAGCCTTGAGCTCTGTGGTGACAGGTTGGACTTGATGATCTATGAGGTCTCTTCCAACCTTGATAATACTGTGATACTGTGATACTGTTCTAGACTAGGTGAATGGTTGTGTGTGTTAACTCTTTGTTGACAGAGTTAGAATAAATGACCAGATGGAGGTAAGGGTTGTCAGGCATTGGAGCAGGGTGCCCAGGAAACTAGTTGAGTGCCATCCCTGGATGTATGTAAAAGTTGTGTAGATCTGGAGTTTAGGGACATGGTTTGGTAGTGGGCTCAGTGCAGTTAGATTAATGGATGGAATCAATGATCTTAAAGCTCTTTTTCAGCCTAAAGAATTCTAGGATTGTATGATTTCAGCCTGTAGCGATCTGTAAGGCACAGGTTTGAGGTAGGAGGGTGTCCCACCACCAAAGTTACCATGCAGTATTGGGTGAAAAGCCAAAAGCCTCTGTGCTCTGTTCAGCTTTCAAAACAAGTATAGGATTTCTGTCTGCTGCGTTGTGCAGATTCTTTGAAAAGCCCTTTATTTCTTATCTTTTCAAGATCTAGTATGCTTTACTCGTCCACTCTACAGACTGAAAGGAAAAGTGAGCTTATGTTTTTCCTGTCTTCATAGTATTCAGGTTGCCACGACGTATTGCGTTTTATGTCCATCAGCAGATTTCTGGTGTTTGTAAGGGTAAGGATCTTAAGGGGATTTTTATTCCTGTTCCTAATGTTTCATGCTTCAGGAACTATCTTCAACTTCTGCAGAGCTACCTGCTTTCAGCCCCTGCATGTAGCTGCACCTAAGTAGACATAAAAGTGAAAATGACTTGTTTCTCAGTTAAATTTACCACATACCATGGTTTGATAAGTTTTATAGTTATTTTCCACATATCTCTTAATTTTATTTAGACCTTTGAAGCAAAACCAAGTAGCCTGTGGATTTGCATCTTCCAGCAGGTTGAATGAGAGAATAAGGCAGCTATTATTCTATTAGCATACTAGTTTTGAACTACAGAAGTGGTGGTCCTTTAGGAGTAGTAGCTTAGTGGTTGTAGCTTTCATAATGTGACATTTCTGCAGAAATGCTTGTAGTGACCAGCACCAGTATATAACTTGTGTACATATACAGGGAATTGCAGGTATTGTGGTTTGCAAACAAGATCAAGGAAGGTCTCTAGTCTCTTTACTGTGTGTCACGTTAACAAAGACAACTCACTTGATTGGCAAAATTTATTTAACCGTCAGAAATGTATCAGAGGAAAGTTGGTTTTAACCTTTCTGTTCCTTAAACTTGCTTCTGTTTTAATCCAGCATCAGTTAAGCTTAGCACTGATGGAATATTTGCTCTGCAAGCGGGCAAGTGGATGTTGATTAACTCCAGTGTATGGTAGTCCAGAACTTCAGCAATACGCTGACAGTTTGAAACTCTTCAAAACTACTAGGAAATCAGTAAAGCAATGATAATGGACACATGGGAAAACTGACATGGTATCTTAAGTGTGTGAATGAGTTAGAAGGTGTATCTGACCCACCAGTCCACTGGTAGGACTTCATAAAGACCATGTGATTTTTTTAAACGGAAATAGAATGCTGTGGTGGGTTGACCTTGAGTGTCTGCTAGTGCCCACCAAGCTGTTCTCTCTCTCCATCCTCAGCAGAACAACAGGAGAAAGTAAAAATTTTAAAATGCTCCTGGGTTGAGGTAAGGACAGGGTGATTGCTTACCGGTTTACCATCATGGGCAAAACAGATTTGACTTGGGGAATACTAATTTTACTTTGTTGCCCATTAGAGTAGGATAGTGAGAAACAAAACAAAATCTAAAACCAACTTCCCCTCACCACTCTTGTCTTTGCAGGCTCAACTTCACTCCTTCATTCCTAACTCTTCTATATCCTTCTCCCAAGTGGTACAGGAGGATGGGCAATGGAAATTGTGGTCAGTTCTTAATACTTTGCTGCTTCTGCTCATTCCTCCTCACTGCCTTCCTCTGCTTCATCATGAGCCTCTACCATTGGATATATGCCAACATGGGTCCTCCCCACAGGCTGCATATCTTCAAGAACTGCTTTAGCATGGATCCTTCCCAGCAGAGTACAGTCCTGCAGGAACAACCAGCTCCGGTGTGGCCCTTCCAGAGTTCTTGATGGAAAACTGTTCCTGCACAAACTTCTCTCCACAGACTGCATATCCTGCCAGGAGCCTACTCCACTGTTGGTTCTCAGTGGGCTGGCTGCATCTTCTTTATGAGCATATCCACTTGCTGCAGCACAGGGTTCTCCATCTGGCTGTGTCCCGTAGGTGTCCTCAGGGAGGCAATCTTTGTCACTGTGGTCTTCTCCATGGGCTGAAGTAGAATCTCTGCTCCAGTGCCTGGAAACACTTCTTCCTTGTTCTCTAATCTTGGTGTCTGTAGGGTTGTTTCTCCCACATTTTTCTCAACTCTCTCTCACAGCTGCTTTGCAGTGTTTTTTACCCTTTCTTAAGTGTATTACCACTTGCCCCAGCAGCACTGCTGATTGGCTTGGCTTTGGCCTGTAATGGGTTTGTTTTGGAGCAGCTCCTGATCTCTGCTCACAGATGCCACCTCTGCAGCCACCCCAGAATGAAAACCTTGCAGTGTAAAAACAATACGTGTGCCTGAGAGGATGTTACTTCAGTACTCTCCATTTGTGCTATATGTCATTAGCGCTACATCTCAACAATTTAAGGGAAGCTAAGCTTTATGATTAACAGCAACGTGTGTGGCCACTGTTCTTTTTATTTCAAGATGTGGTGCTGTCTGCAAATTTCAAGTAGCTGGCTAAGTAGGGGAAAGGCTTGTAACTTTCTTCAGTGTCTTCTCTCTGATGATGTCTTGTGTTCAGCCTGCAAGGAATCATAATCCTTTTTTCTCCATGTTCCCTTAAGGCAGAAGGTGGAAGTATCTGGATGGTGGACTCTGGTGCTGCTATAAATGAACCAGTATTCACAGAATCACAGAACATTAGGGATTGGAAGGGACCTTGAAAGATCACAGAATCATGGAATCATTAGGGATTGGAAGGCACCTTGAAAGATCACCTAGTCCAATCCCCCTGCAAAAGCAGGATCACCTACACCAAGTCACACAGGAACATATCTAGGCAGGTTTTAATCATCTCCAGAGAAGGAGACTCCACAACTCCTCTGGGCAGCCCCTTCCAGTGCTCTGTCACCCTCACTGTGATAATACTAAGGATGTTTTTTGATTTCTTTACTTTTTCCCCCCCCTTCCCTTTCACTTACTGTATCTCTAAGTTCCTAAGCTTTAAGGTCCTGACAATTTAGTGGAAGATTGGCAGATCCATTTGCTTGAAGGAAGGAGTTAGGTAGTGTCCCTTGCATTATCAGGATATATGACAAGAAAACATCTTTGTAAATGACACTAAATATTTTCAATATTTATGGCAGAAGTAGAAAAAATTAGGTAGTTTATGCATCTTTTATTCTAATTTTCTGAAGTAAAATTCCATAGTAGTAGTTTAATTAAAAAAAAAAGCCCATCATAGTTATAACTATATTAAATGGTTGCAGAAACTATTATTGCATGTCTTTCTATACACAGGGTTTACCAGTAAACTTATTTTTAGGTTGATAAGTTTAATTTGGATCATCTAGGTATAGGACCTTAGTGTGTTGCCTTTTAAGTGAGTCAACATAGCTGGCAAAGTTGAAGTATTTATCACTCAAACGCTCTGCTTTTCCTTTGCATTCACTGCGGCGTGTTTGGCCAGGAACGCTAATTAATGCATTTAATAGAGTTACAAGTTCAGTCTGGAGTTTGGGAAGAGTAGGATTGATTTTCTATTGAGTGGATGTGGAAACACAGCATGGGCCATTCTATTAGTGGTAAGGGGAGTTGCTGGTGGTAGTAATGTGTGTATAGGTGTGAAAATAAAATTTGTCAACATGCAAGTAGCTAATATAATGCTCTGTAACCCGAAGTGTTCCCTTCTTTAGTTTGTTTTCATATGTTGTTGAATTATATTGATTGAGAATTGTCATTTAGAGTAGCAAGTGTCTGCATTCTACAGTTAAAAAGCTTTCTAATGTTTACTGCTTGTTGCTGATGTCTTATTTGTGTTTGCAGGCATTAATCTGTGGCTCAGTGCTGTAGTTTTTAGGGCAGGACGTGGTGCACCATCCTGGTACACTGTGTATCCAATCTGTGCTTTGAACAAGTGAAATCTTACTCTGTTATGCTCAGCAGAATATTCTGTTGAAGAAAACATTGAATTAAGTACCGTGTTCTGCAGTAAATTTTCAGTAGAGTCTGTGACTAGAGTCTGCTGGCTCATTTTTTCTTGGATTTTGCTTTCAAATACTGTTTATTTCCCCCTTAATTGTGCACCTGAACGTAACTTCTGCTTATTAATGCAAGTTCTGTAAGCTGTATTGGATACCCATTTGTAGAGGTGTGGGGATTTTGACTACACATGCATGAAGAAACAAAGCTGCATGCCAGTAGATGAAGCACGTAATCACAGCATGCTGAATTTAGCTGCATTTCCTCTTTCCAGGGTTCTCACAGGTTAGGTTGGCAGTTTCTTTTTGAAGTGAATGAACTAAAATGTTCTCGTAAATGAATTGTGACTATTTCAGTGAGGAATCGTAATTTTCTGGTTCCCAGGTGCAATGGGCAAGTTGCTCTGTTAAATTTATAGCTTTATACTCTGGACTAAGGGCTCTATATGTTCTATTCACTTTTCCTGGAGCTTATTTCCCGGTAGATAACATTGTAATATGTATTCTTAAGTCTTTCTGTTTGAAATATAAGTGCTTGTTTTATTATTATTGGCTTAGAGTTACTGTAGTGAATAATAGAATCATTAGGGGTCAGAAGGGACCTCAAAAGATTGTCTAGTCCAATCCCCCTGCCACAGCAGGATCACCTAGACCAAGTCACACAGGAACATATCCAGGCGTGTTTTAAACATACTAAATTTGCCTTATGCTCAGTGAATTGCAGGGTGAGGTTTTGGTGGCCTGTATGCCTTGGTTGTGCACACATCCAAAGCCACTTTTGTGCTAGACTCATAAATTTAGTATTTATTCTTAAGGTTATGAACTGCTTTACCTAAACATGAATGGGTATTTTGAAACTTTTTTTAATTAATGTAGTGCTTTAATGTATATGAACACTGTTAAAAATTTTGGGAGTAGCTTTGGGGTCTTTCATCTATTTTTGAATTGCATGCTATTTTTTCAAAGTTGATTTATACTGTGGTTCATATGTTTAAAAAACTATACTCTTAGAGAATCAGATTAGGATGGTTAAATTGCTATATCAGCTGGTATTTATGAAGAGACTTTAGGGGAAGCCTGAGATGCTTTTATTTGAAGGTGCTTATTTTGACTGGCATGTTATCATTATCAAAATGATTTAATTATTTTCAGTTTTTAGATTGATAGTTATGTGAACAAATAGATGAGTTCATTTATATTTGTATGACTGTCATATGAATACTCTTGGAAATAAATGATAAAACAAACTGATGATCCTGATCATGATGCTGATGACATTTATGAGAAGCATGGGCAGATAAGCATTGTTAAAATCAGATTTCTATTACTAGTTTTTCATATTTTAGTTTAAGTATTAGGATAAACCTTGCAGGGATTTCTCAGAGGTTTTGTTTTTTTAGGGTTAATATAAATAGATTGACTGGGTTTAGGGAGAGAGAAGAAAGTAGCATAAATTTGAATTTTAGAGTTGAAAGAAATCTTTCTGTTGTAGTTATGTAGGAAAAAAAGTGAGAAATTCTGCTTTTGAATGGCTTATGAGAGAAAGATTTTAAAAACATCTACTTGCTTGTCAGCTTATGTATAAAGTTTTCACTGATATGATTGGGGGTTTCAGAAGACTGCCCCAGTCTTTGCTGTAGTGGAGGACAGATAGCAGTTTTCTCTTTGTCCAACACATTACCACCTGGGTGACTCTGGCAGCAGCTCTACATTTTGTGCTAGGTGCAGGAATACTGAGGCATTCATGTTGGGATTTATGAAGGCCTGACCTGGCCTGGCCCCGGCCACAGTGGGCCCTGGTGCCTGCAGAGCTCTGCACCATGCCAGTACAAAGCCCTTCTCCCTGTTCACCTTCCAACGTGGCAGGTATATCGAGAATCATCAAGTGTCAGTTCCTCCTCACGTGGAGTGACCTGGAGCTGCATCTGACAACCTGTGGTGACCTGAAGAACACTCCCCTTTCCCCTGTAACTGAAGTGGGAGAAGGTGAGAGAGGGAAGAGGGAAATGGAACTCTCTCGGACCCATTTGCGGCAAGGGGGAGGCCCCCGCTGATGCGGCCATGTGGTTGTTGTCATTGTGTGCTTGTCATGTGGCTGGCCATGCGGCCACTGCCAGTTTTAGCCACTGATCAGCATGAAGAGAAACTGTCACTTCTGGTGCCGAGAAGAGCAGGGGATACTTCAGTATTGGGAAGAGAAGAAGACTCGGTAGAGGCATCTGAGAATTCCTTTGTGCTTAGCTGAACTGTCTTTTCTGAAAGAAGCAGAAGGACTGAAGAACCCTTAAACCTTTGGCAAAAAAAGAGACTGGGTTCCTTTTTAAAAGCCACATTTACTGCAATGAGGGATGCACTTCAGGCTCTGAGGAATCAGGCCTGTCCAGTCAGCATTTTGCCAGGCAAGCTACGCTGAAGAATTGAAGGGTTCACCGGTCTGGAATGGCCAAGGATTTGGTGTCTGCAGACTGTGCCATGTGAATCATGGGACATCTGACAAGACTCTGAATGAAAAGAAGAGAGGGTGGTTGTACTCCTCTCTTCTTGACTGACATGCTTTCCCTAGGTCTCTAATGTAAAAACCCAAAGACCAATGCAGTAGTAATTTCCTGTCATATTTTTCTCAGAATATTTTTCTCAGATGGCATTGTGACGGAGTTGCTGGTATGTATGCACTAACTTGGTTAACCTTTTGCTTCTTTCTGTATATAGTTACAGATTTAATAAACCCCTTTGATTTTCCCTAAGCCACCCATTGTCTGGCAAATTCTGAGATCTCACTAAGACCTAGCTGATTTTCCTTCTGTTTACTTGTTGTCTTCAACCCACCACAGTAATGAAAATATCAGGTGCTGTTTCTGCACTCTCTAGTGAAAACTGCAGAGTGGGGCCTGACTCTTGTTAAACATGAAAGGGTCCTAACAGATAACCTCTAGGTAACATGTGACTTTTGACAGCAGTTTAGTGCTTTGTCTTTCTATATAGTCTATCTCATCAAAGCCTGTTGTTGGTACTGTTCCTCTCAGCAGTCAGTGCTATGTAAATGTAGCTGAAATAGTGTTTTTAAGTCTAATCTCTTTTCAAAGAGAACATTTCAGTCTGTTTAAACGGGTGTACAAAGCCATTTCTTAGTAGTCTAGTTTGAATTCAAAGCACGTGAGGTTCAACAAGGCCAAGTGTAAAGTCCTACAACTGGGTTGGGACAATCCCTGGTATTGATATAGGCTGGGAAATTATGTGATTTGGGGCAGCCCTGTGAAGGACTTGAAGGTACTAGTGGACAAAAGGCCAGATTTGAGCTAGCAGTATGCCCTCACAGCCTAGAAGGGCATTCACATCTTGATTGTGTCAAAAGAAGAGTGGCCAGTAGGTAAAGGGAGGTGATTCTTCCCCTCTACTGTGCTCTGTTGAGACCCCATCTGGATTGGGGTCCAACTCTGGGGACCTCAACAGAAAAAGGACACTAACCTTTTGGAGCGGGTCCAGAGCAGGGCCACAAAAATAATCCAAGGGCTCAAACAACTCTCATGTGAGGACAGCAAGATCATCAAGAGATGCTGTTGTGCAGCCTGAAGAAAATGTGGTTCTTACTGCAGCCTTTCAGTTCTTAGCGAGTCTATAAGAAAGATGGGGAGGGAGAGTGTAAGAATGATGTCCTGTTTTGTCAGGACAGGGAGTGATGGTTTTAAACTAAAAGGGGGAAGGTTTAGATTAGATACAAAGAAGTAGTTTTTAGATACAGAGAAGACATTTTTAGGTACAGAGAAGTAATTTTGTATATAAAAAAGAAGGTGGAACAGGTTGCCCAGAGGCATCCCTTGGGACACTCAAGGTCAGGCTGGATGAGTCTCTGCACAACCTGATCTAGTTGAAGATGTCCCTGCTTACTGGGGTTGAACCCAGTGCATTCTAAGATTCTGTGATTCTAATTTGTCTTGGGTTGCTTTAATGACAATAATTATTCACTGAACACACAATGGAAATTCTTAAAAAGATTTTGAAGTGTGTCCTTTAAAACTGTAATTTTGAGAGGTTTTGGGTATTGCAATGTTTGCAATTCACTGTAATTTTTTAACTAGGTGGGGTGGCAAGTTTATAAGTTGGCATGAGAAGTGGAGCTTGTTTGTAGCTTTATATACAAAGCAGAATATTTGCTGCAGAGTGCAGAAGTTTGTTGTCTACCTACTTTTTATTGGGTAAAAACCAGATCTGCTTCAGCTTGTGAGGAGTGTAATTATGTCAGGTATCCCAAAACAGTGGCTGTCTCAAATCAGTTGTGATACATTTGGCTGTCGGGGGGGCTGTGGGGAGGCCAAGTACAAAGTCTTTAGCCAAAAGTAGAAAAAAATCTCGTATATAATGAAATATTAAAGATAATGTGAGGTTTATACGTTGTATGTGTTATGCAAGACAATTGAACTCATATAAATTCTCTCATTTGATCAACAGATGGATAATGAATGCAGAAGTATAAATTATTTAACCATTTATGCTATATGGAAAAAGAAAATTTTCATTAAATGAATGAGTGGGGAATACAGTGCCCACAGTCAGCCTGTCCTTTGGAAAGGCTGTGCTTAAAAGTACTCTAAGGGGAGGGGGTTTTACCTTTGCTTATTGTCTTGTGATGAATAAAGGTTCGTATTTGCCTTGAGTGTAACCTTCCGTAAAATTTTCTCACTGTTTTTGAATTGTATCTTGTGTTTACAGAGCCAGAGAATGATGAGAGATTTCTTTGTCCCTTGCTGAGTGTTCAAAACTTTGAATTTTGCTAAATTTATCATCTTTATGAGCAACATGCTTAACTTATCCAGGGTATAATCTCAAATAAATTTTTCTGTGTGACATGATATCTCAAAAATTTAAAACATACTTAAGGAAATTCTTTCTCTTCAAGTTTAAATGAATTATACAAAAAACCCACTCCAAACCAAATCATAAACCAAAGCATTTTCTTCCATTTTCTTTGCCGCCCCTGTGGCTGCAAAATGATACTGGCAGCAGCATGACTTTCTGTGAACCTGTCTTGTTCTGTAAGTGGTATGATGTCCTTTATTATTTCTGGAAAAAAGGTCTTCTGGAGATAAAGCAACATTTTTAGATCTAAAGATCACTGTGGGGATATACAGCAGAATTATGGTAGGGTATGACTTCAGTTTCTCCTCTGATATATTTTTTGAACTGATTTGACCTTAGTTTTCAGTCATCTTGGCATTACCTCGTAGTAAATGCTATATATTCAGTTAAATACCCAGGGCAGCTTTGAAAGGCCATAATTATGAAAAGGATATTTGTCATTTAGATTCTGTTGGAGATGGAAATAATAAGGTGTGGTGATCAAAATGCAAGGATTATTGACGTTTGAGTTAGTTGTTCTTTTCCTTTCTACTCTTTCATTTTGTGTGCATTGTGTTAGTTTGTCAAGCTGCATTCTTTCTTTTTGGTTTCTTGGGTAAACAAGAGTGAAGCTATTGAGCAAGTGTCCTGGTTTTGCTGGGACAGAATTATAGGGCTTCTGTGATGGCCATTAGTAGTTTGGAGTCAGATCAGCCAGGACAGCTGACTTGAGCTGGCTCACAGCTGTATCCCAGCTATATCCCAGACCATAAAATGTCGTGCTCAGTGTAATGGGGGAAGTTTGCAGCACAGAGAGGGGCTTCCTGCTTGGGCTGCTGCTCTTGCTTATGCTTTTTCTGACTCTGCTGCTCTTCCTTTGCCTGAGGACTGCTTTCTTGTTTTTTGTGACCTCCCTTACATTTGCTGGCATGAGTTACCGATTTATATACTTCATACTACTTGCATTTGTATCAGTTAGACTGTTTCATTAAATCCATTTTTATTTCAGCTTGCGAGTCTCATCTCATTTTCCCAATCCCCCTTCTTGGCTGGTTAGGGGTCACTGTGTGACAGAACAGCTGCTATAGTTTAGCCTCATATACATGATAAATGTAGATGGGTGAGGTAATGGTGAGTGTTGTAAAAAAAAGTGAATTTCCTATGTCTACGAAGGCGGAGGATCTTGTTTGGTACTGCTCTCCTTCCCGTGGGGTTAGATATGATGTTCATAAAAATGTATTAACCTCTTATGCTCTTCATTCATAGATGTTTTTCTGTGGGTAAATGAGGAAAAACAACCATGTAGCATTCACAGAGCTTCTGCTGTCCCATAATTTTTGTTATCAGGTAATGCCAGTGCTTTGCTTTAAGACGGCAGTTTTAAACACTTGCTATATGAAATCCTTGATGTTGTTTTGAAGAAATTTTCAGAAAAACATTGTCTCTTCAGGCTCATTCTGACTTGATGTTCAGAGCCCTTACTCTTTGTAACTAAGCAAGAAGTGATTCTGTGATTCTAAGTCCCTCACCATGTTTTAAGCTCTGGCTGCTATTTACCAGATGGAAAACTCCTTATTGCTAGAGAGAAATTCTGAAATGGCCCTGTGACATGCAACATAACCACAGTGTTTTCCAGCCTGAGGAATGTAGGAATTACTGTACGTGGAGATAAACTTTGCCCAAGCTGGATTTTGCTATCAAGCGAAGCATGATTCTCAAAATAAGTAATTGACTGATTTGGAGAAAGAAGTAGAATTTAAGTTGTGTAGAGATGACTGCATTACAGTTGCAGTGTAGTTAACCGAAGAGATTAAACACACATCCTTCTATGCATATAAAATGTCCTTCTATTGCTTGAAAAAATGAGTTGCTACTTGTATGAAATAGTCTGTCTCTGGGCAAGATACACTGCAATTAGTGTGAAAGGAGGTCATGCTTAGGAAAATGCATGTATAAAGTACAGACCTCACTGGAAATGATTATAGAAAATTTGATGCTGTGATTTTAAGTTATATGCTGCAGGTTGAATATAGTGACTTCGCTTGCTCTTCTTGAGCTACATGGCAATTGACAGAAGATTTACTTCTAATTTTGAAGTAAATTGACCAAAACTGCTGGTTAAACTGGAGAAAAGAGAGTGACTACTAATTACAGTACCTACAGAAAAGGAGTTTTTTCTGCAGCATAGCGAAGTTTAAGTCTTGTTAAAACTAAAAGCTGCCTGCAACCTCTTGTTTTTTTTTTGCTTATTGACAACTCTTACAAACATGAACAAACAAGATAAGCTTCTGAAAAGCTCTAATTTCTAGCAGTTAGGGAATTAGGCTGGGACTTCTCTCTGGAGGATAAGGCTTTTAACTTACCAGGATGTTCACTCATTAATCATGGAGTTCAGAGCAGAGATTGAGATTTTTGAGTAACAGTCTCTGTCTAAGAGACTAGAATCCCATTCTGTCTCTTGCCAGAATTGTGTTTTGTTGAGTGCCATGGTAATGGGAGCAAAAGGTTGTAAGAACATTATTTGTCAGAAAAGTGAACAGATAGGGCTCTTGGGGCATATAGGGAACAAATTATTGAATGAGAACGCACTGGTTTTGCTTATCAGTTTTCAGAGTGAACTGCTAATTTTCACTTTTTTTTGTTGGTCATAGTAGTTCAGTTATTCACCATCTGTGGTTCAGTTATGGCTGTATGCCATTTAGTGTCACCACCACCTTCAGTGAAGGGTAGTGCAACAGAGGTCACAGAATCACAGAACATTAGGAAAGGATCTCGAAAGATCCTCTAGTCCAATCCCCCTGCCACAGCAGGATCACCTCGACCAAGTTGCACAGGAACATATCCAGGTGCTTTCAGTAGGCTGAATATGGATATGAAGAACAAATTGAGGTGTCTTGCTTTTGTTCTCTGAGAACCTCTTCCAGTAAAGACAAAGGCCTGTAAGTTGTGTGGACTGTTTTTTCACAGTCAGACAAGAGTGTATTTGTGTCTGGTCATGTAACAGGGTGCAAATGTAATAGGACTTGTGTGCATATGTAATTGTGTGGTTGGAGACTTTTGGCCTTTAGATCTACAATGGGCCATGAAGGCTGTCCTTTTGTTTAAAAGCAGAATGAGAAAGCAGGAGAGACTGAGGAACCTTAATGGAGAAATGCAGGGAGGCCTCTTCTGATTTTCCAGTTATGTGCTTTAGAGCTGATTAACTGCTGGTGCGACTCTCCCAGGCTCTGCTAATTTGAGCAGAAGTCTCAAGGTTTGGGAGTTATAGCATGCTGCCAATGATTCTTTTACATCCTAGAGAAGTATTGTATGTCGCATCTGTGGTGCGAAAATTTCTTATTTTAATACCTGCTTTTTTTATATGAAGTAAAAGTATTTTGTTTCTGTCAGATTGTAATCGTGTCTCTGAAGACAGTTTATTCCTTTCATTGTGTCCAAATTGGCAGTAGCTTTAACATTTAGAGTTAACTGATCACTGTGGAGGGATTTGTGTAATGCAAATATGTGCGGGGTGGTGGGGGCGGTTTGTAAGAGTGGAAAAAGGATTATCAAACTCCTGCCCCCAGTTTATTTATGCCCTCTCTGCTGTCTTCTGAAACAGTATACTCCTCATACCTGCTAGCTACACCTCTTAAAGCTTTTTCTTTTTTCTTAAAAATCTTTTTAGCCATAGTTTTCAAAGGGAGCTAATTTAAAATAGAGTATCTAATTGAATTTGAGGACATGCTCATGTGAGGAACTAAAGACAGTGAATGGTAATTGAAAGACACATGTTCGCTTGACAATGTGGGGAGAGTTCTGAGGACAGCAGGATAGTATTTGCTGTGGCCAGAGAGCAAAGGCTTTCCACCAGCTCGTGTTCCTTGGGCTCTCTTCCTACTTTTCTCAGTCCCTTTTAAAGTGGGACTCTGCAGCACAGCTCAGTGGCAGCCTGATGTAGCTGTGGTGCTTGATGTGGGTGTCATCTCCACAATGCCTGCCCCTCCATCAGCAGCCATTGGCTGAACAGAGTGGATGTGTACCTTCCCTTTTTATGCTGCAGTTACACTGGCAACTACAAGCTGTCCTGCCATCTGAGTGATTCCATTTGTACATGAGGCTGTAAACTGGGATGGTGGCTGACATGACTGCGTGGCCTACTTAGCTTTTCTCGCAGTGAGGTTGTAACGTCTGGCAGTGGACACTTGGAAGGAGAAATTGCTTCTACTGCCACAGGTTACTCTGCCTGTGATTGTAAATTAAAGCCATTAGTTGGCCTCAGTCATTGCTGTGTAACAGATTGAGAATTTATAGTGGAACAAAGAGGGGGGTTGGACTCGATGATCTCTTGGGTCCCTTCCAACCCCTAACATCCTATGAAACAGGCAAAGTTGGGAAACAAATGTTACATAAACCCCAGTGGCTGGATAAAGCTTTGGGAAGCTGAGACATCCTTGCTTAGAAATGGTAGATTTTGACAGATGCCTTGAGAGAAAGAAAATCTGTTAATCAGATATCGCTAAGGAGAAAATAATTGGTGCAAACAACATTTTTTGTGTAGCATAATGCATTTGTGATATAATTTAGTTGTAATTAATTTCTGAAGGCCACATTGCATCTGAACAATAGCAAATGCTACAACTGTTTATTTTTATCAAGTAGCTGTAAAATCAAATTTGATTTGAATTGATTTAATCAATGATTTTTACTTGTATCCTCGGTGAAAATGCCTGACACTAAAGCATCCTTGATGAATGGAGAAGTGTAGAACAACAGATACATGAGATGGTAGAGCTAAACCTGCGGTCTTTGCTGTTCTTTGTTCAGTGCATTTGTGTTGGCTTAAGTCTCTTATGGCCACAAAGATGTTGATTTTGTACTGGTATGAAACCCTAAATTGGTCCTGCATTTGGAACTCTTATAAAAATTATGCTGTATGAGCTAAAAAAAGGTCCTCTTCTCTCAGCTGTGTTATTGCAGAAGGGCTAGCAGTAAAGTGAAGCCTGCATTGATTAACAGAAAGAGCAGAGAGTCTTCAATGCACACAGGGAATAGGTTTATCTTACTGCTGTTTACTTCTCAAGAATGACATCTGATGCTGTAAAGCAGTGCTGAGCAGCTAGTCATGTAGCTAAATGGTAACTACATCTTAGATGTTACTGATTCGGATGAAATTACGCTGTTTCTTGTGATACAACATTTTAAATGATATTATTTGTGTTGAACAAAGTTTGTTATAATCTTGTCTAGTAGGCCATATAAATACAGCATGCCCTGTTTTCTTGGGTTTTGGGGGGAGGGAGGGTTGTAGGTTGGTTTTTTTCCATATACAGGACTTTATTTTCAAAGAATAGGAACTTGACAGTTTTGGTGAGAGCGGGACATTTGCATGTGAAAACTGGTGCCCTGTGCTTGCCAAAATATATGGAAATAAATACAAAGTTTGATCCTGGTGGCACTTAAGGGAAACAGATGACAGATTTGTTGCAGTGATGCTGGCAGCATGAAGACAGTGGTGCAGGTGATTAAGTGTCAGGGAAGCAGTGCTTGTCCACAGCAATCACTTGTTGTTTTTCCCTTCAGAGTGTAGTAGACTGATATTCTTGTCACAGTTTTCAAAGCAGGGAGTTAGTTTTGTCCGCTCTGGCAGCCCTGAATGCTCTAGGTATTTTTAAAAACTGCCATTCCTTTAGGAGCTCAGGCTTTGTGTGTACTCCTTAGAAGGAAGGTGGCTTTCTTAGCTGTCCATCAAACCGATGTTTTGAGGCTCAGCACAGAAGTGAAAATACCAAATGAATCAACTGCAACAAGACCAAAACACTTCAACTTACTACGAATGACCTGCAAACGACCTGCAGCAAATTATTGATACTGAGTTTCAGATGCCTTAAGAATTATGAAGTCACACTTACGATCAGGAAATTCTTGTCACAGTTAGTGCAGTGTTACAAATTTTTAGTAAGTTAAGAAATGCAATAAGCAGATATCAAAGACTTTAGAAGTGTTAATTCTATTCTTCAACTAGTATGCCTTGTATTAGTATGCAGATAAACTATCATAATTTCATTATAAAAATAGAAATGACCTTATTTATATTTATATTCATATCAGTGGAATATGTTGAGTGTAATTAACCTTGCATTTGGAAATAGCTTTTCTTTTTTAAACATCACACTTACTGCTGGCTCTTTGAAGGATGCTTGAATTATAAATTCTAACGATCATTGTGATGCATTCTTAATTCTAATACTGTAATGATTATGTTTGGCCTAAATGCCAAAGTTACTTATACAGCTTTGATTGCAGCGCTTAGATAACTGGTGATCTCAGCTCAAAAGGTGATGTGTTTGACCAGACTTAGAATATACAGAATTCACAGTACTATGAGAGCAGTCCTAATCCAGTTTATTTAGAGTTGTATTCAGAAGAGTGTTAAGGAACTTCACATTTAAAAGTGTTTAAAGTTTAAAAACGCTTTGGGTGGACAGCAAGTTAAATGCAAATAGAGACTTTGGATGCGATTGTGAATAAATGTACTTCTCTGTTTACAAGGTGAGTAGGGTCACAAAGCAATCGAGCTAGCTCTTCCTCTTCCTACAGTAATAACTATGTGAATAAGCAGTTATGTAGAGAAGAATGTTTACATGTGGAGATGAATAGTGTGGAGATTATAGTACAACAATTAATGCAAAACAAAAACAAATCTACCTCCAACTCGATGTTCTTTGGAACTCTGGTTGTAGTAAAGAACAGGTAGCCTGTGTTCCCTCGCTGTGTTCAGTGTACTTACTGAATACATTGTTTGTCTACATCAGAAAGGGAAATTTTGAGGTTTTCTCATAGTTTCATGGCAATTCTTATTTCAGGACCCTAGGAGAGCTCATTTCCATCTGTTCTAACATGTCAGTGATTGCTTCTGCTTTTCCATATTGTTTCACTCACATGTTATAGACCCAGCTTCTTGCAGATTGTATGCTAGGTGTTTTTCATTCTGGGAATGAGCAGGTGTGGTGGTGAAGGATGAGTAAGGAATATTCTTAGACAAGGAATTATTTAGTGAGATGGTTTGTTAAAAAAACTACCGTATTTTTCATTCACCGTTACGTAATATTTGGCATGATTTTGCCTTTTTCTTCTCAATAATTTTTTCTAGCTTACTGAATGACCTCAGAAAGCACTTGGATGGGTTAAGCAAATACCATCTGTGCAGCTGAATGAGTCTGTGTAAAATATTTAATGATGTATGAGGTTTTCAGTAACTTCAAATAATTCAGGAACAATTAGAAGGGAAAGGATGATACAAGAGCTCAGTCGTCTATTTTTCACAGGAAAACTGAAGTGCGCTTTGTTAGTATCATAGCTGGACACATTTTGTACTGAATAATGCCAGATTGTTGAACTCTGGCATGCAGCTTTTGTTCTTGAGGCTGATACAATCTCAACAGAAACGTGAAAGGTTTTACTTGCTGATCTGGAGACAAATGTTTCTGTGGGTTTATATTAACAGTAATCAAAAGAAACAATTGTTGTATTGATTAAATGAAATTGATCTTCTCTCTCATTCCTAAATATTTATGGCTACTTTTTTCTCACATATATGTTTACTTTCGTGAAAGACTACTGTTTTGAACAGTAGCAAGAGATTCTATGTATGTTGGGAAAGTGGTTGGTATGGTCTGGATGCGTTACTCAGTATACTTACTCCCATGTCATAGAATCATAGGATCACTAGGGATTGGAAGGGACCCCGAAAGATCATCTAGTCCAACCCCCCTGCCACAGCAGGATCACTTCGCTGAGAAGTTAAAGAATCAGAATCACTCAGGGTTGGAAGGGACCACCTGATCATCCAGTTCCAACCCCCCCACCATGGGCTACCTGACATCCTAAATAGTCCCTCCCCAGCCTTTTTGTAGCCCCCTTCAGATACTGGAAGGCCACAATAAGGTCACCTGGGAGCCTCCTCTTCTCCAGACTGAACAGCCCCAACTCTCTCAGTCTGGCCTCATAGGAGAGGTGCTGCAGCCCTCTGATCATCCTCGTGGCCCTCCTCTGCACACGCTCCAGCATGTCCACATCCTTCTTGTTGCACAAAGGCTCTAGAACTGGATGCAGTCCTCCAGGTGGGGTCTCACCAGAGCGGAGTAGAGGGGGAGAATCACCTCCCTCGATCTGCTGGCTCATGTTCAGCCTTTCGTCCACAAGCACCCCCAAGTCCCTCTCCTCAGGGCTACTCTCCAGCCAGTCACTGCCCAGCTTGTATTTGTGCCTAGTATTGCCTCGACCCAGATGCAGGACCGTACACTTGGTCTTGTTGAACTCCATGAGGTTGGTTTGTTGCCCACCTCTCCAGCCTGTCAAACTCCTTAACCTCAGCTTCCACACTGACAACTAAATATTACTGTGTAGATGCATTGTATGCTGAATAATTGATGGATGAATTGAGGTTCTATTTTTTTCCATTCAAAACTCTTCTAAGAGATTTTTAGGTTCAGGCCAATTGTGAATGATATGCTTATGAATTGAAGAATTGTTTTGGTTTTATCATATTGATATTAAAGACAGCTTGTATTCATTTTCTGTAATAATAAATACAATTTCTTTATTACCTCAGGGGTCCAAACGTTTTGGCTAATCTCATAGAATTAAACTGCCAAGTAAACTGCCAGCAGCTTTTAGTGCTTCATCTCACCACTTTCAGCCCTTTCTTACCTCTTCCCAATTCATGGGAATTTAATTTTGAGCATTTTTAGCATTTTGTAGCATTTCTTTTTTCATCTAGTTGGGCTGATAGTCTCTAAACCTTGCTATAGTGCTCATGTTGCATCCATCATTTGTTTCCTCATAGAATTTCTCTCTGCATTTCTAGCTGTTTGGAGTTTTTTGTACTAAATTGTTCATGTTCTTAATAGTGGCATAACGGACTTTATCACTTTGAGGTGGGAGGAGTCATTAAGGGTTGGTTCCTTTCTAGCCCTGCTTTTTGTGTTCCATATGCATGTAAGATTTCCTTTTACTGCTCATATGGCATTTTGCATACATTAGTGCATGCTTTATTTTCTCATCGGCCTCATACTCTCCATTCCATGTATTTTTTTCCTTCTTTGTAATTTGTTTTTGTATTGCTNGCGTAGGGCAACGAAGATGATAAGAGAGGTGGAGCACCTCCCTTATGAGGAGAGGCTGAGGGAGCTGGGTCTCTTTAGCTTGGAGAAGAGGAGGCTGAGGGGTGACCTCATTAATGTCTACAAATATTTGAGGGGTGGGTGTCAGGAGGATGGAACTGGGCTGTTCTCCATGTCATGTAGTGATAGGACAAGGGGCAATGGTTGTAATCTGGAACATAGGAGGTTCCACATCAACCTGAGAAGGAACTTCTTCACGGTGAGGGTGGCAGAGCACTGGAACAGGCTGCCCAGGGGGGTTGTGGAGTCTCCCTCACTGGAGATATTCAAGACCCGACTGGACAGGTTCCTGTGTGACTTGGTTTAGGTGATCCTGCTGTGTCAGGGGGATTGGACTAGATGATCTTTCGAGGTCCCTTCCAATCCGTAGTGATTCTATGATTCTATGATAAACACAAACGTCTGTATTTCCCCAGGCAGGGGAGGAAACATTGAGAGGTTTAATTCCTAAAGTAAAAGAATGTCTTTATGTAATCCCTAGTCTGAGCCATTTCATATTTACATCTGGTAATGTCACTGTGCTGTGTAAATAGAACTTTCCAAGTGGCTAGAAAAAGTGAAGTCTTGGCTCTGCATCCTATATGAACAGTAGTCGTTTTTGCAGTTAATGCATGTAGGAGTGAATATGAAGTTTGTGCATTCATAGCTTGTTTGAATGACCGACTCCTGTTACCTAAAAGACCCAGCTCTATATGGAGTAGTCACTGTAGTCTGTGTTGTAGCTCTCAGACTGGATCCATCCTGTGACATGTTTCCGCCTAGTCTGTAATTTGGTTTTGTTTTCTGGAGGAATTGTTTCAGTAGTGGGTGCCCCCTGCAAATGAACACATTGTCTGGGGGAGAGCTGAGCAGAGCAGTGGCTGCTGCTGTGTCTAGGTGCATGGGGTACCAGTTCTTGCTGCAGCAGAGGCAGCCTTTCTCAGGAGTAGCTTGACACCGTCCTCACCCCATATGTGTCTGTCAGAAGCTTCAGATGAGCTCTCTTTGGTGAGTTAAACTGTTGCTCTTACTGCTGAGCAGGAGAAAAGGATGCTGTTTTGTGACTCAGCATGACCACCTGGTGTGTGCATATGTATGCAGAAAAGTTATAAACGAGATAGATACTAGGCTGCTGCATGTAAATTGGATAATGTGGGCACAGAATACATCAGTGATCTAGGTATTTTATCTTTTTGAGGTTGTGAAGAGGATCCAGCTGTGATGCTGAAGTATCTTCTTAGCATTGTTTGAAAAGCTGAAGCTGGAAGTTTAAGAGGTGGATACACAGCAGCATTCTTAATACTGTTAAGGGAAAAAATAGGGGAAACAAATGAGGGACTGTGTAAAAGTCTTGTGAAAAAAAAATTAGAGGTACTGGAAGGCTGACAAAATTGATGTCTTCTTTCCAGCACTTGTTCTTCTCTAGTCGCAGAGCAGCTCTGGATAATTCTTCCTTCTTTAATTCTTGATGGTGTGCTGCCTTGTGTTTTTGTGCCTACACAGCAGCTTGGATAGGAGAAAACTGATAATTTTGTTTATGAGTCAGGTAATTTTAATTTGAAGCTTACCATCTGATCTAATTTCACTACAACAAGATGAGTGTGTTGTTATGCTGGAGACCTCTACTTACTTCCACAGGCACTGCTAATGAAACTAGAATCTGAGTCTCCATAATGTCATGGTTACTGCTCAAACCATCATTTGGGAAGCATGGCTTACTCTTCCCGTGTGGCACCTACTTCGTTTTGCTAGGGCTAGTGTTTGCAAGCTTGTATGGCAGGGAAGATAGTAGATTTGACTGGAGTATAAAATAACCATTTGTTTCTTAGGTTATTTGTAAACTAGATCAAGTACTCAAACCACCATGTGGTCCTACAAATACAGAACTATCACAACAGCATGGATATCTTAGGACTAGGAACAGGAAGGTGCTTATGTAGACTGTCTTGTGGAAGACTAGTTGTGTCAGAAGGCAGCTTTGATTTCTTAGATTTGATATCCACTAAAGAAGAAAATCAAGCTCCGTTAACAGCTATGTGAGCGTTGCTTCGCTCAGATTGGTGAATGTGTAGATGTTACAATGTCATGGTTTTCATAAATGTGCTAAAACTACTGTAGAGAAATTAGGGCTAATTTATCTTTCAGTAGAGAATATTGCTAAATATGAATATTGAAATACTTTTTCCCTGCTTTTCAGTCAGGTATGAAGCATATTGCATGGTGCTTTGGTGTTTGTAAAATCAGAGCATCAGGCCTTAGTCTGGTATTTGAGTTTGGTTTACTAATAGCCTGATATCATTATCTTATTTGCAGAAATCCCTTTAGTTACAAAGTTGGATACTCAGTTATCAGTGTACCATTTAGTAGTTGGCTTTTGTGCTAAACCAAACCTAGAGCTTTGAGTTAAAATGTACCCAACATTTTTATTATATCTGCCCAGGGGTATCTGAGATTTGGTCTAAGTATCCAGACTGTATTTCCTAGTCATTGTGTGAGACACAAGTTTTCATCTCTTAAAGTGTTTTAGGGTAAACTTGATGGCTCTGAGATGCTATCATTAATTTTTTGTTGTTGTTGTGGGATGCCTTGATGGTAGTAGGTTCAAATAGTCATCTCAGTTGGAAAACTCAACGTACTCTGTATCTTTCAGTATACAGGAAGAAAGGTCAAACTTTAATTTTGCTGTGCCAAGCATGAGTGGATTTTGCTTCAGAGAATTTTGGGCTCTTGTATGAAGGCTTGCACTTGTTCAGGTTATCAGCTGAAGTAGACCTCTCATTCCAGAGGTGGATTGTGCTAATAACAGTTCCAAATGTCTTTCTAGAATGATTGTTTTAAGACTTTTTAATGTGTTTTAACATTGAGAAGCCACTTCCTAGAAGTTCAGATTGGCAGTTTGAACTGGTGTGCATGGACATGACTTGAATTTAGCTATTGGGCTACGTCAGTGGAAGGACTGGATCTGAACACATAGTCACATTTGTGTTTTTTTGAACAGTAAACTCATACTACAGGCTAGTTATATCTAAAATGATAGATTGTCTTCCTTTTGTTCCAAACACTTTAGCTATAATTGAAAAAACATGTTTGCTGGCTTCTACTCAACTGTTGTGGATGTACAGTGTGCTAATGTAAATCTGCAGTTTCTGCTTCTGTAAATAAATGTTATCAGCATCTGTAGAGTAAAACTGACAAACTTCTGGTCATCTTTTATTGCCATTCAGAAATTTGTATTGCCTGCTCTGGTGATTCTTTGCAGACTGATCTGAGGCTGTAAGTAAGGGAGAGGAAAACAAAGTGCATATTTATAAGCCATCAGTGGGAGACTAGAGGCAAAGGTGTCTGTGTTCCTTCACTTGGGAGTTCTTAAGCTGAGACTGGAGTTGTTTTGTATAAAAACTGTGCTGTCCAGCTAGCTGAAAGCCATGAGTCTAGGCATAGCAATGGGGTCTAGGCATAGCATTTCTTTACTTCATTGCTGCATATGAGGCAGCACATTCTGGTGGGAAACATTATCATCCTCAGAGGCTGCCTCCAAAATTTTAACTTCATTCTGCTGCATTCCTTCTCTCCTGCACTGTGGTGGGAGCTCTTCTGTGGCTGAACAGCAACTGCTGTTGGTCCTCCTTTCTAGAAGCAAACTAGGAAGTGGTACAAGTGTCACCTGTGAGAAGGGATGCTAACAGGCTAATCAAGTTATGGTTGTTTTTGTGAATGCAGGAGAGCTTGCCAGGAGACAAACTTTTGAATATATTTCAAATCGGCACTTAGCTGAAGTGCTGTGTCTGTTTACATGTGCAGGGTTTTTTTTTTTCTTAAAAGCTAGCAATATTATTTTAAGAGTCTTAGTACAAGGTTTCAGGGAACACCTAGGGCCGTAAGAATTATTGTCCTGAAATAGAGTTATGTTTCATTTTCATTGCTTCCCAAAGTACATATAATAAAATGGATGGTAGGTGCAGCTTGTGTTAAAAGATGCGGAATGACTTTATATTCCCCCTCTAATAAAAACACATTTATTGAATCCTGAAACCAAATTTCTATGCATGTTATATAAAGGAAAGAAACTTACAAAATATAGCATTAGAATGACAGGTGGGAGTAGAGAACATTTGTCAACTGTTGCTTTAGAAACCGTACTGTCAGCCAGTGAGATGGCCAGAAATCACCTAAAAGTAACATTCAGTGTATTCCAAAGCCTTGGAAACTGGAGAGTTTTTTAGCATCTTAACTGTAGCTTTTACCAGTGCTTTAATCTGTGTTCCTTGTGCTGGTTTAGATCTTGGTGATGTTAACTGTTATTCAAGGAGAAACACAGAATTTGGACAACTAAACTCTTAATATTTCAAATGTGCGGATGGTTTTAAACTTTTAATGGATGTCTTCTGGCTTGATAGCCTAAATATTTTTAGGTGCTCTGCTGCTAGAATGGTAGGATTTGGAAGGAATCTCTGGAGATCATCTATCAAACCATCCTTCCAGAGCAGGTTCTCCCAGAGCAGATCACGCAATGGGTATTGAATGTCTCTGGAGTCAGAGACTCCTAACCTCTCTAGGCAGCTTGTTCCAGGCCTCTGTTACCATCACTGCAAAAAAGTTTTCCTTATGTTCAAATTGAATCTTCTGTATTCTAGCTCACACCCATTGCTTTTTGTCCTATTGCTGGACATCACCAATAAGAGCTTGGTCCCATCATCCTGACACTTGCTTCTCTTATTCTCCTCCTTTCCAGGCTAAACAGCTCTAGCTGTCTCAACATCTCATGCCCTCTGATCATCTTAGAGGCTCTGCGCTGGTCTCTCAACAGAGAGACCCCCTCCGTGTCCCTCTTGAGCTGGCAAGTCCAAAACTAGATGTAGTATTCCAGATACCAGAGCACAGAAGAACTTGCCTCAACCTACTGCCCCCACTTATATAATGGATTACACTAATTCTTCATAGAAGAAAGTATACTGTCAATGTAAAAAAAACCCACATAAGATGTTGAAACAGAAAACATGGGCTTGTTATTTTAAAAAATTACTCCTCTCACATTTTATTCAACTACCATTTTAAAGGAATAATTGCAGTGGATTCATTGTGAACGATCATTTGTGGAAATACTGAGGTCTAAACAATCGGGAGAGATGAGGAAAATGGTATTTGGCAGATCTTGGCAGGCTGTTAGGGATCTAATAGTAGTACAAAGTTTAAAAGAACGAAATAGTTCTAAATAGTACAAAGTTTAGAAGAAATGTATCCTGAAGTGTTTTTAAATTGTGTAGCTAAAATGCAGTATTAAAGTTGCACTCTTCAGTATTTCAAGAAATACTGTGCGTGCTGTATACCAGCTTAATTTCTTTTAAAATATACAAACTCGAAATACTAGGTTAGGACCCTTGGTGACATGGAATGGAAAAGAGGAAAAATGGCAACTTGATTGTAGAATTAATTTGGCTTGTATAAATCTTTGTCCTTTAAAGACAGGTAAAAAATAATTCCAAGAATCTTTGTGTGAGACATTACTAGATAACTGTTTTGTTTCTGATTTTAGTCAACAGACAAGCAGCGAGCCCTGGAAGAAACCAAAGCCTACACAACCCAGTCGTTAGCAAGTGTAGCCTATCTGATCAACACTTTGGCCAACAATGTTCTCCAAATGCTGGATATCCAAGCATCCCAACTTCGACGTATGGAGTCTTCAATCAACCATATTTCACAAGTGAGACTTCTTTCCTGAATTTGCCCTCACCCCTGTCCTTTGTTCTTGAAATAACGTAGCAAGAAAAACTCTCACCTTTTGTGAATGAGAAAAGTAGTCACATTTCAAACATTTAGTCTCGTTGGTTCTGGGAGTGGGCCTCATCATGTCATTGCATATCTGTGTGTGTGTGAGCATTTCACATGGGATAAGAGATTAAATACATACTTGGCCAGTTTATGGTTTGGAGGAGGGGCCATTCTGTGTAAGTTAAAAGCACAGGAAAATCACTAATGGAAAAGTAAAAACACGTTAATAGACATGAAACTTTCCAACTCCTGTGTGGTGGCATACTGTAATGAGTATTTATTTGCTAGACACTTACAGAAATATGAAATGGATGGTGGAAAGCAATACTTGTCATCATTTTACTTTTTGTGTTGCTATAATACTTAATGACAAATGGATAGATGACAAAAACAGTTTGCTTCTGTCTTTTCTGAGTATAATGTGCTTTGCAGTGAGATGAGCAGAAGACAAAATTAATGTTTCAAGTTTGTGTGTGGCTTCAGGACTGCTGTTTGCAGTTTTTCTACTATTATTCTACTAATATTCTGTCCTATGACCACACTGATGAGAGCATTTTGACTGTCAGAATGGGCTGAGGATGGATGGTAGATGTACCAGAGGTTTGCATGTAAACGATGGATTAAAAGTATGATGGCTATTTTTTGCCAACGTGCTTGTTAATCCATGGAGAATGCCTCATTTTTTTTCCTCCAGAAAATGTCACTAATTACTCTGTGTGTGTGTGTGTGCGCGTGTGTGCACGTCTTGACAGCCTAGTGCCAACCGACAATAGTTTCCTACTATTTGGTACCTGCATGCAAAAGATATTATATGAATAAAAATATTTAGAGTCCACTGGGTTTTGCATTTTATAGATGTGTAACATTCATTTTGTCACATTCTCTGTAAAATGTCTTCTGGGGAAAGGGCTGCAGCATTTTAATTTTTTTCTTCTGAGAAGCTGAGATTTATGCAGATTGAGATGCTAAGTTTCATTGGCTTTGATCCAAAACGGACAGTTACTTAAAATGAAGAACTAATTTACCAACACTCAACACCTTATGATGATACATCTACCAATATTCATAGGCTGCACTTGAACAATCAAAAATGTTAATTTAAAATATATATAATTTTAAAATCAGTGTAAAATTGAAATGAGTTTGGGTACTTTGTGTGTTTTGTTTTCTTTTTAATCTGCATCATCCATATGCGGGATGCTCCCTAAATTGTCATGAAAAAAAGGATATGAGTAGCAGACAATATTTGAATTTTGGGTATTACATACACAAAATGTGTTGATCCAAGGAACTTAAGGCAAATTTAATACATGCCAAAATGGTTTCATCCTAATTTTGTAGATTGTTATATTATCCATCTTAATTTGAGTGATTACTTTTCTTTACAAAATGAATTTATTTTGTCAGGTTCTGTATAGTAAATTATTTATACTTCTGGAACAAGCCTAACATGCAGAAGGCTTTCTTGATCTTTTTTATATTGACTGTGAACTTTAGAGGACTGTTTCTGGTACCGCTTGAAGACTGTCCCGGTATCACTGACAACTTATGATTTCAGTGACTCTGACCTGAAATGATGTGAATAATGTAGAACAGAAAGTAGGTTGGTAATTACCATCTGTTCACGGTGCACCACTACATTAACACTTTGGTCAATACTGATAGTTAAGCTTAGAAAACACAGATGTAAATTGTGGTATTTGGATGCATAATGCTGCTTTTAATTCTGATTTGGAATTTCACCTATTTCCCAAAGAAGGGAGCAAAATGCTTTGGCTCTTAGCAAGAAAACTTTTTCAAAAGTTCTTGTTTTGTTCAAGTGTGGCTTACAGTGGAAGAGTTATGAATAACTCCAGATGATGAAATATTCTAGTTCCCTGTTCATTGATAGAATGGCAATTTATGCCATTTTATGTTTCCTTTTAAGTGCCAACTTAATCAAAGAGCTGAAAAGGAGACTGATAATAATTTGTGCTTTTTCAGATTATTTATAGGTCATGAATAAGGAAGTTGTTACTATTGAAACAGTTTTTGTGGAAGTGATTAAATTCTGTTGGTTTAAAATTCAGAGTTACTTTTGATTTGGTCCGAAAGCTGATGAATTTATTCTTACTTGCCTTCTTGAATCTTGTCCAGAATTTGTCGGAAAACTTAAATCCTGAACACAGAGCATCTGTATCAATATTTATACTTGATTAAAAAATGATGTTTCATTTTTGAAGTTAGCAGACACTGCAAAATACTGCTAACATCCAAATTCTTTAAATTAATCTTGGACAGTTTTCAGGTTTTAATATTTGTATGTTGAGATTTTTTTCCCGGTTCAGTTATAGAGTACTCTCTGTTAGCAAGGTCATCTTGAAAATTCTTCTCTGCTGTGAATTATGTAAACAAGCATGCTGGTACAAAGATGAGTGATGAATTCTTTCCAATGGTGCTGCATGATGAAGAGTATGATTCATCTTGGCTTTACAGCGCCTAACTCCCATGGTATTGGCTGTCAGAACAGCTGTTGACTAGACTTTAACTTCTCTGTCATCAACATGTGCTGCTTAGCTAAACTGCAGCAGTCTGGGTGAGCTGGTTGATCTCAACAGGTTAGTTTGCTTGGACCATTCCATTTAGGAGTCAGTTATGAGAATAGCCAGACCTTTTCAAAAATGGTGGTGCAAATCTTACTTGCCACACTATATAGTACCTGTTCATGGAGCCATTTTGTGACCTCTTCATTTGTGTATAAATTACATACACTGAGGCAATTAATGTTGTATTTCTGACATGTCAAAATTAGACGCTCATTTATTAGTAATAATCCAGTTTTCAATGTAATTTGCAATTAGTTTGTCTAGATTCTATGAAACCAAATTTTAAAAAACGAAAGGTCAGCAACATGATGTTTAAGTAACGCTTTCTTGTAAGATTTTTTTTGTAATGGCACTTTTAAAGCCTAGGTTAACAGACTGACAATAAATTGATAAATTTAAATTAGAATGTTTTGAGAAGAGGAAGAAGTCAAACCTTCTGGAGACTTTTCTTTCTGAAATATTACTACAGTCTAGACTTTCACAGTGCTGCTGTGGCTTAACCCCTTCTGGCAGCTAAGCACTCACACTCCTCCCCCAACAGGACAGAGGATCAGATGAGTATAAGTGCCTAAACTTGTGGCTTGAGATGAAAACAATATATCATTCAGTTCAATAATGTAAATACAA
Source organism: Rhinopomastus cyanomelas (assembly GCA_013400115.1). Lineage (NCBI taxonomy): Eukaryota > Metazoa > Chordata > Aves > Bucerotiformes > Rhinopomastidae > Rhinopomastus > Rhinopomastus cyanomelas. The sequence continues at coordinate 505,915 of VXBP01010631.1, read as the reverse complement.
CAATGATTATAATAATGATAAATTGAAATTAGCAGGAAAATAAAAAGGCGAGTGAGATTAAAAATCAAGAAGGATGAGTGATGAAGGTGAAAGCTGTTGCTCACCAGCAGTGGACTGGTGTCCAGACAGTCCTTAAACAGTGTCCTCTTGGCCAAGCCTTCCTTCTGGGTTTATATGGAATGATATGGAATATCCCTTTGGGTGAGGTCAGCTGTTCCAGCCTCCTGTACACCCCCTAGCCTATTCGCTGGAGGAGTGGTGCAAGGGATGTGTAGGCACAGCTCAGTAATAAAACAAGTCCAAAACAGAGCCACATACCAGTTAGTATGAAGAAAATTAACAGTGGCCCAGCCAAAACCAGCACAAGTACTAACTTAAAGAAATTTCGCTACAGTTAGAAGAGAATATTTTTCAAAAGTCTTGAGTTAAGGGGCTTTTAGGTGAAATTTTAAATAGTGTTACCTCTGGAAGTTCAGAAATGAGTTTGTTCCCCCTATTCTGATCTTTACAAATCTTGAGTCTGTTTTTATTGAATTCAGTATGGAAACTGAATGTTTCAAAATGGCCAGAAAATTCCTAATAGAAAAAAACACGGTTTATGCTTTTTAACCCTTAATCCATGTCTTGGCTTATTGCAGGTATCTTGGAAGACATATGAAAAGATGATAATAATGTGCCTAACTTGTAATGAACTAATGTGTAAGTTTCTTGCCAGAGATAATGGAGCTATGGGTGGGGGAAAAAAAAAGGCAGTGTAATGATACTGTCAAGAGTCCGACATTTCTTCTTAGAAAACCGTGCTTTAAGTTGCGGAAGGGCACGTGTATCGTGTCTACTTTCCCTGACAGATTTACCAAGCCAGGTGTTTTGTTAGTCCAGCTCTAATTCCAAACCTTCTCAGCAGAAGTTTCTAAACTGCTGAATAAACATAGTATGAGCATTCTCACTTGAGGGATTTATGGTAGTACTAGAGTCAATGATGACCTGTGTGTTGAGGATAAATCTTTTAATTTTCTTTAGTAGCAGGTTAATCTGTGTTCCTTTCCCTACTGATCAAATACCTCAATGTTCCTTTCTGCCATTTCGGAGGTGTCTTAAAAATCTTACATTCTCAGTAGTCTACTAAGCAAGAAAATGAATTTTTTGAAAAACCTGCTGGCAAAATGCTTTTCAACATAACTTGAGGAGTATGTACCAGAATTAGGTGCTGGTTTTGTGCTCTTAGTCATTCCATAGTTATTCAAGGTAAAAAGATGTTCTGAATCATCACAGAAGAATTTCCATTAGATTAGTTGCGGGTCTGAATTAGGTTTTATGCATTTCATTGCTTGTACTGCACTCATGCAGTGATCACCGTAGTCCTTAAAACACCGGTTGTACTTACAACTCGTGTGAATAATAAAAAACCTCCCATGCTTTACATTCATGGCAAAAAAAAAGATTCCATAGTGCCATCATCACAATAATATGTCTATTAGCCATCTTTAAAGTTGCGGTGGTCAACTTGAAACACAGAGAAAGGAAAGAATCGTCTTGCCAAGACTGCACTTACTGCTTTCTTTCTGATTTGTAAATAAAAATTCAGGTTCTGAGTCTGCACTGTCCAAGGCATAAACTAGCTTTGAATTACCAGATACAGAACCCCTAAGGTTTAGATGGTTTCAGTACATTTGAAACACCACATAACATTTGAGGGTGCCGCTGAGGTTGTTTAATGTTCTCGGAAATGGTACCGGAGGCCTACGAGGCAACATACAGGAGTTGGTATAATATAATGTTTCTTCAGTTCTCAGATCAAGTCTGAGACAGTAGTAGAGGTTTAATTCATTGGTGGTGTTAAACATGAGACTCTCTAACACAGTGGTGCAGTTTCCTACCATTAGCTTATCAAGAAAGTATGTGCTCTGCTGTGCCTCAGTGGATTCTACAGACGATTCTCTTCTGTTTTCGTTTGTACCAGAACTTCTGCCGCTGTGCTGCCAGAGCAAAAGTCTGGCACAGAGAGTAGGTAAAGACTAATGCTGAAAGATGGGAGATTGAATCTTACAGTGATCCAGAATGGTGTGCCTTTGGTAGTCTGGCCTGGAAAATGGTGTGTTCTCTTTGCACTGGTGCTTTCACAGTCAATATCATAAAAGCTGTGACAATCTGATCTATGTTGTTGGGTTGGAAGATGGCATATACACTTGGGCATCACTAGGAGTGGCAGGAAGGACTTTGGCAAAATTCATTAAAGAGAAGTTTAGTTGTTAAGTAGCTATATAAATATTTCTGATATGCTTCTGTGAACTGTGAATTTCTGCAGAGTTTGTATATTGGCTAGATATGTGGGTTTTTGTGAGGGTGATGAGCAAGATGTGTCCCAGATAGATTAATTACCTGTATTAAATTAAAAATTATCACTCAACAAACTTGAACTTTTCAGAGAGGATTGCCAATGTATTTCAGCCTTGAATAATGTATTTTTCCATAGTTTGTTTAAAGAAATAGCTGTATAGCTTCGATAGAATCCTTACAATTCTAGGCAGGTGACAGAAACATACATAACAAAACTTAATGCTTAATTTTAGCAAAGTTGGGAAATTTTGAAAATGTGCTGCTAGAAACTCTAGATTGTCCTGATAGACAGTAACTCAGCTTTCACTTCATTTGCAGGATTTTTTCTCTGGAAGGTATAAAGGTTGGTTGGGGTTTTTTTTTGTAGTTTTAAAGGTGATGATGACCGTGATTTTGCCATCAGCAGCACAAACAAAAGGGTGACAGAATATACTCAACCCTAAGCCTAAATCCTTACCCCCAAAAAGAAATTTAAAAAATGTTATGAAAATGTTATGAAACTGAGTTTTTATTTGTACCTGTTTCTTAGTTACTGCAGACCTGTGCTCTAACTGTGACAAATCTTTTCTGGTGCCATTCACCATCACTGAAGTGGTCACAAGAAATCCTGTTAATGCTTAGAAATTATAACGGTGGTGATTATGGTGGGTTTGTCTGTTTTGTTTTTTAGCCCGTACCTATAATGTGTTTTCACAACTCTGTCTAATTTTCTGTAAGGAAAGTTGTAGTATGAGCAAGGAGTTGTTTCTGTTCTATGATGCAAGCAATTCCGTGCACCATGTTGTAAGACATTTAATTTTCCTGGAAGGGCTAGGTCATCTTATTGCTAAGTTTTTCCTTAGTTGTGTTACTGAACAAGAGTAGATGTTTTAAGGGAATGGATTTTCAGCAGGGCTTTGTTTAACACTAAAAATTCACTTGAACTACTTGTAGTATGTGGAGGAAGGGTGTTGCACTGTTGACTTTATGCATTCCCAGTGTAGGCACTGGTCTTAACCAGTGGCTTTGTTGTGGATACATTAGCACCCTGTAGCTTTTAAAATTTAATCATGGCTTTGTGATGAGTGATTTGTAATGACTGAAATGTCTTGTTGATTTGTCTGAGTGAATTTTTATTATGTGATATGACTGCCAGTCGTAGTTTAGCAATACATTTCTCAGGGTAAGAAAAGCTGCTTATGGTTTGGTTTTCAGGTTGTAAGGTTTGGGTAGATAGCCTTATGCTTCATCTAGTTGGAGACTATTTCAAAGACGAGCTTAGAGAGCTATTGTAAAATTAAAGAAGATAAAGGAATTTTATGGAACAGTGTCAGTAAATGAATGGAAACTACTAAAGTTATAGACAGTAGAAGGAATTTAGCTGAACTACAAAGAATGAGAGTAACAGGAAACCCAAAGAACCAGTTTGGGTTGTTAGTGCGGGTTTAGAGGTTGCAAGTTCAACAGCAAATAACAAAAAATATGTAATCAGGAATATGTAGTGATTTGTTTACCACAGTGTGCAGAGATCTTCGAAAGATTGGAAGTGATTCAGTGTTTTTTATAGTGACTCTGTATTCAATGCATACCACTGTTAGTAAATACACTGCGTCTTTTGTAGACGGTGGACATTCACAAAGAGAAAGTTGCTAGAAGAGAAATTGGTATCTTGACTACAAACAAAAACACCTCAAGAACTCACAAAATCATTGCACCAGCTAACTTGGAGCGACCAGTTCGCTACATCAGGAAACCTATTGATTATACAATTCTAGATGATATTGGACATGGAGTGAAGGTAGGTGATATTGTTGAAACAGCCAAATGCAAATACTTTGTCTTTGTACATTTTCAAAATAACCTCATGCTTTTCATAGTAATATACCAGTTTCTCCTTGCCTAGCCAATGTGTGTATAGAAATAAGAGGATTCCTATTCAATTTGCAGTTGCCCCTTTCCCCCGTTCTGTTTCCAAACCTTGCAAAACCCAATTAATCTTATTTCTGAGGGTATTTGAAGCTATGGATCTCACCTTTTAAAATGGTTCTGAACACCTGCTTGTGTGATGCTGCTACAAGTGTTTGAATTGGTTGCCAGGAATATACCTGGGGATAGAAAGGCTAATGACACTCCCTTTTCTGCGTGGATTAGCACCATCTGTGTTTGCCACTGGTTAACTTTGAAGGTCCTCTGAAGAAAAGTTTTACATGAGAATTATTATGGTGCTCTCTTCTTTCCCTCAGAGTCAGTTACACCCACGTTCTGTGATGTGCTTTGTTGAAGTGAGCTCTCTACAACCTTTGTGCCATATGCAGTTTCAGAATGGGGATGTTGAAGCTGCATGGTTCAGACTAGGAAAAAGGAAGACTTTTAGGGCAATGATCAGTCTGAGAAATAACCTGTGACTGTTGTGTGCGGGTGTTACATCAGCGCACACACCAGCAGTGGTACCACAAGTGAGGCTGCATAATGTGTTTTTAAAAGCACATCCTGAATGTAAACACAGTCTTAGCAGGTGTGAGCTCATTGTTCACTTGTACTGCCAGGAAAGCAAATACGGAAATGAGAACACTGACAGTGTTAAAGTTCCAGGAGAAAAAAGGTAAATAACACAAAGTGATGTCATTTTTACATGACAAACTAACAAATCTGTAAACCTGCTAATTAGGAGTAAGGTAAGATGCTTCTTCCAGTCAAAGTACACCAGAATTGCCTTTGCTTGACACTTAACTGTTAGGTTGTCTGTGTTGTTCAATTTGAATTGCTTGCTTGGATAGCCATTTAAATGGTAATAGGTTGTTTAATCAAACTCTTAAAATTCAAATTCTGAACTGTGCCTTTTCCAAATATTTTTAAAAATACCTTTTCCAAACAATTTTACCCAGGGTTCTCTTAATATCCTGTTTAATATGAAGTCTTTATGAAAGAGTCCATCTCAGTTTGTAACTCTAAACAGATTTTAAAAAGACAAGTGATTATTTAAGCTTGATTTGGAAAATCAAGCAAAAAAAATCCAACAAAACCCACCATCAATAACAACAATTTGGCCACAAAATTGTTATCAGTCTTGTATGAAAATCTACTACCAACTCTTAACAATTTTTGAATTTATTCAGGTCAGCAGAACTCCTTCTGGATATGGAAGGAGCATATTAACCTGTAGGATTACTGTTGCTAATATTTTAATGATCACTTTTGTTTTAAGGAGATTATTTTAGAACTCATTAAAAATAGTTTTTAATTGCTCTGTAGCACAGTCTCATATAGCACTTGCTCTAAACCCTTCTCATTGGTATCCCACTTACCTCAGTGTAGCAGAATCATACTCAGTGTGACGCAATGAATTACGTTCTTTGAACATAGTTCATGAAATGGATGATGACTCAAATGTGTATTTGCATCAATTTTGTTATGCTTGTGAAATGATTGAAACGTCTCACAAATTACGTTTACAATGCACTATATCCAGAAAATGAAAAAATATGGTGTACCTGGTAAGCAAAACACTTGAAATCACGTCTTCTGTAAGGTCCATAGGTGTGTTCCAGTCAGGTTCATCCTGTGGTCAGCACAGAAGAACCACTCTCCTGCTGATTGGGCGAAAGTGGGCAGTTGTGCTCATGAACCTTGGTTTTTTGTTTGCTTGAGTAACTGCAGATTAGTTTATTATATCTTTGGCTGGTGAACAAAGAAGCAAAAATAGAAAAGGGGCAGGAGCTTTAAAATTTACCTATTTATGGCTCTTTATTGCATGAGCTTTGGCAATCAGATGAGTATTCAGAAGGAGTTATCGCATAAGTAGCGTTAAATTTACAGTTAGTATCAGAGTCCCTCAGTGTGCATTGTTTTTCTTCTGTAGGGCTTTACCTCTAGTACTTGCACCCTGAATTAGACATGAGGGCAGTCAAGGAGCTAATGCAGCACACATTCTTTGCAACCTTTGAGAAAGACTGCAAACTGAAACAGAGAATAGTGCGGGAGAAGGAAGGAGCATCCTTGGCCAGTTGCCATGACGAGAGAAGTAGTGCAGGCACTTGAGCCCCTATTCCTTCCACTAAGAAATCTGAAGCATCAGTGGGTACCACCCTCAGGAAAAGGTGCTTTACAATAGGATTTCTTAATAGGTGAAAGATGATTTGGTACTACTGTACCATTCCAGCATTTCCGCCGCATCTTCACTCCCTGAAGCTGCAATGCTGCAAAAAATCTAAAGAACCTTTTGTCAGAAAGAGACTTGCTGTCTGTTTGTTAAAATATATTCTTATTTACCAAGTCCTCCAATCTTGTCCTTACCTCCAAAGAATTTCTTCATCAAGAAGATGAAAGAAAACGTTTTTGGATCCATTCAGAATGATGTGTTAAGGCACTGCTATGATCAGCAGCGCTGCTAAGGAAAAAGTCTCTGCTCATGAACCTTGTTGTGGCCACTCTGACCTGCTGGTTTTTTGGTGTAGCCATATGAACAAGACACCATTTTACTTAACAGATCTGTGGAACTTTAAACTTGAAGGCAGGAGGTGTATTAGTAAATCAGATTTTTTAATGTATTAGGGCATCTTCTACATGGGTGAAACAGAGCAGACGCTCTCTGTGCTCCACTGTTGAGATTCTGCATATTAATGTTCATTGTTACAAAAAGTGTAGGAAATTTAATGATGTGTTTAGATTAACAGAATTGAAAGCAGATCAAACTAGTATTTTTGAAAGATTATTTCAGGGAAAGAAACACATGGTATCATGCCGGTAAGATGTAGGATTTAATGTTAAAAAGCTAGCACTTAGGCTTTGGAATAAGGTGTTGCTGTTTCTCAGTATCTTATTGTGTAGTTTAGAAAATACTGACGCAGTGCATTATCCATACACAGAGTGCTGTACCTCTTGCAAGACATTGTGGTCCTTGTTCAAGAGATGCCTTGTGTCATCAGATTGGGTGCTAACTAACAGCATTGTCCTGTATTAACTTAATATCCCAAGAAGCTTTTGTTTTGGCTAATGCACGTAACAATTTAAGTGAGCTCAGGGTATTGACATGTTGTCATTTGACAGCTCAATGAAATTAATCTCTGAAGTTAATCCATCTAGACCTCATGATGTGTTATGAAAGATGCTGGCTTTTTGTTAGCACTTTAAGAATCGGAGCACATAGTGTATGAGCATCTGAGCATTAATTTTAAGGTATTAACCTGAAGACTTTGTGGTCAATGTATATTAAAATTTTCAGCTTGTTCATGACACATTCTGCTTTAACCACTCTTTCTATGATCTACTGATACATTATTTTGTTAATGCCAAATGCTTAACTTTTTTCTTTCTTTTCCTTTCTCTTCATATCCTGAAGTTCCAACTAACCTTTCAATGCTTTTTTTCCTTACCTCTTTTATTTGCTCCATTTATGCATTAAGTGGTTGCTTAGATTTAAGGTAAGAAACCCCAGGGCTGGATTGCCATTCTTACTCTTCTGAGACTATTACACACGGGGAGATGATTAACGTGATTGCTGCGGATTGTTTAAAACAACACCTGCTCTCCCTTCTGTGTAGCAGACAGTCTGCTGGCTTATTTCGTCGCAGATAAACAGTTTGTGCTGGAAATGGATGTATTTAAGTAAGAAAGCTAGTACAGTTGACTTTAAAAGCTCTGTGGCAGTATGTTGACCACCTTCAGTGTATCTGTGAGATCATTTACAAAGGAGGAGTGTTCTGCTGACCTTGTGTAGACAAAAAGGGTGAATAGATAGCAGCTGACTACTAGCCTCCCCCTGTGTAATATTCTTTTTATCCTATATACGGTGTAAGTTATGATTTGATTGGGATAAGTGTTTCAATGTGAGATTGTTCAGATAATAAGCACCAAAGATATGTAACAAATTCAAATGTGTATATTATTTTTTAAAGTTGCAGTATCCTTATTTTTGTCATGGAACATTAGCACAAGTTTCATGCTAACAGGCACTAATGTATGGCAATTGTCACAAACTTGGTAATTGTGTAAAATACGTAGTAACAAATAACAAGCTAAGTGATTTATTTAGTTGAATATTAAACGAAATGTGTGGATGAACTCGGAGTGAACTATGAAGTGTGTAAAATTCTCAATGATCTTAAAGAGATTTAAATGTTAGTAGCCTCAGTGGCTGCAGATGTAGCGATAAAAAGCATCAAATCAATTATGCAAGCAATTAAATTACGTTATGTGATACTATGTTGGAGTTCGTAGCACTTTACTCAGAGGCTGTAACTTATGAATTAGTTATTGTTAGATCATGATCCTCCTCAAGTGCACTGGTTTGGGGGAAGCAGACATGGAAGTTTTTTAGTAGCAGCAGCAAGAGCTTTTAAGAAGGAACTGTATTTTAGAACATCAGATACTCTTGTGCAGTGTAAGTGTGTTGATTAAGTGAAATTCCAAGGTGATGTGACATTTTTCGTGACTATTTTCTGTGACTGGAAAAACCTGAAAGAAAGTCCTTCGTGTTCTTCAAAAGATTTCCTGCAAACCAGGTATTACTAGAGCTCTCACAGTGATGTCCCTGTGGGATTGGCCAGATGGTGCTTTTAGGAAGGTATTTAAGTGTATGAAGGACATCTGACTGCCATAGAAAGTGTTTAATAAAAGAGAGATTTCTCACATGTCAGTTGAAGTTCACTTTTACATAGGTGTGTGACAAACAGTATTTCAAGTCACAAAGCATTTCAGGGCTTTTTATTTGAGAAGTGCAGTGTGTCTCTTCCCCAGCTCTTTCTGTCCATCCACACCAAATGGGTACTTCTGATGCTGAGTATGCTGTGCTTGGGTCGTAGTCTGTGTCGGAAGATGGCTTTCTCAGTCATCTTAAGAAATGGATTTGCTAGCTCAAGCTCCCTTTGTTGCTCTGTGCAGCTGCTGTTGTACATAAGTACTGACCACCCTAAAAAAGAGATTTTAAAATTGTATAACTAGTTTATGTGTGAACTGCCATGTCTGTGCATCATCTGCAATGCTGATAAGAGTCTCTTCAGCTTGCCAATTTGCCAATCCTAGGTTTGGAATTAAACTAGCAATTCTGGTGGGTGGTTTTTTTTACTATTACACCACTTCAATTATTTCAGTAATTTTACTAGAGTTAACATCAGAAATTTGATTTGGGAAATCAGCATATGTCAATCAACTTCTCATTGCCAAAACGTGAGGATTTAAAGAAGAAGAAAAATGCAAAATGGAGAGCCACGCTCTTAGTGGCCATGATTCTTGAAGTCTCATTCTAGTCACTGCGCAACAGCCTGAAAGAAGAAAACTGAAAGGCAGCTACTAATCCTGCGTGAAGAATAATTTTACTTGGGACAGATGGGATTATGAGGTATTGAGCCTGCATTTATTTCTTATGGCTGCAAAACAGATGTTAGTCTTAGCTCACAGATATAACAGACTGACTGTAGCAGGGCTAAGTGTGCTCATCAGTGGGCAGCTTACACTAGGTTTGAAGCAAATTCCAATTACAGTGTAAGAGGAGTCTGTCTTTAGTATCTCCTGTGAGCAAACCAATTGAAAATGGCATTGTTTAAGCCTTTTTGTGTTTACCAGACTGGGTTCTTCAGATAGTTTACCTAGGTGGGTGTGGTGAAAACAAGTAAATTCATGTCTCCCTTTCTACTCTATTCCTGTGAGACTTCACCTGGACTGCTGTGTCCACTTCTGAGGCTCCAGTATGTGAAGGACATGGAGGCCATAAGGATGATCAGAGGGCTGAAGAACCTCTGCCTTGAAGATAGGCTGAGGGATTTGGGGCTCTTCAGCCTACAAAAGGCTCTGGGCTGATCTTAGAGCTGTATCTTCCAGTATCTGAAGGGGGCTGCAGGAAAGCTGGAGAGGGAATTTTTGTGAGGGACTCTAATAATAGAACAAGGGGGAGATGGTTTCAAGTAAAAAAAAGGGTAGATTAGATCTTGGGAGGAAGTTCCTTATTATGAGTGTGCTGAGGAACTGGCTGGAAGAAGTTGCCTAGGGAGACTGTGGATGCCCTCTCCCTGGAAGTGTTCGGGGCTAGGTTGGATGGGGCACTGGGCAGCCTGGTCTTAGTGAGAGGTGTCCCTGCCCATGGCAGGGGGTTTGGAACTAGATGATCTCTGAGGACCTTTCCAACCCAAACAATTCTGTGATTGTGCTTGTGGTAATTTGCCAGGACAGGGTTGAAATGTAAAACATTCCATATCAACTGGCTAATCAACTGACGAACATACGGTTTAATTAGATGTTGATGCACAGTAAGTAGTCGAGTGGTTAAGCACAGCCTGAAAATGAACGTACCTGAGGTAGCAGATGATAAATCTGTTCATCCTCTCTGTAGCGTTAACTAGATGAAGCAAAGTGTGGAAAGGTAGTTTTCATTCAGCCTTAGGCTGTTTTTGCTGGAGTTAAGTATAAAATTGCTCAAGAAGTTTGAGTCGCTGCTTGAAGCTTCTGAATGTAATTCATGGAACATTGTTAATGAGACAATTACTATGACTAGATTTTGTGCAAAAGATGGTTGTGGTTTTTTTAACATGAAAGTTCTAGAATATCTTATGTGACCATGAAGATTCAGTTAAAATTTTTAGGCTGAATCCATCTTTGGCTTTAGAAAGTAGGTCCTCCCAAGGTCTGATTTTGTGGAATATCTGGTGTTCAGGCCTTTTGGAAAACAAACAAACAAAACAATTTGTTTTGGTAATTGACCTGATAATTACTCTTCATCAGAAGAGTTAAAAATTATGGCTTGAAATACTTGTTGCAGGTAAGTGCCTTACAGCCACATAAATGCACAGTGCATTGATGCAAATAGCTTTTGCATGTCTGATGTGCTGCTATGTATTCCTGCACGCCTACTTCAGTGAATTTCTTTGCTCATGAAAGCATTCCCAAGAATTTAATTGAATCAGCCACAGGATTTCTCAGTTTTAACCATTTTATTTCACAACAAACTTCTTACACAGTTGAGTGCCAAAGAAAATCAGCCTGTTAAATGCTTACCAAAAAGTAACTGTTGAGGAAACTATTGCAGGACCATACGAAGGTGATTTAATCACTAGGATCTGTGAAAAACTAGTTACCAAAAATGGAAACTGAGCAAGTCAGTCCTAATTATTCAAGGGCTCTAGTCAGCCCTGTGTCTTGTCTTGAAGTCAGCAGATCAGCTGTTACCTTTCTAAAACTGGCACTGAGCTCAATACAGAAAATACTGCATGAAGTACACTTGGACTCTATTAAAACAGTGGTCCATAGCAATCCATTTCTTTACAGTTCTTTTTACAGCAGTTACTGTGGAGCTGGATCTAAGAGCATTCTCCAGGATGTGCTACTTACCAAGGATTTGCTTATTTTAAGTTGTTTCTGCTGTTCCTTCTTCTAATAAAACTTGAACTTCCAGCTCCAGTGCTGACAGAAGATAGAAGGCATTTTCTTCTGTAGTGCACGTGCTTCCTGAGTCACATGTAAAAACCTTCTACAGAGTATCTGGTGAAAAACCCAAACTTAACCAAGAATTAACGCCAGATCTGGTGTTCCATCATGTAATTTCTGTTACTAATACTTTCTACTTTCCTGAATCCGAGGGAAGAGGCAAAAAAAGGACTGGAAGACTGCCTGCATGCACTCTGCGTAGACCGTGCACCCTGCTTGTGTGTTCACAGGGTTGTTTCCCTGCCTTTAGAACAATCAGCTAGTTGTTTTTTCTGCACTTTGTGCCCAAACCATTACTGCCTCTCTTAATTATTTTTCTTTTTTTAGCAGAGTTAGCTGTTTTGGCAGTTCTAAGCAAAGGCAGAGATACATACGCCTTTGTCTTGTTGCGGCCTCTGTGTTGCTGCAGTTTCCTAAGAGGATTGCAAGCTCTCAACTACAAACCAACCATAGGTCTGTAGGGGCCTGCAGGCAAACCAACCACCACCAAGCTGATGCATTCCTCTACTTTTACCCCCTAATTAAACCAGTTGCATCTGGGTAGTTACAGCTGTACGAAGCTGGGAAAAATGTTGTTGGAAACAGTGCAGCTTCTGGCAAATTCCAGCTAACTCCAAGAAATGGGTTTCTGAAACTGGTCAGCAAATGCAGGTGTGACCTCATGTCCTGTGGTTGCTTTGGATTTCAGGAATTTGTACGAGGGATGTGTGTGGATGAGGATTTGTGTATGCAAACTGTCTTTACGGTCTTATGTGCAAAGTGGCCAGGCAGTAAAGTTTTGCAGGAGGCAGGGATTAATGGCTGTCCTTTCCCCCCCCTAGATCTGTCCATTATGGTCAGAGCTGTTGGAATAATTTTATATTCTTTGTTCCTCTTCTGTCATAATCTGGACACATGTCATACGGGAAGTTACTCAGATGGGATTGTTCAACTTACACAGACTTAAGGTCATCAATCCTGTCAGGTTTGAAGACAGCCCTGTAAACTTAGCCTTTCTTGAGGGCACAGCTTCTTTGTGGCTAAAGTTGATTGGCTTTAAAAAGGATCACTTTGGCCCTGTTTTCTACGGCTCTCCCCATCCTGTGTCGAGAATATGTTTACGCTGTTCACTAGAGTTCTGTGTTTAGGTAAGAGTTACTGTCAATTCTTACTGCACACTGTATGATGTCACTGCATCTTCCACCTCCACTGGCCCTTTTCATGTAGCTCTAGCCCAGTGGAGGCTTAAACCTTTGGTTTTGTTCCTGCAGTGATTGTATATAAACAGCACTATTCTTTATGGTTAACTCTAAAGTGATAGCTAGTGGTTACATCATCTGGTCGAAACCAGTAGCGGTGTAGCTAGTTAAAACACCAAAATGGACTGTTCAGGGGCACACACATTGGTCCAAGTTTGCTGTCATCTAAAGATACCTAAACCACCTGCCCCACTAGGATTGATGGACTGTTTGAAATTCAGCACATGACAGCGCAACGAGTGTTTGGCAAGTTTAGGACGTTGTTTGTGCGGGGTGTTTTGGACAACTCAGATAAGGTAGGTGGGTGAAACAGGCGTGTTTAATGAATGAAGCAATACAGGAGGTGCTGCAACTTTAAAAAAAGACCTTTAAGATTTTGTGCTATTTCTTAATGTTCCGTGTATAGAATAAAATCTGCTTCATTTTACACTTTCCCCTCTTTCCTTCGAGTAGTTGTAGTTCAGTGCTTACTTCATCCCTCACTTGAATTAACTTTAGATTCCTTGTTGCTTAGAGTTGGCTTAAAGGACTTTATAATGCCATGCCAAACAATTTTTTCTGAAATTGACATTACAACGTACTCTTGCACAATTAAATCCAAACATGTGGTTTTGATTTGACTAAAAAAAAAACCCCTTCCAACACTTGGTTTTCTTTTCCTCCCAGCAGACTGAAAATGTGATAGCACTGGGATTATTTGGAGGCAGGGAATCAAGTTCCAGTGGATTAGAATATTGAATATGAGACTCTTTACACTGTTCTCAACATTTATCAATTCACAGATCCATCTAAACATTGTTAAGGTTTTAAGTGAGTTGTTGCAATCAAATTTTAAATGAGTAATTTGCCTTTAATGAAATAGGCAAATAGACTTGATATTGTGATCACTCTTCTGTGTATGGGAGATGGAGGCATGAGGCAAGTCTTATGCTTTGTAAACAGGAAACCCTCTGAAACAGAGCATGACAGGAACAACAGAGAAAAAGCTGTGAGCATACTTATGTAGGTTACTTGAATATCTCGGTGTCTAAGCAATGGTTTGACCATTTATAAGTTCATTCATCTTGAAGAAAACCAGGCATCCTGTAGGGGTGCACATGGTGGGAGAATTAGCCTTGGCTGGCATTGTACAGGGAAACAAAATGCCTGCGTTGGTCATTGTTTATGGTTCCTAGACTGATCAGTCATGGATGCAGATAAGATTTTTACAGAAGTTAGAGTAAATTCTTTTATATAACAGTTAACTCATTAGTATTTTCACCTCAAATGTGTGTATGGGGGGGATGTCAACCAGAATTGCATTACATCACTGCTAAATATTTTTCTCCCCATCCATTTACCAATTTCTAGAGATTAAATTGCAACAGGTATTTTGGGGAAAAAGTGCATCTCTGTATTTTTCTCCATGTAATGTTCTCCCTGTTATTTCACATATAAATAACAAATATCTTAAAAAAGTTACTGTAAACAAGTAAAACAATAGATTGTATTTGGACAATACTTCAGCATTTCATATATTTTATGAATAACATGAAATTGTGTCCTATTAGCTAAACTTTAGTAATTTTGAAGACTATTAAAAATATTTTTGCCATTTCCCATTCAGTAGTGGAACCTGAAATAACTGCCTTTATCTCAGAAGATGACTGGGAGGTTTAACCAAGGTAGATGCAGTGTCTGCAGTGTTGGTGATTTGAAGTGTGTGTGATACAGCCTAAAGGCAAATTGACTTGTGGTATATACAATTCTTTCAAAAACCACATGTAATAAAGAGTCCTTTGAGCACAACTCTTGACTTTTAGCAGAGCAGAATTTTGTACAAAATGCATGGCCTCTCGATTTCTTTGTTTGTTTGAAACTCCCCCTACTTAGAGTTAATTGCTAAAGGCATCTCGGTGTCTCTCTCCCTGGAAGCTGAGCTTAGTGAAGGCCGTTTTTTTTCCCCACTCTTCCATGCAGGTCAGCACACAGAATATGAAAATGGGTGGGCTGCCTCGTACGACACCACCCACCCAGAAGCCACCAAGTCCACCAATGTCAGGAAAAGGAACTATTGGGTAAGTGCAGGTATTGATTGTGGAAGTCACTTTGGTGCAAATGGATAAGACTTCTTTATCTTTAGTATGTTTTTTAGTTTTAGCCACATTCTTACGTCCTGGTGCTGTGTTTTCGGATCAGCTAGGATGTTCTTGTCAGGAGACAGTGGGAATTACCAGCGATTCCCAACAGGAACCTTTCTGTCATTGCAGAAAACTTAACAACTACATACTTTAGTGTAAACAATTATTGACTGTGGCTTTGACAGGTGGTGCAAAACAATGTGAAAATGAGTATGTGGCCCTGCTTGTTAGTGACTTACTTGTGCTCTATGTGATAAAATTACTTTCCTATTACGGTGGCACTGATTTCAAGAAGATGGATGACAACTGTGTTGAACGGTGCTCGTTGGTACGTGATTATGTACATCCATATAGACCGTGGTGCTTTATTTTAAAACAAAATATGGATTGCTTTTAAAACAAGAATGGCAGGTGCAACACAATTTATTGATAGGAAGATTAAAGTACATGAACATCCTCATTTCTTTTTTTCTATTCCTGCAGATGCTGTAAACTTACAGGAAAACATTTATTTTAGTTCCCCTTACTGATTAGTATGTTTCTGTCTTTTGAAGAATGCAAAATCTTGGGTTTTGTGTGTATTATCTTAATTTACTGCTGAAATCTGCTTGTCCCTGTACAGGCGTCACTCTCCCTATCGTACGTTGGAGCCAGTACGTCCTCCAGTGGTACCAAATGACTACGTGCCTAGCCCAACGCGCAATATGGCTCCCTCTCAGCAGAGCCCTGTCAGAACAGCTTCTGTGAATCAGAGGAATCGCACATACAGGTATCCAGTGCAGCCCTGCACAGAGTGTGGTTAGCGTTGTGTAAGCGTGTGTCCAGACGGGCTGCCGGAAACACGAAGTCCGTACCGTGCCGTACAAGGAAGTTGGCCCGTTCATGTAACCAGACATGACAAGAAAACATTCTGGTGAAACCAGAACAGTGAATCACCTTAAGATTGTTCCCTTCAGCCCCTCCTGAGTCACTTTAATTTTAGTGCTATCACTTACTTAATGACCTACTAAAATAGTGAATCATAGAATCACTACGGATTGGAAGGGACGTCGAAAGATCATCTCGTCCAAGTCTTTCAATTAGGTAGATCACAGTATTTTATGAAATGCTGACAAAACTGAGAGGAAGACAAGTCAAATACATGTTGAAGGACTGCATAGTGTGGTCATAGTTCACGTTTTGGTTTTAAACAGTCTTTGATGTTGGCAACTGAAAAAGTTGGCTGATTGAGTAGCTGAAAAAGAGCATTTTATTTTGAGGGTACTGATAACTTCAAACACAGAATGAAGCTGAACTATGCTACCAAAGGTTCTGCAGAAACCTAGCCTTTTCTCTAGGATAGTAAGAGTTTAATGATGTAACAGATCTAAGTACTTCTCTTGAAACCTTTGCATCCTAGGTACTTGAAGTTGCAGATGAACTTGAAATATAAGAAGATCTGACTTACTTCCCTATCTTAATGTTGTCAGGTTTCAGTAGTTTCATAGGAAAGTGTATAAATCAGAACCTAAAACATCCCACATGTTTTGTAAGTTACAGCAAAAAGCTCTGTATTGGCTCAGGAGGGGTTTAATACTGGAATGGTGGGTTTTGGAACAAGGCTGCAGAGGAATTTCATTTGGGGGCAAGTTCATCAGCTGAAAAAGGTGTTGTAGTCAATGTGAAGAGTTTTAGGAAAACTGACCTTTATATAGGTTTATATCATCCTTTCCCATGTTTCTTTTCTCATGTTCCTTGTTGGTTCTCTAAATTAGTAAGGGGCTGTATGAGGGATCTTACGTTTCAGTGTGCACAGCAGCATATTCACACCCTGGTTTCTTACAGCAGCAGTGGGAGTAGTGGAGGAAGCCACCCAAGTAGTCGAAGCAGCAGTCGAGAGAACAGTGGAAGTGGAAGTGTGGGTGTTCCTATTGCTGTCCCCACACCATCTCCTCCTAGCGTGTACCCAGGTAAATGGAAAATTGCTGCTCCTCTTTCTGACTCAGTGTGGAACGTTAACGCTTGGAAGCCTCTCAAACCCCAAGAGAAATCTCGCAGTTCATTATCCAGGAGCATGCAAGTCCTGAAAATTGCTTCGTGTAAGTTGGAATCAAGTAGTGTATTTTGTGAGAGCGTCTGTGCTCTGCTGCTTCTTTTGTATATGAATTTATCAGAATTTTTTGCCTGGCTGCCTGCATGTGACTGGGTAGGACACAACAGTTTTCAGTGCACGGGAGGAAACTTCTCCCTTGTCCTTTGAAGCAAGTAAGTGTTTTTTCATTGGCCATTCATGCAGATACACAGAAGCTTGTTTTTAGTAAATTAGATGAAATGAGAGGCAGTCACAGAGTAAATCTTTAGTACATTAATGCAAGCTTAACTTGAGTTGTCACAAAAAGACCCTTGTTCAATATAATTGCCCCAGCCTCTCCAGAGATAGGAAGCGATCTTAGCACTCCTTTTTCCTTTGCTCAGCCCTTTCAGTGAGACTGTATAGTTGGCTGGCCGTGTGATCTGAAATCCATGATGCCTCTGAACCAAAGAACCGGAAATTCTTGGCTTCCCTCTTCTTTGTATTCCCTAATTTGTATGAAAGCTGCAGGCAGCGGTGTTGCTCCTCAGTTTGTAACAAGACATTTTTTGAAAGTTAACAACTTTCAGTAAAAAGTTCTGGGTTTTTCTCTTCAGACCTGGAAGAAGTGGATTTCCTTGACCCTCATGTACTGTCCGCACAGGAATGAGCCTTCCTTTAACAGCTCCATTTTCCTGTCATCTCCTCATGCATTCTGAAGTACAGTACATCTAATAAATATCTAACATGGAGTAGTCAAAGGCTTTCTCTAATCCTTGCTAACATATCTCCTTATTAACTCCACCTCTTCCTCCTCTCTTCACTTAGCCCCTGCTGGCTCGGCTGGCACTTCTCCCCTTCCTGCTACCTCTGCTCCTGTCCCCACTCCTGCTCCTGCCCCTCCCTACGCTGCCCCAGATGCTGCTGCTGCTGCTGCTGCTGCAGGAGCTCAGCCCCTGGCTGATGGCTTCACCTCTCCAACTCCCCCTGCTGTTACTTCCACACCCTCGGCAGGTGAGTGTCTGCTCCGGCTGGGGGGCAGAGGAACCCACGTGCGATCCCAGACCTTTCAGAGTCACTTCATAAGCAGTGATTTGTCCGAGTTATTACTTTTGAAAAATATTACCAGAAAATACCTGCTCATACCCAACTACAAGATCGTGGTTGTAGTAGACAGTTCAAGGTGTGCTATAAACAGCAGTCATCGCATTTAACATTTCCTTATTTTTGCATCTGTATCATTATTTATTACATTTCTATGTTACTGTGGTTTGGATACCGAGAATGTCGTATAAGAATTATGTCTGGGGGGAACCAGCCTTGGTGGTTGCAGCTCTGATGATTTTCTTTCAGTAACAATAAGAACTAAGTGCTCTAGCAAAGTGTAAGGCAGTGCTTTCAAATGATGTCTCCTTTCAGTGAACCGATGAAAAGGACAGTTCTTGTGTGTTCAGTGTCAGGTAAAATAAAGCATTTTATTTTAAAGTACAGTACTAAAGCATTTTGTCTTAATCGGTGATTTTAATTTGGTTTTATGATGTATATTGAAACTTGCTTTTTTTAATGCTTATGAAGTCACTCTACATTTTTAATTTTCTCCTGTGCTGAATTTGCAGCATACAGCAGTTACTAACTATAACAATGTTCAGTAGCAGCTTCTGATGAGGAATTATACCTGCATTATAAAACCTCCTTTACACAGCCAAATTCATACTTGCTATTAAGTGCTTTATTACTCTTCATTATAGTGGAGGCTGATCACAACAGTATGAACTGGTTTGTATGTTTATTAGTGTTGGCTCTGTTAGTAAGAATTTCACCAGAAACCAGAGGTATTCTGGAAAATGTATTTAGTTTAAGGTGCTCTGGCTCACATAAAATTAGAAAACACTTGTACTGAAATCTATGGCTGTGGCTAGAAGCTTCAGGATGAATTGTGGTATCAGAAGATGATGCTGATATCTAAACGACTTTTGTGTTTAGAAGACCAGCTGTAGCACATGGGGCATCAATCAGTTTTCCCTCTTCAACTCATTGTCAGTATCCTAATTCTTAAGCCATATTGCTCCTCTGCTTTTGTCGATACATCAGAATCAAGTAGAGACTAACAAATGCAGTCACAATTCTGTAAGAGAATTTTCAGTTTCTGGTTACTTAGAGTTTTTAAGATCTCTTATTTCCTTGTGCTATTAGTGAGGTTGGATGTGTGGCTTCTCAGAAATCAGAGAGACTGGATAGTTTATTGTTTGAGGCTGTAGTTTTTGCTTCTTAAGGAACTGGATAGTTTATTGTTTGAGGCTGTAGTTTTGGTTTCTTAAGGACCTTCTATCCCTAATTCTTCTCCTTTCTCTTCAATCACCACCAATTTTATTAGTGCATTAAGTAGCAAGGAAACACGGGCGTTGCAAAGACTCATTAGGCAGAAGTGTGGGAACACCTATAAGCTGGGTGGATTGCTTCTGAACCATTCTTGCTCCTCTGTAAAAAGGGCATTTTTAAGGGGGGGGTGTGTGTGTGTACAAAGCAGGAGGAATGTGAATCTCCAGTTCATGCATTTGCTCTTAGAAGCAGCTTGGGTTTTATTTACTGACCTACTGTGAAATTTTGCAAAGCATTCAAAACATAGTGGAGAACAATGCAGCGTGTGAAAAACTGCACATGTATTTCTTCTGTGTCCCCCAGCATGGGGTCTCCTCACCCACAGTGACTGTTCCTTCTCATGTTTTCTTGCAAACTCTGAAATTTATCTTAAGCACGGATAGTGGAAGCAGAATAATTTCAACCTGTGTGGGTATTACAGTTTATGGCTTGTGTTAAATGTGGTATATAAGGCAAAGGACTTCCTGTGAGCACAGAAGTAAGCTTAATGGGCTTGCTTTATTTATTCACAGAATCGCAGAACATTAGGGATTGGAAGGGACTTTGAAAGATCTAGTCCAATCCCCCTGCCACAGCAGGATCACCTAGACCAAGTTGCACAGGAACACATCCAGGCGGGTTTTAAACGTCTCCAGAGACAGAGACTTCATAACTCGCCTGGGCAGCCCCTTCCAGTGCTCCGTCACCCTCACCATGAGGAATTTCCTTCTCATATTTATATGGAACCTCCTATGTTCCAGCTTACACCCACTGCCCCTCTATCTAGATGGCATTGAGAAGAGCCTGGCTCCATCCTCCTGACACCCACCCTTCACATATTTATTGACATTAATGAGGTCACCCCTCAGTCTCCTTTTCTCCAAGCTATAGACACCCAGCTCCCCTGAGCCTCTCCTCATAAGGGAGGTGCTCCACTTCCTTCATCATCTTTGTTGCTCTGCACTGGACTCTGTGTCCTTCTAGAACTGAGGGGCCCAGAACCAGACACAATATTCCAGACATGTTCTCACCAAGGCAGAGTAGAGGGGGAGGAGAACCGCTCTCAATCTGCTGTCCACCCCAGGATTCGGATCCACCCCAGGATGCTGTTGGCCCTCTTGGCCACAAGAGCACACTACTGGCTTATGCTCATCCTGCTGCCCACCAGGACCCTCAGGTCCCTTTCTCTTACACTGTTCTCCAACAGGTCAGTCCCCAGCCTATACTGGTACCTGGGGTTGTTCTTGCCCAGATGCCAGACTCTACACTTACCCTTGTTATACCTCATTACGTTTCTCCCTGCCCAGCTCTCCAGCCTGTCCAGGTCTTGCTGAATGACAGCACAGCCTGCAGGGGTGTCAGCCACTCCTCCCAACTTTGCTTCATCAGCAAGCTTGCAGACAGTGCACTCTAATCCCTCATCCAAGTCAGGATTGAATAGATTGAATAGAACTGGTCCCAGTACCAACTCTCGGGGGACTCCACTAGATACAGGCCTCCAACTAGAGACTGTCCCATTGACCACTACTGTCTGGCTTCTATCCTGCAGCCAGTTCACAGTCCACCTCACTGCTTACATTCTGGATCAAATACTTTGAATGGGAAGCGATGAAAATGGAGAGCAAATTTTTAAGGAATTGTTTTAATTGACAGTTCCCTGAAAGAGAGACTTTGAGTATGGTTTCTTCCATCCTTCCAGCAGTTGGTATGATTGTCTTCTGTCCAGGTTATTCTCTGCACATTTCCTGAACAGCACTAAGATAGTTAGTGGTGTGGCTTTCAGCTGAAGAAGGTAACAGCTTTGAGTCTTGGAAATTGCATATGGCTAGTTTGTATGTGTGTATATGACTGTGAAGTGGGTTTTTTTGCAGGTTATAATAAATTTTAATAAGTAATAATACATTGTATAAAATGGACATTTGGAAATTATCCCCTTTAATTTTGAAGCTTTGTAGCTTAGACACCTTTTGTGTTTTCATACTGCCTCTTTTTGAGCAGTGCAGGCTGTGGGTCTGAGAGTTGGTTGCTGTGTTGCCGTTGAGAAATCTGGTGTCCTGCCAGTCTGCTGAGCACTGTCTACTGCTAGGACACAAGGTGTCTTACAAATAAAACAGAAAAATAATAAAAATCCCACCAAAAACTTTACAAGCCTTGGTGTCTTGAATGCACACATAAAAAAGGC
Source organism: Rhinopomastus cyanomelas (assembly GCA_013400115.1). Taxonomy (NCBI): domain Eukaryota; kingdom Metazoa; phylum Chordata; class Aves; order Bucerotiformes; family Rhinopomastidae; genus Rhinopomastus; species Rhinopomastus cyanomelas. Next base: position 484,237 of record VXBP01010631.1, on the reverse strand, counting down.
AGACGTGCCTCTTTTTGCTGATCTCTTTGTTTCTAACCTAGGCCACCCAGTTCAGTTCTACAGCATGAACAGACCTGCGTCTCGGCACACTCCGCCAACAATAGGGGGATCTTTGCCATATCGGCGTCCTCCTTCCATCACATCACAGACAAGCCTTCAGAACCAGATGAACGGAGGACCATTTTATAACCAGAACCCAGGTAAGAAGTTTCTTCTGCTCATTTGAGTTCAACACTGCGTTGAATGGCGTGGCCTTCAGCTCTTTGAAATCTTGCAGTCTTCACTGCAGATCTTGCAGTTAAGTCACGGGTAGCTTCCGTTGTGTGGCTGGTAACCACAGTAAAGCTGCAGTCCAAGCACAAGGGTGTTCAGCTTGCCTTATGGCAAGAGGCTTAAAACAATAGCATTTTTGTTGCCAAATAAATTACCTTTATTCTCACAGTCCTTAAGAGACAAGCTTTAGTTCTTTTGCTGCACCATGTGTCATGTGTCTGCCTTGGTGTGGGACGGGTACTTGATTTCCCACCAGATTCTTCGTTGATCAGACTTTGTGTGTGTTTTCCATCCAAGTAACGGGCAGTTCAGGAAATTGCATCGATGGGAGGGTGAGCGTTGGACACCCCAGCACTAGCCACAGCAGTGTTTGGGGTGGGAGGCAGGGGAGCTGTGTCACCTGGCAAGCCCACAGGTGATGTCTTAAAAAAGCAAGAGGAGATATTAGCAAGGAGTGGTGTGTCCTGCATGTCAGGCAGAACACAGTAGCTTTGTACCTAAGTTATTTTCCCTGCGATTCTGATGCGATGGCAAAATTCTGATAGCAGAGTAAGGGAGACTTTGTTTTTTGACTAAGCTACAGAAAGCTGCAGGGGACACAGTGAGGGTTCCTTGTTGTGAAATGCCCTCTTAGCAGCAAGACTGCATGTTGACTTGCATTTGTGGTCATGGTGGCTTTTTATGAGGTTTTTTATAAATTGAGCTCTGGATTTAGAATTAGGTCAAATGCTGCAATCTACATTTAAGGGATTTGTTCAGGTTCAAGTATTACCTCTAGTGAGCTACTCTGGAAAGGGATGTGTGTGCTTGGCTTGAGAAGGAAATGGATGTTCGTGCTGGGGGCAGGGATGTGGAGGAGGTTATATGGCTAAACTGCAGTCGTGGTGCCTGCGATACGGGGTATTTGTGAACCCTATTGTCTGCCTGTTGAAGGCTGAAGGGCAACAGGCAAGAAAGAAGGGGTAACAGCAACAAAATAAACCTTTTAGTATGACTTTCTGTTAGTACAAGCAGAGAACTTGTGACAACTGCTGTGCATTTCTGCAAAATATTAAGAAAATATGAAGAAATACAGACCCTACTTGATCATAGAATCAGAGTGCTGTGGGGTGGAAGAGACCTTTAAAGTTTGTCTAGGCAGATGCCCCCTGTAGTGAGCAGGGACATCACCAGCTGGGTCAGGTTGCTCAGAGCCCCGTTCTGTCTGACCTTGAGTATTTTCAGCAATGAAGCACCACTCTCATTGTAAATAATTTCTTCCTCATCTCTAGTCTAAAGCTTCCCTCTACCCATCAAATCCAGATCTCCCCTTTTAGAGAGAAGTATGTTGTGGGGGCCCATGCCAAAGGCTTTACAGAAGTCCAGACAGATGACATCCATAGCTCTTTTCTTGTCCACTCGTGCAGTCACTTTGTTGTAGAAGGCCACTAAGTCAGTCAGGCAGATCTTGGCCTTGGTGAAACCATACTGGCTGTCTTGAATCACCTCCTTGTCCATCATATGTGTTAGCATTTCTTCTAGGAGGATCTGTTCCATGATCATCCCAGGCACGGAGATGAGGCTGACCGGTGGTTCTCAGGGTTCTCCTTTCTGCCCTTTGTAAAAATGGGTGCATTGTTTCTCTTCTTCTTGTCACCAGGGACTTCACTTGACTGTCAGGACTTCTCACTTATCAAGGAGAATGATATCCTATGTCTGTCGCAAGACCACCCTTGCCAGCTCTGCCACCTATGAAGTGTTTTAGCTTTGCAATCTTCGATACCAGGATCTAAGCAGTACAGAGCTCAGCACAGGCTGAAAACCCCGTGGGAGAAGCCGGGCAGTGTGGGGGTGGTTGTCGCCGTTACGTACTGTTTGTACAACTGAGTCCTCCCCAGGCTGACGTGATGTTGGGGAAGGTGCTCCCAGTTAATTTACAGCAACTGTGTGGCTGAACCCTTCGTCTCACAACTGTCTGTATGGAGACGTCTAGGAGGGAACATGTAACTGCTGTTTATCTCATCTTTTAAGGTACAGCAGAGGTACAGCAAAACACTTCTGATGCTCTTTGTTTAGAAATTAATTACTACAAAGTGTTTATTGTACTGTTTCCTAAAGGTCAGGACTGGCTAGAGACCCTGTGTGTAAATGACAGTAATCATGTGGTAGTCCCAGTGCTGTGCCTGAGACCAAAGAGTTGAATACACAAGGCATGATGTCAGCTAGCCTTAGCATCACCTTTTTCATTAAACGAAACAATCTGAACGAAGGGATTTTTTGGTACGAGCTTGGAGTGCTTGTCTAGAGTGATTTATTTCTCTACGTGGAAAGCCTCGTTATTTCTTTCAAGGAAATACATAAACAGCACACAAACCACGTGCACTGTGAGGGGAAACCGCAGCTAGTCTCGCGACAGACAGGAGTGTATGAAATCCTGTAGCCCATTGTGTGGATCCAATAGCCATATTGGATAAAGGAAATGTTTTCAAAGCAAACATTTTCATCGCACATGTAACTAAAAGTCAGGGACTTCACAGTGGCACAGAAATGCTGAATTAATGAATATTTCTCATTTCTTGCTTTAAAAGAATGTACGACCTCTTTTTCCAGCTACTGTGGTTACACTTGAAGGATTAACTACCAAGGTCACGTAACTGCTAGTTAAGGAAGCTGTGAATAGAGGCTGATTTCACTTTGTCTCAAGAAATATCAATTAAATGGTGAGATAACAGAGCTTGCTGGATACGCAGGTACTAAGGATATTTTTGCAATAAAAAGAGGTTTTTTGTTTGGGGTATGTGGTGGTGAAAAGAATATGAGTGTGACAGCAGAAATTCATAGAATCGTAGAGTCATTAGGGGTTGGAAGGGATCTCAAAAGATCATCCAGTCCAATCCTCCCACCACAGCAGGATCACCTACAGTCACACAGGAACACATCCAGGTGGGTCTTAAATGTCTCCAGTGAAGGAGACTCCACAACCCCCCTGGGCAGCCCCTTCCAGTGCTCCATCACCCTCACTGGGAAGAAGTTCCTTCTTAGATTGATGTGGAACCTCCTATGTTCCAGCTCACACCCATTGCCCCTTGTCCTATCACTAGATGACACTGAGAAGAGCCTGGCTCCATCCTCCTGGCACCCACCCTTCACATATTTATAGACATGAATGAGGTCACCCCTCAGCCTCCTCTCCTCCAAGCTAAAGACACCCAGCTCCCTCTTCAAAGTCTTTCTGTTAATAGTTACTGGAATAAGCAATCAGAAGAAATTTTGAAAGACGCATTTGAAACGCTTTAGGCTTCTTTTCATTTGCTGTGATGATGCAGAGTAATTCCAAAAAATACTGTCATACTTGGCAGTTTTCTTACCAGCTCTGGGATTAGTCTGAGATTTGTTTAGTTCTGTTCAGCAAGCTAAATGAATGTACAGGTACACGACTAAATGTCTTTGTGTGCCACTACTAACAAGGAAGTTACTTAGCCGTGCTTCTCCCGAGGTGTGCTTTTCGAAGTACAACCTTGTAAGGTGCTTAGGAGTACTACTGCATTGTTGTTGCTGAAACTAGATTAAACTAGTTAACTGGATTTTTTGAACTTTACTAAGGAATTGAAACTTTCATTCCTGTCTTAGGCAACAGTTCAGTGCTTCGTAACTGGCTGAGAGTATCATTTTTAAATGTGGTTTCTCACTGGTACCAGTATAAGGGCTGTTCAGAGGTCAGTGCTGTGGTCTGTGACGTCAGGTGGGAAGGAGAAGCAGCAGCACATCTGGAACAGGCACTGCTGTTCGGTGGCAGCGCGGCGCGGTTTGTTCTACCGGTAAGGTTGGAAGCTCTGTGTCTTCCAAGGACTCTCGGTTCTCAAAAGCATCGTTTTCTCTGTTGCCTGAAATAACTGCCTCCTTTGAAGTTTGGGGGTTTTTTAGCCTACGTTTTGGAGAAAACAAGTTGTATCAATGTTAGTGACTCAGGATTTGATCTGGATGGTGGAGGGTTATGAGGAGAGCATCCTCTTGGTATACGTGCTAGTTAAAGTGCTGTGTTGTTGTAGTAATAAACGTCAGCTTAAGGGATCCTCCCTGTCAGAGCAGACAAAATACTTCAGCATGGATTCTTAAACTTACAAAAAAGAGCTGGGTTGGAAATCTTAAAAATGGAGAAATTTCCTTGAAGAAAAGATTAAGGATATGCTTAAACCACCGGAGCCTTTTGTCTTTCAGTGTCATCCGCCTTCTTACCTCAGCTTTTGGGCAGACTGCAGTGCTTTCTGAGTGGTCATGATGTCTACTCTCCTGTTGGCTGCTTCGTTGTGTTTCTAACCAGATGCCTTTCTCTTTTTAATTTCTGCGGCAGCATCCCTTGCTCCTCCTCCCCCCTCCATCCTACAGGTAACTCCACAGTTACCACTAATGGGATTTGTGGCCAGAGTTCAAGAAAACAGTAAGTTGGCTGCATCCTTGTGCTGTTATTTATTACTGCATGTGGCTTTTGTCTTGAGTGGATGAAAGATTTGTCTGTATATGGCCAGGATTCTGCCTTCTCTACTGCACGTTTGTCTGAAATTGTCAAGGGAGGGAAAAGGAAATAATTTCATTAGAGGTGCCTGATCCTTTAATCTCTGAATTTATTGTCTCTAGCATATTCCCTCACGTTCTAAATACTGGACCCAGTGCAGCTGATAAGGATGAGGGAGTATTTGTGCAACCTGATAGCATGGTTTCAAGGACATTTTCATGGTGATGCTGTTGCCTGTTTGCAGTCTCAGATACACCTCCCCCACCACCACCTGTGGATGAGACAGTGTTTGATGAATCTCCACCTCCACCCCCACCTCCAGAAGATTATGAGGAAGAGGAAGCAGCTGTGGTGGAGTACAGTGATCCATACGCGGAGGAGGACCCTCCTTGGGCACCAAGGACCTACTTAGAAAAAGGTAAGTTGAGAGGTAATAGGGCTGTGTGTGGCTCCTGCCCTACTGCGTTGGGCACGGTGTCTGCGCAGACTCCTTTGTCGCTGGTGTTTGGTGTTGTGGTAGAGGCACTCCTCCGAGGAGCAACTCGTTGAAAGTTAAAGCTGCTCTTCTGAGTCTGACTGCTTCACCCCAATCTCAACTGTTTAGTAAAGGGGTCTTGCAGTGTGGAACATGTGTTTGTCATGAAGACGTGCTCTGACCTGCAACTTAGGAAGGAAGTGAACAGCAGATGCGTTTTGAACAGATGGAAAAACTTAGTTGGGACACAATTACTGGGGATGTCAAACTTGAGGACACTCCCACATGGCTGTAGCAGCAACAGAGTTCAGCCCAGCTCCGTGTAACTGTCAAAGAACCCAAGATCACTGATTGGAAGAGAACCAAATGAAATGGGTCATTATCTTTTTCGTATCGGCACTGAAATGTGTTCAGATAGAAACTCAAGAGGTCCTGGCTCAGTCTTGCGGGGAAGGATGCCACCTCCTGAGTCAGTGTTGCTGCTTCCTGCCTCATCTAGAGCTTTTTTTCAGTACTGGCCTGGGCTCCTTGTAACTCATGACAAGCTCACAGAACGAACTGCGAGCAGTGGTGATGGAGAAACAAAACCAGGCTTCAAGCAGTTTTATCAGAGCCTTAACAAGCGGCAGATTTTCCTCACAAACTTAGGGAGGAGGTTCTTGCTTGTGATCGTGAAATAATGAATCCAGTCAGTATCAGAAGGGACTCAAAAATGAGCAAGAAAGGAGCTGCAAGTCACTGTGATCTTTGGATTATTATAATTATTATCAAGAGAACGAAGAACAGAAGCACAGTGACTGTGGGAAGGTGTCATGGTTTAGCACCAGGCTGGCCCAAAGAAATGACGTTCTGCCCAACCATACAGAAGAAAATCTCTTTCCTCCCACCCTGGGGGAAAAAAGAGGTAAAGTAAACACGCTTATGGAAACTGGAACAAAAACATTACATTTTATTAGGAATTTTATTAAAGAGAAAGAAAACAAAAAAAAGTCAGAAGGGGGGGGGGAACCCAAGAAGAAATGTTTTCCTCACCCACTCCAGTCCACCTCTCCCTCTGCCCATACCTGCTACCCTTAACTCAAGCTCTAAAAGCTGCAGACAAGGGAGTGAAAAGGGAAGAGAGAGGCGTATGAGGCAGTGCTTCTCTCTCTTTTCATGAGGAATTAAGCATTTTCCTATGCCTGGCCCGGAACAGAGGGAGAAAGAGACGAGGGGGAAGAGCTGGGGGAAGGGAAGCGAAAGAGGGACAGAGCTGCAGTATGCTGCAGGCTGGAAAAATGAAACCAAGCTCCCAAAACACACAAAAAGGGAGGGGGTGCCAAGAAGAGGGGAAGAAAAAGACTGTGTCCCCAGACAAGGACCCCAACATTTGTCTGGCCTACTCAGCCTGCTCAGTCTGTCTGCCCCGTGGCCTCCACCTCAGTCCCCCTGCCTCTTTTGCTTCCCAGCACCAGCGCTGCCGTGTGCCAGAGGAAAAAAGAAAACTTTCAGCATTTAAGGAGTTAACCCTCTGTCTCAGCTGCGGGAAAGAGCGTTTGCTGCAGGAATACCGTGAGCAAATTTGGTTTCACCAAATCCAGAACAGAAAGTATGTTTTAAAATGAGCAGCTACAGAAGGCACTTGGAGGACTTGAGTGTGTCACATGTGCACGTAGTGACCTGCTGTTCAAGCTAAAACTCGCTCCTTCCTCCACTCGTGTTTCGTTCCCTTAAAGTGATTTCTCTAAAACCAGTTAAATGACTGAACGGTGCTGGTGTAAGTGTAGAGCCAGCAACGTGTGTTCTTGCAAATGATAGGGATCACCTCTTGGGGAGATGTATTAAACATCTCTTAAAGTATCTGTCCACACTGGGCTTCTCCACCAGCTTTGGTTTGTATGGTTTAGTTTATAACCTGTTCAGGATCCAGGTTGCCCTGGTACATAGTTGTGTTTATTCCTGTGCTCCCTCAAAAGGAGATGACCTCTTTTCGTTGGGAAAGCATCGTGAGTTGAGTAGGATTCTTGGACTCTGTGCTCATGCACACATGCTGTTAATTTTTATTCCTCTCTTTGATTGAGAGGATCTTCTCTTCTCTTCCCAGTGGAAGATTTTAGCATCCCGGGCCAACATCCATTTTGTTTCAGCGGCAGCACTGCACGTTTCACTGCCAAGCGCTCAGAGCAGTGACTGATGCTGCTTGTTAACGCTCTTGGAGTCCAGCGTAGCTAACGTTCTGTGTGGAACACATAATGATAGGAGTGAAGATGGAAAAACAGATGAAACTGGTGTTTATTTCCTGCTGTTCCAGGACAATGCCTTCTTTAATGTTTCCACTGCTTTGTCCAGTTTGCTTGACTTTTTTTAATGGCTCTTGTTAGCCTTCAGCAAATTATTCTACAGCTGTAGGAAAAATGACCTGCTATAGCTGGTGCACGTTCTGTTCCATCTGTAACGTTCTTTTGCTTCCTTCTCCTGACTGGGATTCACCCCCCTTGACACTGAGTGCCCTGGGAGTGACTTCCAGCTATTGAGACTACACATTTCAGTGTGGAGGAAAATGAGGTAGATGGAAGTGTGGGACATAAGCCCTGCCTTACTCTCACTGTGATCTAAAGAGAGCTCTTGTTACTCACTCTCCTCTGTGTTTTCAAGCTGTTGTGCAGGGATCTGGTTTAGCACATACATCTAACATCTGAGTCTTGGACTAGGTCTGAGTGATTGTGATCACTGAGAACTACATCCACCACCCAGTATCGTTCCACACCACAAGTCTGTGATAGATGGGTAAACTTTTCCCTGGTGGGTCTGGAATAGTAAGAGTGGAGGAGTTAAATGTAGTCCTGGCTCATGATCTTTAAAGCATAAGGTCTTACAAGAGGACTTGGAAGAAAATGCCCCTCTCAGCAAGTCATTCCGCACACGTGGAAGCAGGGTGGTGCAGTGCTTGAACGTGGAGAGCGTTGCGTGGGGTAGGTTGATTTTCCTTTGTAGCTTTCCTAACAGCCGTGCTCTGTTCTGTCCTAGTGGTGGCAATCTATGACTACACGAAGGACAAGGAAGATGAGCTCTCCTTTCAGGAAGGTGCCATCATTTATGTCATCAAGAAAAACGATGACGGCTGGTATGAGGGGGTCATGAATGGAGTGACGGGGCTCTTCCCGGGGAACTACGTGGAATCGATCATGCATTATTCGGAGTGAAGAACTAGAGGACAACACTGCATCTTCTGCTGCAGGAGCTGTCAGGGCATCCCAGATCTCCACCAGCCTCTGGGGCCCCATCCAGTAGAACTGAATGAAGGATAATTGTAACGACCACTCTTCTCTTTTTATTTCTTTTTTGTTTTTGGTCCCCCCCCCCCCCCCAAATTATAAAACAGTAGTGATTTGAGTTGTTTGAACAAATGGCTCTTCCAGCTGCCAGCAGAGGCTGTCCCGAGCTGCCTGGCCCGTTCAGATGTAACAAGCTCCTTGAGCAGCTGATACTTTGCTCGAATTCTGACTTCTGACAGGCGTTGGGATCTGTCTCAGGAATTCTGTGTGCCCTCGTGGTACCACCCCCGGCAGCAGTGCCTGGCGCTTGGGAGGTCCTGGATGCTTGCGGTGAAGGGTTGCAGGCCAGAGGACATCCTCCTGTTTCTACACTACGCTCCTGTGCAGCTGGAAGAACTGTGGTGTGCTAGGAAACCCTGGGGTTTCTGCACAGAGCCACTCCTGTCATTGACTTCAGATAGGTGGAGCCGTCGTTAGCATAAACACTTGCGCAGCTCTGCTTGCACACACGGGCTGGCCCAGGGCCACACAGAGCGGGCACGCCTTCACTCACCTTTCAGTTCAGACAACTAAGGTGGTTGCAGCCCTGAGGACCCCCACCCTGTTTTCTCATCTTTGGAATGCCACTGATTTGTTTTGTGTTCTGCACTGGTGTACATGTGCTCTTCTCCGCAGCGCACTACTCGCCACGGGTGCTGCTGCTTTAAACAGAACCCGCAGACGCCGCTGACGGTGAAGGCGAAACGACGTTTACACGTCCTCCTGGGGTCTGAGGATAAACTCTAGGGGCTGTGATCCAAGGTTCAAATCCACTGACGCCTGCTTGCACTAGAGAAACGTACCCCCGACTTTAGTCTTATGCACAATATAGTCTTAAAAATCCAATCAGGTATTGTAAATTGGCTGTTTTGTACTTGATGACTGGATTTGCATACGTACTGTGAGAGCCCTGTGCGGAGGCAGGACAAACGGCGATTGTCGTCTTCATGTCTGTTGCCAAAAATGTCTTGAGTGGAAGCGAAAAGGGCTGTTGTGTGAACTGGTTTCCCATGGAAATCCAAGCAGTAACTAGTAGTAGTCCTAGCTCTTCCCCCAGCCCTCTCCATTGTTTATTATCAAGAAATAGAAATTTTGAGCTGCACTGGTGGATCTGGGGTGGAATAACGACTACTGAAGGCTCCGTAACCCTCATGTTGATAGTTGCTTCTTAATCCAGCCTGTTAAAAGTGCTGCTCGGTGATTCTGCTGATCAGGTCAGAGTGCAGGGACAGCTGTACCAGCCTGCCCTGACGGAGGGCTACGTGTCGTCTGCTTCAACGTCGTGCAGCGACAGAGTGAACTGGTTAAAGCCGCTGTTGCAGTCCCTTAGCCAACAAACTGAGCTGACCCGTGTAGCGTGAGAGCCTCCTGGGCCACGGCGTCTTCCTGCACGTCTTTTGACTGGCCAGGTTCCAGCTTGTGAAAGGCAAGACGGTGCTGCAGCCATCTTCTGAGTCCGATGTGTAAAACAGAGTGCTGCCCGGGCCGCACTGGCGATGGTTTGGGCAACGGTCGGGAGAGCTGAGCCAGTCCCCTTGCTTGGTCGTTGGTGCGCTGTCAGATTGGAGGTGCAGGTTTGGTGCAAACCCACACAGGAAGGAGCCACAGCTACTCATGAGGGAAGACAGAGGAAACAGACAGGTGACCTGGGATGTGGCCGAATGTGGTCACTTGCTGAAGAGTGCGTAAGGAGCTAGTTTGGCTGAGGCCCGTCACTGTTTGGGGTGAGCGTTAGCCAGAGCAGGTACCCTTCTGCCTCCCTGTCTGAAAACTTCAGTGTTGCAGTTTGGACTGAACAGAAGGAGCCGTGTTCATTTCCCTCATTTCTCTGGGGCTGTGCCCTCAGTCACTAGATGGAGTGTTTCATTGTCACAGGGCAGGTCTGTATGTTTTGAAAAAGGGAGGTGGTGCTTGGAGTCTGGCTAGCGGCCCAGGTGACAGAGGTTTCACAAGCCTGTCAGAGTTTCCTGGTTTCTCGTGCCCTGGGTGTGTTTGCAGTGAAGCCTGAGCACAGGGTACTCAAGTGCATGAAGTTGTGTTAACTTGGTGAGTTACTGAATGAGAGCTGAGCCTCGCCCTGTGCACCCCTGCTGCTGCAGCTGGGGAAGTCCTGCAGTGATGAGTAGGCTGAGAGCGGTCTCGAGTGCTTCTGACGGCAGACGCGTGCGCTGTGTGTGCTGCCTGCCCGTGTCCTTCATCTTCACTCAGCTGCAGGCGTTCTGTGTTGCCAGAACAGAGTGGTGAGATCTCTGGGAAGTGCTGAGGGCTGGGCAGAGCTCAGCACAAAAGGTGAGGCTGCAGAACCGTGAAGTGCAACGTGTGAAGTTCCTGGAAGGCCTGGGTTTGGTCTGGTGGGCCAGGAGTTCGTTTGGTCTCTGCTGACAGCATGCAGAATGGTTTCTCTTGCAAGAGCTGCTGTGGATGGAATCCTTGGGTCACCTCCTGCTGGTTTTATGCTTTATTATGCAGTACTGATGTAAAGGCATTTGTTGAGTTTTATGCATTTTTTAATTCTGTACAGATACTGAGTCTGTGGCTGCTTTGGGGATGATGTGATGTTCTGGTCATGGGCCAGACCGAGGTGAACAGGCTTTGTAAATTAATGTTACGTAGTTTGCATGCTAGTGAAGTCAGTGAGGGTTGTGTTTCCAGTTCTGTCCCCAGTACCTCTCCACAACCTTCCCCCCTGCCAGACCCCTTTGTAATTCACATTTTCACTTTAAAAGGGTGTGGAGAAGGGGAAGAACGAAGCACCTCGTCACTTCAAACAGGTGCACAACATCTCTTCACCAAATTCTGCTGCTACAGCTGAAGGTGTTCAGCGTCGCGGGATGTTGAACCCAGCAGTGTGTTTGCATGAGAGAGGTGGGGAAGGGAGACACTCCAGCGTAGCCCAAAGAGTGCTGTATGGCCAAATGAGGATGCTTCTCCCTTTGTGAGAGCTGCCTTAGCCAAGGCAACTGGTTTGCTGTATTGAAGAGCTCCTCCTTGCTCTTGGCCCCAGAGACAAAGCTGGTAACTAGAGCTGCCTCTGCAGAGTCCTTGTGTGGGAGGAGGTGTGACAGTCTGGCCCCATGTAGTGCTGAAGCCGGTTAATTTGGTGCCTTCTTTCTGGCCAAAGAGAGATGGCTTGAGGTTGCACGTGTCCCGCCCGTTTTCATTTTTCTCCTCTTCCCTTCTCTTTTTTTCTGTGCTGTATTCATGGCCTCTCGTGGGCTGTCGCAGTGGAGGGCTCAGGTGGGGCAAGCAGCAGATGTGCTTGAGCATGTCAAGGGAGGGCCTGTGCCCACTGCCTGGAGTAGGCACCAGAGACCCAAAGCAATGCCTGAACACGAGCAGTCAGACACAGGCAGACACCGAGGAACTGGAGAGCCATTACTCTTGCTGGGAGAGCAGGTGGCAGCACTCGGCGTGTGTTACCAGGAGGCCGATGCGCTTTTGCGATGCAGTTTGTCCTCGGATAGCGGAGCTGGCTGTTCCTGACAGTGTCTGGAGCCGGCTGCTGGTCTGAACCACAGCTCCCCATGGTTCCGGTGTTTTGTGGCAGGGTGGTGGCCCGGGGCTGCAAGGAACCACCTGGCTATTGCTTGCTTGAGCAGCTGGATCGTCCATAGCTCCCAGGCGTTTGCTCTCTTTACTGCGGAGGGTTCGTGGTGACAGCCAAAGCTGACCTTGGCAGTGTGACAGCTCCTGAAGGGTGGTGCTTCTATCTAGGGCAGTTTGGCTGATCACGAAGGGAGACGGTGGCAGCAGCAAGACTTGTGTTTGGCAGGGGGGAGGCAGCCAGCCCAGTGCCTGTGTGCTGTTGCAGACTAGTGGAGGAGGGTTCTGCACTGATGCAAGTTTGCGCTGCTGTGCTTTGACTCAGTACTGTGCTCTTCGCAGCAAGCGCTGCAGATGTGCCTCTGCTGGAAACGAGCTCTCCTCTTAATTAATGTCGTCTCTGGGCTCCAGGCATAAATCAAAACTTTCATGTTTTCCTTTTTGCAAAAGGAGGGGCCTTCAGGCAGGTTAGTAAACTGAGACCATTTACATGGCTTCTCCTTCTCAAGGTGGGACAGGACGCTTCATGAAGCAGGCGCTGTGTTCTCTGCACGTTGGTGTTGGACGGCGCTAAGGGATACCATTGGAAAGGCTGTGGTGCTGGGTCTCTTACTGGGGTTGGTAGTTGGTGTTTGGGTCGAGCCGCTGATGGAGCACTGCAGCAAAGGCTTTAGTTCTAGTGTTGACAACAGTGGCGGTGAGCCGTGTCCAGCACTGCTGCTCTACAACTCTCAGCTCAAGAGAAGGTGGCGTAAACTGAGTAGGCTACAGCGTAGGGGGTGCCCTGCTGGAAAGCATCTCCTGTGCTTACAGCACATCCATCTTCTCCACCTGGCAGCTCTGCAGGCTGCAGCAGGCACTGCCACGTTTTGTGGGTAAGACAGTGTTACACAGAGGTTGGCATCGTGCAAGAAGGGAGCAGTGCAAGTGGTTGGGTTGTTTTCGGGACTGACCATCCCAGTAGCTGGAGTCAGTGTGCAGCAACAGTCCTACTGATCTGCTTTTGGTTTCAAAACTGCAAGAATAGGGGGACTCTCACCTCATGTCCTAGCGAGGCTGCTGAAAATTTAATGTGGCCAAGGTTTGCCAGCTGCTGTTGCAACAAATAAATCGCAGTCTGTGGTGTTCTGCTGCTGTCGTTAAAAAAACAGCCCACCCATCTGCACACCTGCAGGAGGCGTGTCTCCTTTGGCACCCCGAACACGTTCACCGTAGTCGTATGTTTGCCGATGCCAAGCTGTAGTAGCCACCACTACCGTCTGCAGCAGCCTGTTGTCCAGAGGTGAGCCTTCACCCTGCTGAACACCGACGTGAACCGTGCAGTGCGTGTGGTGCATTTGTTCCCGTCTCGCGCGGAGTCTCAGAGGACTCACGAGGAAGAGCTGCGTGCAAACTCATCCCCATTACAGCGCCCTGGTACAGTGCTGACATGCCTGAGGTCTTTTGTAACAGACAAGTGCTTCTTTTCACATTTGAAAAAGTGTCTTTTGCAACTTGCATGGACAAGTGGTTTCTATGAATTCCCTGGAAATGTCAGTGTCTAACATGGGTTTTGTCCATGCACCTTTCTCCGAAAGCAGGTACCCCCCCACCTCCCGTTTCGGTGCACAGGCAGAGGAGAAGCACGCCCGTGCTTCTGCTTACGGCGCCGCTGCAGCGGCCGAGTGCAGTGCCCACTGTAGATGAGCGAGCCCGCAGGCGCCTCTGGGGAGCCGTAGCCACCAGTGCTGTTTGTCGTGTGTGCCATTCCAACCACCTGCCAGTGAGTGCAAAACCAATTTTTAAATTTTTTAAACTGTACTTGGATTAACTGTTGCTGTGTACTAAACCCTCTTGTTACAAGCCCTAAATAAAAAGAACAAAGCACACGCCGTGTGTTCTGTGAGCGTGCCACTGCCTCTGGCTGCGGGCCAGGGAGAGTCCCTCGTCCCAGAGAAGCTCTGAGCATAGCGCTTCCCGCAGCAAAGGTGTGATCGCTGCTCTGCACGTCCGTACGACCGCTCATCTGCAGGCGCTGCCTGTGTGATGCCCGGGCTCTGCTCTGAAAGCTGGTGACTGGCGCAGCCTGGGAGCGTATCCCAGCAGGAGGGGAAGAGAGCTGGAGGTCCTACAGCGAGTGGCGGAGAGGGGCCGCAGGAGCGCTTACCGGCCGCCGGTCCTTGCGTGAGCAGAGCTGCACAGGACCCTGCACGCTTGAGGGAGGAGGCGGATGGAAAAGGTGAGCTGAGCCATCACACTGGGTCCTCTTTAGACCTGCAGCTGGTGTGCACCGCGTGATGGTACCGCCAGTTCTGACCCACGCGAAAGGGCTGTGCAGAGGAACGACAGAAGGCAGTCGTACTGCCAGTGGGCACGTGAATGGCAAGCCATAGGCCATCAGAGGCCTGATCCCTACCGTGGGGAAGCACCGAGGCGCCGAGAACACAATGTGGTGTCCAGACTCACTCATAAAAAACCAAAAGGGCAAGACAGAGGATTAAACCAGGTTGTTAAATTTAACTACATCTTTATTGGATTGTGCATATTCCATCGTATAATGATCTATATTGGGTCCTTTATAACGTAGTATTTCTTTCGTCCTCTCCCATGCTTAAAAAAGTATATTTATACATATATTTATATATATTTATAATATGGCAAAGCTCCCCCCAACCTGAAGCGGATCAGTCTGAAAGAGCTTTGATTTTTCTTTTTTGGAAAGGGAAGAAGAGGGGAGGCAATCCCATCGAAAGATAAAATGTGCAATTTTTCTTTGAAAGCAGTAAACATGGATGTATTTACAGCACTCGGCACAGGTTGGCTGCACAGACAAACCCTCGTTGCAGTGACACTTTTCTCTTAGGTCTGCATCCCCATGTTCTGCAGAACATCACCAGTGGCTGCTGAGAAACGTTAGTCGTAAACCAAACTGCTGCTCCCATCAGTCTCCGTCCACCGCAGTCCACTAGACGGGGAGCCAAGATCTGCGGTTACAGCTCGGGACAGAACGCGTAGTTTTCCTTTCGGCAGTACAGGCTCTGTGACACTCCACTGGCAGCCTTGGGCACAGGTTCCTTTGCTAAACTGCCCCGTGCAGCTGTGCACCCACTTCCCAGCACTGGGTCACGGCAAGCAACACCAGGTAGCGGCAACCTTGTTCTCCTGGCAAACAAACGCCTCCTGGCAACTCAGCCTCAGGAGAGGCTGGTGCCAGCACATGTGCCTGCCTGGGAGTTCACTCTGAATGCATCTTTGGTGTTCCAGGGAAGGTGTGACAAACTTCCACTGTAGGCAACGGCTGCTTCAACTCCTAGCCTCCTAGAAGAGGCCTGGGGAGGGATGGGGTTGCCCAAACACGCCTTCTCAAGTTCATTCTCCTTCGTTTTCCTCTCTGGCCTCCCTGCCGTGGGCACTGTGCGCACAGCACTAGCTGCCCTTGCCCCTGTTGTTCTAGCTTTCCTCACCAGAGAGCCCACTTCAGCTGAGCAGAGCCCATCGAGTCCTTGCCCTGTTGAGTACCTCAGAGCAGTAACCAGCCTTCACCTCAAAGCCCTGTTTTTCCCATGTTCGTGTCAATTACACGAGTGTCCACGTGAGGATAAGCAAGTGCTGTCACCTCACTTGCTGTTCAGTATCTCAGACCTCAAAATGAAGCCTGTGACTCACTGAATCACACTAGTAGTGAGTGGCTGCCCCTACAGCGTCACGAGGGATGGGTGTTTCATTGAAGGAGAAAAAGAATCCCAAGAGGAAAACAAGCTCAACGACAGTCAGACAAGCCTAAAGGCTCTGAGACAAAAGACAGAACCCACCTGCACATTGCACAGATGTGTCAAAGAAACTATCCCCTGGAGAGTTAAATCCTCTCTGGCTTGGAGAGCCTGCCTGGACTGTGCAAGCACTGCAACATGGAACACCAGGAGCTGCAACAAGCATCTCCTCCCGCAAAGAGTGCCCTCAGCTCTGACTGCTGTTTGAACATTGACAGCAATGAAGTAAGATTTAAGAAAAACACAAACTCCTCCCGGTCTCCAACTGCATCCTCAGCACCTGCTGGCAGGATTTCATGTTGCTTTCCAGAAGCACAACTGATTTTAGCAGCGCGCTGTAAAAGACCCACTTATGACCTGACTTCGAGTCAGAAGCAAATTTACCTGCAGTGGTAGCACTGAAGTAAAACACCTTCGTTCTGCGCAGGTTCCCGTAATAAGCAGAAGGTTTCTCTTTCGCCCGTCTGCTGCTGTAGCGGCACTTTGGGCACCTTTAACTGTTGAAAAAATAATCTTAACTCTGAGGAAGACTGGCGATGGAGCCGGGCTCTTCTCAGTGTCATCTGGTGATAGGACAAGGTGTGAGCTGGAACAGAGGAGGGTCCACATCAACCTGAGAAGGAACTTCTTCACGGTGAGGGTGACAGAGCACTGGAACAGGCTGCCCAGGGAGGGTGTGGAGTCTCCTTCTCTGGAGACGTTGAAGACCCTCCTGGATGTGTTCCTGTGTGACTTGGTCTGGGTGATCCTGCTGTGGCAGGGAGATTGGACTGGGGGATCTTTTGAGGTCCCTTCCAATCCCTAATGATCCTGTGACACTTCCTCTCTGAGCTGACTGACCTGACTGCCCAAGGGCACAGAAAGGAGAAAATGTTTAAATGTGCAAGTCCAGAACAGCAAAACTTCAAATGCACTTGTTGAAAAAGCTGCTCCCTCTCCCATCAGACCCGAAACAAAAGCGGTCCAGGTACCTTTGAGTCCCTGAAGTGTCAGCCAGTCACTGCTCCCCCACAGGGAAGTGCAGGGCAAGTTCAGGAGAGGAGCTCTTTGGCTTTGAAATCGTGCACCTAGTCAGAGCCAGCAGCGCTGCTTTGCTGCAGGTGGAAGCCAGCGCACAGAGCGCAGCAGGCCCTTTCCTCTTCCATTGTGCCCAACATCCTTCCCCAGCCTAAAGGTCTCGAGGACTAGCCCTGCCCTCAGGCACATTGCCACTGCTCACACACTTTTGTTTAGAACCCATTTTGGTTTTTTAAATACTTTTTCCTCTTAAGAGTTGGGCCTTGCTTTCCTTTCCAGAGCAACCCCCCCTGGAGCTAAATGACAATAGAAGTGTCTGTGAAGACCAGCTCCCTGCATTCTCCAACTGCTGCTGCAGGCACAGAGAAACCTGTATGGATGGGAGGACCCTGCTGCTCACAGAGGTGGAGGCTGCTGCTGCACTGCAGAGGGGCAGCGAAGACCAACTCTGGAGCTCTCCCTGCAGCCCCAACCAAGGCCTCCTGGACCTCCACCTTAACAAGAGTCACAGGCTGTTAGTGTCATCACGGAGCACAACTCCAGCTGTACCCTCTTAGTGTTTTAGGATCAAAGCATCTGGTATCTGTGTCCAGAGCACAAAAGCTCAGCTCCCACCTGCTCCTCCGAATAGAGCAGCCCCTGCTCGTCTGCGGGGAGCTTCTTGCTGCGTAGCGGCCCCTCGGCTTTCTCGTGTCAATAAATACAACGGTGCAGTTATGAGAGCAGCACGCTCTGGGAAAAACACTTGCAAATAAGGCATAAATAAATATCTGCTGTCCCACACCAGTAAATTCACCCCAAAAGCAGGTTACACTGAAAGTGCAACCAGGTTGTCCGAACCACACTGTAGCCAACCGCCACTGCTTAGCTGAGGGAAACACAAAGTGCAGCCATTGGCCACAGCTCTGGATCGCTACGGGCTCCGCACCCAGGCTGTAACGAGCAGGAGCGCAGGGCGGCACCTTTGCTGACGCTCGTCCCTTTTGCCGCAAGCGCGTGTGGCAGCCTGCAGCAGTGAGCCTGGGTTCACTGTCTGGGGACAGGTACCGGGTAAATGAGCCTGGCTGGGCACAGCAAGAGGAGAACAAAGCCCAAATGCCTCTGAAGAACTCGCACTCAGAACACTGCTCTGCTGAGTCCAAAGCCCAGAGGTACCCGCACTGAATGAACAAAAGGAAAAGCGCTGGAACTCACACACACCAGTGGAGAAAATAAAGCAGGTGGGGCAAGCGGAGGTCCCTGGCCACTCGCTTCTGGGAGGACACGCTGCATCAGCCTAGATACGTCTGGCCAGGGAGCAGGAGAACATGCCCACTTACCTGTGACCAGTGCCAGCCACGGAGTTTTGGCCCACCTTTTGCTCCACTGGTGAGGGTGAGCCCCAGGAGCTCCGTTAGTACAGTACAAAGCAGCAGGAGGACCAGTGTTGAAATCAGAGCACCCATGAGCCGCAGTGTAGCTCACCAAGCCTCCTGCGAGGTGTTTCGGCAGCTACACCGAGCGTACGTAAAATCGACAATGCAAACGCTTTTAAGGACACTTCATAAGCACAAAAATAGTAGAAACAAGACTTTGTGAACAATTTGGAAGATACAAAAAAGTGCCTTTCCACAGCAGTGCTTTAAAATGCACACAATGGTAAATACTCTTATTGCTCAAAAAAAACTAGTCTGAAATACTAAAACAATTTCCAGAGGTGCTGAAACAGATTTTCTTATAAAAATCGTATGAAACAGGTCAGCAGAGACCTGCAGCACCATTGGTCTTTCTCTTTTCATGATGCACTGATTTAAAACTATATAGTTAGAGATGTCATTCCTCCCTCATAAATTATTCACAAAGATATTTATTAACTGGATTTCTTAAAAACACTTTCTATAAAAAAAAAGTGGGGGAATGGGCAACACTGTCACAATGTTTCTTGAGGATACTGCCAGCTTGAGCTGCCTGCTGTGTCTCTTTCCCGGGGG
Organism: Rhinopomastus cyanomelas; assembly: GCA_013400115.1. Lineage (NCBI taxonomy): Eukaryota > Metazoa > Chordata > Aves > Bucerotiformes > Rhinopomastidae > Rhinopomastus > Rhinopomastus cyanomelas. Next base: position 465,425 of record VXBP01010631.1, on the reverse strand, counting down.
GAGGGAAAGCATTTCAAACACGCACCAAAATCACTCGTCGTCTGCGCCGTGACAGTATCCCCGTGGTGACAGGGGAAGCTGTAACAACCCCAGACGGGCTTGGTACAGCCCAAGTATCTCAGACACTGAACAACGGCAGTGCACCGCTACCCTGCAGGGAACACACGCGACACCATCAGGCCACTTGCCGCTGGCCACACTACTTCGTCACAACGTCCCGGTACGTGGGTGAGGCTGTACAGACAAGCTACTCCGGTTGGAGGAAGAGGGCTCGAGTACTTGATACCGGAAACCGGCGGCAAACAAAAAACCCAAAGCAAATACAACAGTCCTTTTCCTGCTCGTATGGGCCCTCATTTTAAACCACTAGCAGATGTCACTGCCTCTCAGGTTAAGCATTTTTCCAGCCTTCTCCCTTGACTTGTAGAAAGGCAGCGCTGCCAGTAACAGCTTTACGTACCGGTTGCAAAGAAAGGAGAGTCAATTCCCACAGTGCTTGGCCTGAAATCACTGCTCCCTTCTCTCTTTCTAATGAATTACAACCAACAGTGTCTGCAATTGTTTCCAGACGCTTGTTTTCGTGCTGCTCACACGCCTGGATCAGGCACAGACAAGGCGGGACTTAGCTGTGGATGCCTGCGCGAGAACACCCAGCTCTGCAGAGAAACCTACCTGTACAAAGGACTATGTGTACAAGTGATGGGTCAGCATCGACTGCGGAGTCCAGGCGGCTTTCCGAAGGGGCTAACACAAATGAACTCAACTTAAGCAACAGAAAGAAATGGCCAAGCCTACTCTAAAGTCAGATGCGTAATGATTGGAACAGCAGACAGTTATCCTACTTCCTGCTTCGACAAGCAACTCTGAAACAATCCATAGCAATGTCTATCTTTAAACTATTTGGAAGGGAGGGGGAGGCTTGTTTATAGTATAAATATATTTCACTCCAGCCCACTGTATATAAAATCTCTCTTCTTCTTCAGAACACACTAATTTTCAGTAGTATTACGACCAGAATGTTTTGGTATGTTGTATCTGTACTTCTCAACCAACGGCCAACAGACGGTTACGGGCAGAGCACCTCAGCCCTGCCACCACAACCTGCCCACACGTCTGTGGGGCTTGGTATTATTAATTAATTCCTTTCTTTAAAGTGCCCCCCACATCTTCATCTTTGTGGTAAGATTGGATAGTTACAGGGTCGGATCCCAGATAATATAGCGACTGAAACAATAAATACGGGTCTACAAAAACATTCTGGTTATCGGCTATAATTGCGACAAAATATATCACAATATATTATATACCTACACTTATAGTACATGCACAGACATGTCTCACGTGGACAGACACTACAAAAAATCATCTCCCCCCTCCCCTAAATGCAGAAAAAGTAAGAAAATGGGGGTTTGGTCCAATCCATGTGAAGGGCAAAAGAAATTGAAAGGGTGAGTCAATGCCTTGCTACCCACCTTTCCCAAGGACATCTCAAGACCCCCAAGCCCCAACTTTTCTGGCCTAGCCACGAAAGGGGAACGTCTGAATTTAGCCTTAGCTGCAGCTTGGGATCACCTCTGTTGATGGGGCCGTCATCCACATCCCCGCACTCTCTCTGAGTGCGCCAGACGCAGGTCAGCTGATGGCGGAGTGGAGCACGAGCGCCCGCGGACTGACTACCAGTCCCGCGACAGCTTGGTGTTCTGATCCCTTTTGGGAGGGGCGGGGGGCGGCCCCCTCCGTAAGGTTGCATAGCCAGATATATGACTGCCCCCAAAGCTGCTTGGCTTCTGCTGGTCAGCCAGCAGCTCCGGCGGAGGCGGAGGCAGGGCCATGTCGTCCATGGTGGCAGTGGGCTCTGTTCTGGACATCCGCGCAGAGGAAAGGGAACCGTGCCGGGTGATGGATTTCCGCTGCAGCGTCCGGTTGAGGTCTGCCAGGAATCCCGGCTGAATGCTAAGGCTGGACTTGGGTGAAGTGGGCACTTGTGGGCCAGCAGACCCCGGTGACTCTGTGGCCTCTGCCTGCGTCAGTCGGGTGCTGTCATTCCGCTTGGGCCGTGTGGGTGGCGGGGCTTTTTTCACAGATGGTTTTGACCACGCCTGAGGCTGGGGATTGACAACAGCGACTTTTGGGGAGGTGCTGCCTGAAAACACAGATGGGATCTCAACTGGTGGGGGAGGAAGATCTATTTCAGGTGGAGGCGGGGGGAAGTCTGAATCCGACGGTGGTGAAGGGAATTCTACCACAGGTTCCTTCCCAGATGCACCGGGTGCAGAAGCCTTGGCCGGGAGCCCTCCTTGTGGAAGGACGATGGGCAGGCTGACCCCAGAAAGGTTTAGCTTTCCTGGCTTTGGAGGGGCTGCAGGAGGCACCGACTCCTTGGAAGGAGACCCTGACGGCTCTGGTGGGTGTGCAAATTTGCTGACAAGACGGTCCACTGAAGGTCTCTTGGACTCGTGGTACTCAGCAGAGCTGGTGGACTTGATGCTGGAGTTTCGCTGAGGTGTTGGAGGTGGTTTCTTCCCTCCAGGACTTGAAGTCTTGCTGGTCTTTTTGACTGGAGACCCTGATTTGTCAGGAGGGGGAGAACCTGCAGAGGAAGCTGGGGAAGGAGGTGGAGGAGGAAACACCAGGCTGCTCTCTGGAGGAGGAGGGGGGAAATCTGGTGAGGGGGCAGAAGCAGGCTGCCATTTGGGCTTTGCCTTCACTGCTGGCGGCGACTGCGGAGCCCCACTCAGTGGCAGGGGTTTCAGGGGCTGGGGCTCGGTGGCAGGTGGTGCTGGAGGAGGTGGGAACTGACTAACTATCTGTTTCACCACCGAGGGCACCGGGGACTGGGGGGACGGAGGAGGCTTCACAGAGAAGCTCTGCTGCTTTGGGAACGTTG